>CM029013.1:249122662-249550162 GCA_016801055.1 Panax notoginseng
ATTGTGAATAATAAAGAAAAATATAATATTGAAATGTGAAAAATATGAATAATTAATATGTGGTAGATTAAAGGTAATCTTAAAATGAAAAAAAAATATAGATAATTAATAAGTGAAAATTTAAAAATATGGATAATGTAAGACCCCAACTTTTATAAATAAAGATGAATTTTCTATAAATATCATTTTTGAATATTATGAAGTTAATTTGATATAATGTTATAGTTGTGGGTAATATTTATAAATTTTGCAAAGTAAGCAAGCTGTTATAAAATATTCGTTTGGTCGGGGAATATTCTTTTTGTCGGGAAATATTCGTACGACGGCACAATCATTGGTGGACCCCACAACGAAATTATTGTCGGATTGAGAAAACGACAGAATTATCTTTCTATAAAAATAACAGCTGAGGTGTTACCGTTAAAATCGTTAAAACTGTTAAACTACTTGGTAGTAAAAGTACAGTAATACGCGTGGTTGCATAGTAGCACACGGTATTGATTATTGATGCTTACGTGAGAAGTCACTCAGCTATACTCAATTATTGCTACAGTAATTGCTGCATCATATCTCTTAAATTATTGTCATAGTATCATCTGTATAATATGTTATATTATTGAGACGTTGTGGTAAGTTTGGTTATTTTATGGGGGGCCATATGTCATCATCTAATAGTCTCTTCGTCAATAGTAATTACCGTCGTCAATAGTAATTACCGTCGTCAATAGTAATTACCTTCGTCAATAGTATTTACCTTGGTCAATAGTAATTACCTTCGTCAATAGTATTTACCTTGGTCAATAGTATTTACCTTGGTCAATAGTAATTACCTTCGTCAATAGTATTTACCTTGGTCAATAGTAATTACTTTCGTCAATAGTAGTTGTCCCTTCAATATTACCAAGAGTCATTTGACCCTTCGTTAAGACCAAGAGTCATTTGACCCTTCGTTAAGACCAAGAGTCATTTGACCCTTCGTTAAGACCAAGAGCCACCCTCAGTTTTTCTATAAATAGAGGCCTAGGGCTTCATTATTTTTCACGAATTCATTCAAGCTATAGAGAGAGAAAGTATAGAGAGAATAAGAGAGAGAGAGACTAAAAGTATTCTGCTACATCACTTTTCCAATATCCAGTTCTTTTAAGGTAGGGAATATTATTTCTTTTATATTCATGAAGAGAACTTCTGTTATTCCATTCGTTATTATTCTGTTGGAATAACCAGTATACGCGGTCTACCCTATACTTGGTGACATTCTTCTATTATTCTGTTGGAACATCCTGTCTGTGTGTTTTACACCGGACCTGGTTCCGTTTATTATTCTGTTGGAACATCCTGTCTGTGTGTTTTACACCGGACCTGGTTCCGTTTTTATTATTATTCTGTTGGAACATCCTGTCTGTGTGTTTTACACCGGACCTGGTTCCATTATTTATTATTCTGTCGGAATATCCTGTCTGTGCGTTTACGCCGGACCTGGTTCCATTATTTATTATTCTGTTGGAATAACCTGTCTGTGCGGTCTATCGCATGCATGGTGATTTCTTTTGTTATTCCATTCTTTATTATACTCAGTTGGTTAAGTTTTGACTTCTATACTCCATGAAATTTGTGGAATATCCTTGATAGTTGCGTTTCATCCAGTATCTTTTCAAGAAAATATTCTTCTAAGCATTCTTGAATTTTACTCCACAATGCAGTATCATGTTGACAATTTGGACGTTGTTAATTCCTGGATAAATTAATTCTTGAACTTGTTTTATTGAATTCTTATATCATTGTCATCATCCTCATGTTTATAAAATGTTGAAAGTCATCTGTGGCCTGTATTGCATAGATGGACTTGGTATGATTATGACCAGGGATTATTCGGTATAATCATGACCGTAATGTTACAAATGATGTGGTAAAAGTCCTCATTGGCCCGTAGTGCATTGATGGACAGTTGTTGGCATGATCATGACCATTAATGAATACACGAATATCCTTGGCCGTAGTGCAGGGGTGATTCGATGATGTGGATTATTTTATTAAGCTGAGTCTCAGCGATTACAGTGTTGAAAAACTTTTTAAATCATAAAAGATAGTAGAGTTTATTTTCTACTTGACTCTTTTAATGGATTGCTTGTTCCGCTACAGTTAAACTTGATGTCTATTATATTTTATCAGTTTAACATTGTTGAAGGCTAATGATAATTTATTCTGCATTATCTTAGTCATAATATTTCTTACTGGGCTAGTTGAGCTCACCCTTTCTTTCACTGTTCTCTTCAGGAAATGAGAACGTAGCTGGGACAAGTCGGGGTACGGAGTGATGGTCCGAATGATAGTATTAGTTAGTAGTCCTCACTATTCTATGTAATGGTGTGTTAATAAATGTAATGAGGACTCCTTTTGAGTATGAATACTCTCTAGAAGATAATATTTGTATTCAAACTCACAGTTTATGTTTTGTCGTATTGTACACGACAGATGTATTAATCAGTTGTATTTGTATTCTGTACTATGTATCTGACGACCCAAGATGGGTGATGTATACCTAATTTTGGGGGCGTCACAGTTGGTATCAGAGCTTAGGGATATGATCCCTGGCTAAGATGTGAGAATAGAACTAGGAGGGGAGAGACGGGGAATTCCTTCGCTAGTATGGCATACCTAAGTTTATTTGCATGGTATTTAATTGGTCGGTCATAATATAAGGATAATATATGACATATCAATTAATTTTTATTTTGTGACAGTATCTGAAAATGGCATCTGAGAATGTTGAGAATAGCAATGGAGCACAGACGACTGTTGATTCACCACATATCAATAATCAGGATAATGTGCATCAGGAAGGTGTCAATCCTCATGCAAACAACAACACTGACCAAATGATGAATGATCAAATGTTCAGAGGCTTTATGCAATTCATGCAACAACAGGTGAAAGCGGCTCCTGTCCACAACGTAGGTGGAAATACTGGAAACTCTCAGGCGGTCACCGCTAAACAGTTTAAGGAGCTGGGACCACCGGAGTTTAAGGGAGAACCCAAACCACTTGTAGCTGAAACATGGATAAAGCAGATCACCAAGATATTTGATGTCTTGGGTTGCTCCGAGGAGCAAAAGGTTCCCTTTGCCGCCTTTATGTTGCGAGGAGAGGCAGATTACTGGTGGGAATCGATAAAGCGTACTCAACCTGCCGCACTGAAGATGTCTTGGGAGAAGTTTCAAGATCTGTTTAACGACAAATACTTTCCCGAGAGTATTCGTCACATGAAGGAGGTGGAGTTCATCAAATTGGAGCAGAATAATATGACCGTGTCGCAGTACGAGGCAAAATTTGCGGAGTTATCCCGGTTTGCGTCCCACCTGGTGGATAATGAAGAAAGAATGACGCGGATGTTTTTAAGAGGTTTGAAGCCGGAGATACGTCAACATCTTGTTTCTCATAAACTGTGTTTGTATTCAGATGTTGTAAATAGGGCTCAGTTGGTGGAGCGCGATAACGAGACAACGCAACCAAAAGAGAGCAGCCGGCAAAATGATAATACCAGTGAGAGCAGTCATCGAAGCGGTGACAACAAGCGTGGAGGGAATCAACAGGCCAGAAATGGTAACCACTTCGGTGGTAATCAGGGCCAAAACAATAAGAATGGACATTTCAAGAAGAGGAGATTCAACAATGATGGAAAGACGTCAGCACCAGCACCTGTCGTTAAGGAAGGAGAACGACCACCTATCATATGTTTCAAATGCGGAGGGGAGGGACACATCAGTCCAAACTGCGCGATGCCGTCCAAAGCATGTTATAATTGTGGAAGAGAAGGTCATTTAGCCCGATTTTGTCGTTTACCGAAAACAAATTCAGCTAGGATGGAGGCACCAAAAGCCGTCCCAGAAAAGTCAAAACCGGTTGTGCAAGGGAGAGCGTTTGTTGTGAACTCCCAGAGAGCAAGGAACCCGAATGAGGTCATCACGGGTAAGCTTATCATAAACTCTAAAGAAGTTTATACTTTATTTGATACCGGTTCAACCCATTCTTTTATTTCTCCTACTTGCGCTCATCGATTAAATTTGATTCCGGAGAAATTAGACTTTGACTTATCTGTGGAAACTCCGTTGGGAGAAACCTTCATTACCTCCACTGGTTTTAAGTCTTGTTTGGTTCAAGTTGGTACCCACACATTACCTATCGATCTGATTTCATTAAAAATACTTGCATTTGACGTGATTCTAGGGATTGATTGGTTAACTACTCATTATGCAAAAATTGATTGTTTTCGTAAGGTTGTTAGCTTTCATATTCCTAATCGACCTATTATGCGAATTCAAGCAACCAAACCATTAAAATCAATCGCTGTCATCTCAAGCCATAAAGCTATTCGTTTATTGAAAAACGGATGTCAAGCTTTCTTAGCTCATGTCACAGATCTAAACAAAAATACGTCAGCTTTGAATGATATTTCTGTTGTTAATAAATTTCCTGACGTATTTCCCGAAGAACTTCCTGGCCTACCCCCAGAGCGTGAAATTGAATTTTGTATCGACCTTGAACCCGGTACAAAACCCATTTCCAAAGCCCCATATCGAATGGCTCCTATTGAACTTCAGGAGTTAAAGACCCAACTGCAGGAATTGTTAGACATTGGTTTTATTCGTCCTAGTACTTCTCCTTGGGGTGCTCCTGTTCTGTTCGTGAAGAAGAAAGATGGGAGTATGCGACTTTGTATTGATTATCGGGAGTTGAATCATGTCACCATCAAAAATAGGTACCCATTGCCACGTATTGATGACCTGTTTGACCAGTTGCAAGGAGCACAATTCTTTTCAAAGATCGATCTTCGTTCTGGATATCATCAGCTGAAGGTTAGAACTGAGGATATTCCAAAGACTGCCTTCAGAACTCGGTATGGGCATTATGAATTCTTAGTTATGTCTTTTGGATTGACTAATGCTCCTGCTGCCTTCATGGATATGATGAACAGGGTATTTAAGGAATATTTGGATCACTTTGTGGTCGTCTTTATCGATGACATCCTTGTTTATTCCAAAAGCCGTGAAGATCATGAGCAACACTTGAGGCTGGTACTCCAAAAGCTTCGTGAATACAAACTTTATGCCAAGTTGAAGAAATGCGAGTTCTGGCTGGAAGAGGTAGCATTCCTTGGGCACGTAGTATCAAGTCGTGGAATATCGGTTGACCCGGCAAAGATTGAAGCTATTCAAAGCTGGGAGCAACCTAAATCAGTGACCGAAGTACGTAGCTTTCTTGGTTTAGCTGGTTATTATCGGAGATTCGTGGAAGGATTTTCTCGAATCGCTACTCCATTAACTCAGCTGACTCGAAAAGATACAAAGTTCGGTTGGAGCGAAGAATGTGAGCAGAGTTTTCAAGAACTCAAGAGGAGACTCATTTCAGCACCTGTTCTAACAATACCATCTGGCTCGGAGGGATTTGTCATCTACAGTGATGCTTCGAGCAAAGGGTTGGGATGTGTTCTCATGCAACATGGAAAAGTCATAGCCTATGCATCAAGACAACTCAAGGAATATGAGAGGAATTATCCTACTCATGATCTAGAGTTGGCAGCTGTTGTCTTTGCACTTAAAATTTGGAGGCATTACTTGTATGGGGAGAAGGTGGAGATCTTTACGGATCATAAAAGCCTCAAATATTTCTTCACTCAAAAGGAACTCAACATGCGACAACGACGTTGGCTTGAACTGTTGAAAGATTATGATCATACCATTCAATACCATCCTGGAAAAGCGAACGTGGTAGCTGACGCATTGAGTAGAAGATCATATGCAAGTACGAGTGCGATATTGTCAACACAAAGGCCCATTTTGTGTGATTTGCAAAGGATGGAGATAGAGTTAAAGACTCCAGGGACCCATGTGATGATGGCGAATATACGAGTAGAACCGACTTTAATCGATAAAGTTAAAGCTGCTCAAGCTACAGACCTGGAACTGATGCGTATGAAGAAGAAAGTGCAAGAAGGTGCTATGCCGGAAGCAAGAATCGATGAAGAAGGAATACTTCGAGTCAACTCCAGACTTTGTGTTCCTAACAACCCTGATTTAAAGTATGAAATCATGATGGAGGCGCACAACACACCGTTTGCAATCCATCCTGGAAGTACCAAAATGTATCATGATCTTCGTCATACATTTTGGTGGAGCAATATGAAGAGAGAGATAGCGTTGTTTATCTCAAGGTGTCTAACTTGTCAACGAGTCAAAGCGGAGCATCAAGTACCAAAAGGTCCATTGCAACCACTTGAAATTCCAGAATGGAAGTGGGAGCACATTACCATGGATTTCGTTACCGGTCTTCCTAGGGTTTCTCAAGGTATTGATGCGATTTGGGTCATTGTTGATAGATTGACCAAGTCTGCTCATTTCTTACCGATACGAGAAACTTATACACTTGAACGTCTTGCTCGTATGTACATAAACGAGATTGTAAGACTGCATGGTATGCCAGTATCCATAGTTTCTGACCGAGACCCAAGATTCACTTCACGATTTTGGGTTAGTTTACAAAAAGCTATGGGCACGGAGTTACGATTTAGTTCAGCATATCATCCTCAGACGGACGGACAATCAGAGAGGACTATTCAAACTCTTGAAGATCTATTAAGACTCTGTGTCTTTGACTTCAAAGGAAGTTGGGACAAGTTCTTACCATTGGTGGAGTTTTCCTACAACAACAGTTATCAAGCAAGTATTGGCATGGCTCCATTCGAAGCATTGTATGGAAGAAAATGTCGTTCTCCAGTATGCTGGGATGAGGTGGGCGAAGCAACGTTGTTGGGACCGGAGTTGGTACGTATGACTACAGAAAAGATTCAAACGATCCGACAACGTATAAAAACCTCACAAGATCGACAAAAGAGTTATGCTGATCTTCATCGAAAGGACGTGGAATTTGATGTAGGAGATCATGTGTTCTTACGTGTTGCTCCATGGAAAGGAGTTACGAGATTTGGAAAGAGAGGAAAGCTAAATCCTCGATTCATCGGTCCATTTTTAATCCTCGATCGAGTAGGAACTGTGGCTTATAGACTCGCTTTACCGCCAAGTATGTCTCGTGTTCATAACGTTTTCCACATATCCATGTTACGCAAATATGTGGAAGACCCGAACCACATTATTGAGTTAGAACCGGACGAAATAGCGGAGGATTTGACGTATGAAGAAGTTCCTGTTCAAATCTTGGATAAGAAGGAACATATTCTACGCTCCAAGGTTATACCTCAAGTTAAAGTTTTGTGGAGAAACCACGATGTTGAGGAAATGACTTGGGAGTTAGAATCAGAAATGAAATCAAGGTATCCTTACCTCTTCGACATACCAGGTACGTACCCTAATTTCGAGGGCGAAATTTCATAAGAAGGGGAGGTTGTAAGACCCCAACTTTTATAAATAAAGATGAATTTTCTATAAATATCATTTTTGAATATTATGAAGTTAATTTGATATAATGTTATAGTTGTGGGTAATATTTATAAATTTTGCAAAGTAAGCAAGTTGTTATAAAATATTCGTTTGGTCGGGGAATATTCTTTTTGTCGGGGAATATTCGTACGACGGCACAATCATTGGTGGACCCCACAACGGAATTATTGTCGGATTGAGAAAACGACAGAATTATCTTTCTATAAAAATAACAGCTGAGGTGTTACCGTTAAAATCGTTAAAACTGTTGAACTACTTGGTAGTAAAAGTACAGTAATACGCGTGGTTGCATAGTAGCACACGATATTGATTATTGATGCTTACGTGAGAAGTCACTCAGCTATACTCAATTTTTGCTACAGTAATTGCTGCATCATATCTCTTAAATTATTGTCATAGTATCATCTGTATAATATGTTATATTAGTAGACGTTGTGGTAAGTTTGGTTATTTTATGGGGGGGCCATATGTCATCATCTAAGAGTCTCTTCGTCAATAGTAATTACCGTCGTCAATAGTAATTACCGTCGTCAATAGTAATTACCTTCGTCAATAGTATTTACCTTGGTCAATAGTAATTATGTAAGACCCCAACTTATTAATGAATAAAATCAAATTTTCTTTAAATATTATTGTGAATAATAAGGGGTTAATTTGATATAATACTTTGGTTATGGGTGAAATGTGCAAATTTTGCAAAATAAGCAAGTGGTTATAAAATATTCATTTTGTCGGGGAATATTCGTTTGGTCGTGGAATATTCTTGCTGTCGGGGAATATTCGTACGACGGCGCAGCCTTGTGTGGGCCCCATAACGGAAAGCGATTGGATGAAGAAAACGACAAGTATAAGTTGTTTATAAATAACGGCGTAGTTGTTACCGTTAATACTGTTGGAATACCCGGTGGTTAAAATACAGTAGCACACGGTATTGCACCAATTATTGATTCTTACGTAAGAAGGCACTACTCAATAATTGTTACAGTAGTTATTATTCAATATTTTATTTTATTGATTCAATAATTGCTGCGTTGATATTTTATATTATTGTTGTTTCAATAATTGTTGCTGCACAGTATTTTCCATTATCAGATCAATAATTCATATTATTTGAATAATATTATTAGATAACATTATTGGCAATGTCTAGAAAGTTCTGTCTAAGGAGAGGTTTGGTCATCTAATTGCGCGCCAGTAAGGAGAAATCCTTATTGGAAAGCCCCCTCTTTCCTGGGAACGGCCTGGTTGTCATAAATGTGATTCTGTAATATTATTTGTGAATAATTAATTATTGATTCATATGATAAGGAAATATTTATTTTATGTGGATATAAATGAGGGATATATTTTTGTGGTTAAAAATGAAGGAGTTAATGTTGAGGTTTTTATCAGTATTTTTGTCGGAATGGAGGTATTAAAAATCAGGGTTTTTGAGATATTTTGCGGGGGTTATAATTTTTAATCCGACCGTTGGATCGTGGTAATTTTTGGATATGTTATACATATATAAGTTGAGTATATGTCCACAAATTTTGAACCGTTAAAAATGAACGTATGATTTATTATGAATTTTACAAGATGACTGGTTCAGAAATTGTTGAATTTTCGGAGTTTATCATTTTGATGGAAAATTCTAGAATTGGTGGGCCCCACTTGTGGTTGGTGAAGAAATGTGCTGAATTATATTTCAAATGTGGTGGGTGGGAATAGTAGCAGGTAAAGCCATCAGGTTGCAGGTCAAACCTACCAAAATTTTCCTATAAATAGAGGGCTAAGTTAGAATTGAAAATCACACCAGAAACAAGTTTTCTCTCTTTCTCTCTCTAGATTATTGAGTGTATTTTGTGAGTATTTAGATACTTTGAGAGTTTCTATTCATCAGAGCAAGTTTCTTTCAGCCTTATACCGGTATTCCGACCAGAAGTACTGATATTTTGAGGTAAGGGATATTATTTTCTTCTTAATGATATTATTTTCTTCAATATCATTATGCTGAAATATTGATATGAGTTTTTATCAAATTTGGAACTTTTTGTGTCGGGGGTTACTATTCACGTATACGGCACTATTCACGTATACGGCACTATTCACGAATACGGCACTATTCACCGAAAAATAAAATTTTCCCTTTTTGTCCAAGATGTCTATTATGGTTACTATCTTTGATTGTATCCATGTTTTGATCTTTATTTTTGAATTCTGCTTCACAATTGATTATTATGAAGTATTATTGATCTTGGATAAACTGTTATACGAATCCCTACTATTTGTCCTTCTGTCTCATTGGATTCGTTCTCTTTAAGATATTTTTCATCATCCTCAGTCCTAAATGATGATATTACTGAATATCTTTGGCCTGTAGTGCAAAGATGTATAATTACTTGATGAATATCTTTGGCCTGTAGTGCAAAGATGAACAGGTGTTGAGATGAACATGACCGACTGATGATACAAATGAATATCTTTGGCCTGTAGTGCAAAGATGAATATTTGGTTAAAGATGATTATTAATTGATGTTACAGGGATAAAATATTGATGATGGACTTTTAAATCTTAGAAGATAGTAGAATTCTTTCTCTACTTGACTCTTCTAATGGTTTGCTGTTTCCGCTGCAGTTGTTGATCTAAAACTTGTTGTCGATTATATTCTATCAGATTTTTCCCTGTTGAAGACTAACGATAATTTGTTGTATATTATCTTAGTCATAATATTCTTTACTGGGCTAGTTGAGCTCACCCTTTTCCTTTTTGTTCCATTTTTCTTCTCAGGAGGTGAGAACATAGCAGGATCTAGTCGGGGTATGGAGTGATGGTTCTAGAAAGATGTTTTAGCAGTCCTCACTATTTCTGTAAAATAGTGTTTGAATAATTGTAATGAGGATTTATTTGAGTGTGGATATTGTCTAGAAGACAATATTTGTATTTAAACTCACAGTATGTGTTGTCGTATTTTGCACGACAATTGTATTATTGAAGTTGTAGTTTGCTTTCTGTACCATGTATTTGGCGACTCAGAATGGGTGTTGTATACCTATTTTGGGGGCGTCACAGTTGGTATCAGAGCTTAGGGATATGATCCCTGGCTGAGATGTGAGACAAGAACTAGGAGGGGAGAGACGGGGAATTCCTTCGCTAGTATGACCTGACTAAGTTTATTTGGTGTTTATTTGGTCGGTCAGAGTATAGGGATAATATATGACATGACTATTAACCCTTGTTTTATGGCAGTATTTAAGAATGGCAGCTGAGAACGTTAATAATGGAGTAAATCAGACCGTGGAGACACCTTTGATCACTACCCAGGGGAACGTGCAACAGGAAGGCAATATTCCTCCTGTAAACAACGTTACCGAGCAAACGATGAATGATGGAATGTTTAGGAGCTTTTTGCAGTTCATGCAAAATCAGACGAGGGAGACTCGTGTGCAGAATACGGGTGGAAATGATAACAACGCGCGGTTTGTCACAGCTAAGCAGTTCAAAGAATTGGGACCACCAGAATTTAAGGGAAAGCCGGATCCGATCATGGCGGAAACGTGGGTCAAGCAAATTACCAAGATATTTGATGTCTTGGGATGCACGGAGGAACAGAAGGTTCCATTCGCCACATTTATGTTCCGCGGTGAGGCAGACTACTGGTGGGAGTCTGTGAAGCGTACCCAGCCTGACGCACTCAACATGTCCTGGGAAACATTTCAAAAACTGTTCAATGACAAGTACTTTCCTGAAAGTATTCGTCATATGAAGGAGGTTGAGTTTATTAGACTGGAACAAAACAACATGACGGTGTCCCAGTACGAGGCGAAGTTTGCAGAGTTATCCAGGTTTGCACCTCATTTGGTCGAAAATGAGGAACGAATGACAAGGATGTTTCTGAGAGGTCTAAAACCCGAGATTCGGCAATATCTTATCTCTCATAAATTTTCTTTATATTCAGATGTTGTAAACAGGGCTCAATTATTAGAGCGAGATAATGAGTATGTGCAACCGAGGGACCACAACCAGGGTCATACCGGTGGCGGCAGTCATCGAAGCAATGAAAACCAGCAGGGAGGAAAACATTCGGACAAAAGCGGTAACCACTCTGGTGGTAATCGTGGTCGTGATAATAGAAGGAGCGAGTCGGGAGGAGATTTCAAGAAGAGAAGGTACAACAATGATAACGTGAAGACGTCAGCACAAACATCAACTGTTTCTAGGGGAGGAGAACGACCACCGGTCGTATGTTACAAATGTGGGAAAGAGGGACATATCAGCCCAAACTGCCCACAACAATCCAAGGTATGTTATAACTGTGGAAAGGAAGGTCATATAGCTCGAGAGTGTTCTGTAGCAAAACCAAGTTCAGCGGGGATGGTGACTCCAAAAGTTGTCCCGGATAAGTCGAAATCAGCGGTTCCTGGAAGGGCGTTTGTCGTTACTGGCCAAAACGCGAGAAACCCGAACGAGGTGATCACGGGTAAGCTAATCTTGAATTCTTGCGAAGTTTATACTTTACTAGATACCGGTTCTACCCATTCTTTTATCTCTCCTGCTTGTGCTCAACGTTTAAACTTGACTCCGGAGAAATTGGACTTTAACTTATCTGTTGAAACTCCGTTGGGTGAAACCTTCGTTACATCTACAGTTTATAAATCTTGCATGATCCAAGTTGGCACTATCACATTACCTGTTGATCTTATCTCTTTAAAGATACTTGCTTTTGATGTGATTTTAGGAATTGATTGGTTAACCACTCATCATGCTAAAATTGATTGTTTTCGTAAGGTTGTTAGTTTTCATATTCCTAACCAACCTGTCATACGAATTCAAACTACTAAACCACTAAAATCAGTCACTGTCATATCAAGCCACAAAGCTATTCGTTTATTGAAAAACGGATGTCAAGCTTTCTTAGCCCATGTTATGGATTTGAACAAAGACAAGTCAGATTTGAATAATATTTCTATTGTTAGAGAATTTTCCGATGTATTTCCTGAAGAACTTCCCGGTCTACCCCCGGAACGAGAAATTGAATTCTTTATTGACCTTGAACCCGGTACAAAGCCCATTTCTAAAACCCCATATCGAATGGCTCCTATTGAACTTCAGGAGTTAAAAGTCCAACTACAGGAGTTGTTGGACATCGGTTTTATTCGTCCTAGTACGTCTCCTTGGGGTGCTCCTGTTTTATTCGTAAAGAAGAAAGACGGGAGTATGCGACTTTGTATTGACTATCGAGAATTGAACCATGTCACCATCAAGAATAGGTATCCGCTACCTCGCATTGATGACCTGTTTGACCAGTTGCAAGGAGCACAATTCTTTTCAAAGATCGATCTTCGTTCTGGATATCATCAGCTGAAGATTAAAACTGAGGATATTCCAAAGACTGCCTTCAGAACTCGGTACGGGCATTATGAATTCTTAGTAATGTCTTTTGGATTGACTAATGCTCCTGCTGCCTTCATGGATATGATGAACCGTGTATTCAAAGAATATTTGGATCAGTTCGTTGTTGTCTTTATTGATGACATCCTCATCTATTCCAAAAGCCGTGAAGATCATGAGCGCCATTTGAAGCTGGTACTGCAAAGGCTTCGTGAAAACAAGCTATATGCCAAACTGAAGAAATGCGAGTTCTGGCTTGAGGAAGTAGCATTCCTTGGGCACGTGGTGTCAAAACATGGAGTATCTGTCGACCCGGCGAAGATTGAAGCCATACAAAGTTGGGAGCAACCGAAGTCGGTAACCGAAGTACGTAGCTTTCTGGGCTTAGCTGGTTATTATCGGAGATTTGTGGAAGGATTTTCTCGAATCGCTACTCCGTTAACTCAGCTGACTCGGAAAGATACAAAATTCGTATGGAGTGAGGAATGCGAGAAGAGTTTCCAAGAACTCAAGAGGAGACTCATTTCGGCACCTGTTTTGACAATACCATCTGGTTCGGATGGATTTGTTATCTACAGCGATGCTTCAGGCAAAGGGTTAGGATGTGTTCTCATGCAACATGGGAAAGTCATAGCCTATGCCTCACGACAACTCAAAGAATATGAGAGGAATTATCCTACTCATGATTTGGAGTTGGCAGCAGTCGTTTTTGCGTTGAAGATCTGGAGACACTACCTGTATGGGGAGAAAGTGGAGATCTATACAGATCATAAAAGCCTCAAATATTTCTTCACCCAAAAGGAACTCAACATGCGGCAACGACGTTGGCTTGAGCTGTTGAAAGATTACGATCATACCATCCAATACCATCCTGGAAAAGCAAACGTAGTAGCTGACGCATTGAGTAGAAGATCATATGCGGGTACGAGTGCAATGTTTTTAACACAAAGGCCCATTTTGTATGACTTGCAAAGGATGGAGATAGAGATGAAGGCTCCAAGTACCCACATGATGATATCAAATATACGAGTAGAACCGACTTTAATCGATAAAGTTAAAGCTGCTCAAGCTACGGACATAGAGCTGATGCGTATGAAGAAGAAAGTGCAAGAAGGTGCTATTCCAGAAGCAAGAATCGATGAAGAAGGAATACTTCGAGTCAACTCCAGACTTTGTGTTCCTAACGATTTTGACTTGAAGCATAGAATAATGATGGAGGCACACAACACACCGTTTGCAATCCATCCTGGGAGTACCAAAATGTATCACGATCTTCGACATACATTTTGGTGGAGCAATATGAAAAGAGAGATCGCGGAGTTTATCTCGAGATGTTTAACTTGTCAACGTGTAAAAGCGGAGCATCAAGTACCAAAGGGTCCATTGCAACCACTTGAGATTCCGAAATGGAAGTGGGAACACATTACTATGGATTTTGTTACGGGTCTTCCCAAGGTTTCTCAAGGCATAGATGCGATTTGGGTTATTGTTGATAGATTAACCAAGTCCGCTCATTTCTTGCCGATACGTGAGACTTATTCCCTTGAACGTCTTGCTAGTATGTACGTGAACGAGATTGTGAGATTGCATGGCATGCCAGTATCCATAGTTTCGGATCGTGACCCAAGATTCACTTCACGATTTTGGGTTAGCTTGCAGAAAGCTATGGGCACGGATTTACGATTCAGTTCAGCATACCATCCTCAAACGGACGGACAATCAGAGAGGACTATTCAAACTCTTGAAGATCTATTAAGACTTTGTGTCTTAGATCTCAAAGGGAGTTGGGATAAGTACCTACCATTGGTGGAATTCTCCTACAACAACAGTTATCAGGCGAGCATAGGTATGGCTCCATTTGAGGCGTTGTATGGAAGAAAATGTCGTTCTCCAGTATGCTGGGACGAGGTGGGTGAAGCAACATTGTTGGGACCAGAATTGGTACGCATTACTACAGAGAAGATCCAAACGATTCGACAACGTATACAAACGGCACAGGATCGACAAAAGAGTTATGCGGATCTTCATCGGAAGGACGTGGAATTTAATATTGGGGATCATGTATTGTTACGTGTTGCACCATGGAAGGGAGTTACAAGATTTGGGAAGAGAGGAAAGCTCAATCCAAGATTTGTTGGTCCATTTGAGATTCTTGAGCGAATAGGAAATGTGGCATATAGACTCGCATTACCTCCAAGCATGTCTCGTGTTCATAATGTTTTTCACATATCTATGCTTCGTAAATATGTTAAAGACCCGAACCACATTATTGAGTTAGAACCAGACGAGATAGCTGAAGATTTAACGTACGAGGAGGTACCTGTTAAGATCTTGGATAGGAAAGAGCATGTCCTACGCACGAAGGTTATACCACAAGTTAAGGTTTTGTGGAGAAACCATGCTATTGAAGAAATGACCTGGGAGTTGGAATCAGAAATGAAAGCGAGGTATCCTCACCTTTTTGAAACATCAGGTACGTACGTCAATTTCGAGGACGAAATTTCATAAGGAGGGGAGGTTGTAAGACCCCAACTTATTAATGAATAAAATCAAATTTTCTCTAAATATTATTGTGAATAATAAGGGGTTAATTTGATATAATACTTTGGTTATGGGTGAAATGTGCAAATTTTGCAAAATAAGCAAGTGGTTATAAAATATTCATTTTGTCGGGGAATATTCGTTTGGTCGTGGAATATTCTTGCTGTCGGGGAATATTCGTACGACGGCGCAGCCTTGTGTGGGCCCCATAACGGAAAGCGATTGGATGAAGAAAACGACAAGTATAAGTTGTTTATAAATAACGGCGTAGTTGTTACCGTTAATACTGTTGGAATACCCGGTGGTTAAAATACAGTAGCACACGGTATTGCACCAATTATTGATTCTTACGTAAGAAGGCACTACTCAATAATTGTTACAGTAGTTATTATTCAATATTTTATTTTATTGATTCAATAATTGCTGCGTTGATATTTTATATTATTGTTGTTTCAATAATTGTTGCTGCACAGTATTTTCCATTATCAGATCAATAATTCATATTATTTGAATAATATTATTAGATAACATTATTGGCAATGTCTAGAAAGTTCTGTCTAAGGAGAGGTTTGGTCATCTAATTGCGCGCCAGTAAGGAGAAATCCTTATTGGAAAGCCCCCTCTTTCCTGGGAACGGCCTGGTTGTCATAAATGTGATTCTGTAATATTATTTGTGAATAATTAATTATTGATTCATATGATAAGGAAATATTTATTTTATGTGGATATAAATGAGGGATATATTTTTGTGGTTAAAAATGAAGGAGTTAATGTTGAGGTTTTTATCAGTATTTTTGTCGGAATGGAGGTATTAAAAATCAGGGTTTTTGAGATATTTTGCGGGGGTTATAATTTTTAATCCGACCGTTGGATCGTGGTAATTTTTGGATATGTTATACATATATAAGTTGAGTATATGTCCACAAATTTTGAACCGTTAAAAATGAACGTATGATTTATTATGAATTTTACAAGATGACTGGTTCAGAAATTGTTGAATTTTCGGAGTTTATCATTTTGATGGAAAATTCTAGAATTGGTGGGCCCCACTTGTGGTTGGTGAAGAAATGTGCTGAATTATATTTCAAATGTGGTGGGTGGGAATAGTAGCAGGTAAAGCCATCAGGTTGCAGGTCAAACCTACCAAAATTTTCCTATAAATAGAGGGCTAAGTTAGAATTGAAAATCACACCAGAAACAAGTTTTCTCTCTTTCTCTCTCTAGATTATTGAGTGTATTTTGTGAGTATTTAGATACTTTGAGAGTTTCTATTCATCAGAGCAAGTTTCTTTCAGCCTTATACCGGTATTCCGACCAGAAGTACTGATATTTTGAGGTAAGGGATATTATTTTCTTCTTAATGATATTATTTTCTTCAATATCATTATGCTGAAATATTGATATGAGTTTTTATCAAATTTGGAACTTTTTGTGTCGGGGGTTACTATTCACGTATACGGCACTATTCACGTATACGGCACTATTCACGAATACGGCACTATTCACCGAAAAATAAAATTTTCCCTTTTTGTCCAAGATGTCTATTATGGTTACTATCTTTGATTGTATCCATGTTTTGATCTTTATTTTTGAATTCTGCTTCACAATTGATTATTATGAAGTATTATTGATCTTGGATAAACTGTTATACGAATCCCTACTATTTGTCCTTCTGTCTCATTGGATTCGTTCTCTTTAAGATATTTTTCATCATCCTCAGTCCTAAATGATGATATTACTGAATATCTTTGGCCTGTAGTGCAAAGATGTATAATTACTTGATGAATATCTTTGGCCTGTAGTGCAAAGATGAACAGGTGTTGAGATGAACATGACCGACTGATGATACAAATGAATATCTTTGGCCTGTAGTGCAAAGATGAATATTTGGTTAAAGATGATTATTAATTGATGTTACAGGGATAAAATATTGATGATGGACTTTTAAATCTTAGAAGATAGTAGAATTCTTTCTCTACTTGACTCTTCTAATGGTTTGCTGTTTCCGCTGCAGTTGTTGATCTAAAACTTGTTGTCGATTATATTCTATCAGATTTTTCCCTGTTGAAGACTAACGATAATTTGTTGTATATTATCTTAGTCATAATATTCTTTACTGGGCTAGTTGAGCTCACCCTTTTCCTTTTTGTTCCATTTTTCTTCTCAGGAGGTGAGAACATAGCAGGATCTAGTCGGGGTATGGAGTGATGGTTCTAGAAAGATGTTTTAGCAGTCCTCACTATTTCTGTAAAATAGTGTTTGAATAATTGTAACGAGGATTTATTTGAGTGTGGATATTGTCTAGAAGACAATATTTGTATTTAAACTCACAGTATGTGTTGTCGTATTTTGCACGACAATTGTATTATTGAAGTTGTAGTTTGCTTTCTGTACCATGTATTTGGCGACTCAGAATGGGTGTTGTATACCTATTTTGGGGGCGTCACAAATTACCTTCGTCAATAGTATTTACCTTGGTCAATAGTATTTACCTTGGTCAATAGTAATTACCTTCGTCAATAGTATTTACCTTGGTCAATAGTAATTACTTTCGTCAATAGTAGTTGTCCCTTCAATATTATCAAGAGTCATTTGACCCTTCGTTAAGACCAAGAGTCATTTGACCCTTCGTTAAGACCAAGAGTCATTTGACCCTTCGTTAAGACCAAGAGCCACCCTCAGTTTTTCTATAAATAGAGGCCTAGGGCTTCATTATTTTTCACGAATTCATTCAAGCTATAGAGAGAGAAAGTATAGAGAGAATAAGAGAGAGAGAGAGACTAAAAGTATTCTGCTACATCACTTTTCCAATATCCAGTTCTTTTAAGGTAGGGAATATTATTTCTTTTATATTCATGAAGAGAACTTCTGTTATTCCATTCGTTATTATTCTGTTGGAATAACCAGTATACGCGGTCTACCCTATACTTGGTGACATTCTTCTATTATTCTGTTGGAACATCCTGTCTGTGTGTTTTACACCGGACCTGGTTCCGTTTATTATTCTGTTGGAACATCCTGTCTGTGTATTTTACACCGGACCTGGTTCCGTTTTTATTATTATTCTGTTGGAACATCCTGTCTGTGTGTTTTACACCGGACCTGGTTCCATTATTTATTATTCTGTCGGAATATCCTGTCTGTGCGTTTACGCCGGACCTGGTTCCATTATTTATTATTCTGTTGGAATAACCTGTCTGTGCGGTCTATCGCATGCATGGTGATTTCTTTTGTTATTTCATTCTTTATTATACTCAGTTGGTTAAGTTTTGACTTCTATACTCCATGAAATTTGTGGAATATCCTTGATAGTTGCGTTTCATCCAGTATCTTTTCAAGAAAATATTCTTCTAAGCATTCTTGAATTTTACTCCACAATGCAGTATCATGTTGACAATTTGGACGTTGTTAATTCCTGGATAAATTAATTCTTGAACTTGTTTTATTGAATTCTTATATCATTGTCATCATCCTCATGTTTATAAAATGTTGAAAGTCATCTGTGGCCTGTATTGCATAGATGGACTTGGTATGATTATGACCAGGGATTATTCGGTATAATCATGACCGTAATGTTACAAATGATGTGGTAAAAGTCCTCATTGGCCCGTAGTGCATTGATGGACAGTTGTTGGCATGATCATGACCATTAATGAATACACGAATATCCTTGGCCGTAGTGCAGGGGTGATTCGATGATGTGGATTATTTTATTAAGCTGAGTCTCAGCGATTACAGTGTTGAAAAACTTTTTAAATCATAAAAGATAGTAGAGTTTATTTTCTACTTGACTCTTTTAATGGATTGCTTGTTCCGCTACAGTTAAACTTGATGTCTATTATATTTTATCAGTTTAACATTGTTGAAGGCTAACGATAATTTATTCTGCATTATCTTAGTCATAATATTTCTTACTGGGCTAGTTGAGCTCACCCTTTCTTTCACTGTTCTCTTCAGGAAATGAGAACGTAGCTGGGACAAGTCGGGGTACGGAGTGATGGTCCGAATGATAGTATTAGTTAGTAGTCCTCACTATTCTATGTAATGGTGTGTTAATAAATGTAATGAGGACTCCTTTTGAGTATGAATACTCTCTAGAAGATAATATTTGTATTCAAACTCACAGTTTATGTTTTGTCGTATTGTACACGACAGATGTATTAATCAGTTGTATTTGTATTCTGTACTATGTATCTGACGACTCAAGATGGGTGATGTATACCTAATTTTGGGGGCGTCACAGATAATTAATATGAAGTAGATTAAAGATAATCTTAAAATATGAAAAATATAGATAATTGACGAATAGTGTAGATTAAAGATAATCTTGAAATATAAAATTGTGGATAATTGATAAATGGTATTAGATTAAAGATAATCTTGAAATGTGAAAAGTGTGGTTAATTAATGTGTGATAGATGTTGGTTAAATTTTGGTTATAAATAGGGGGCTTAGCATAAAAAGTTTCAAAAATTTCTTAGTTATCCTTCTTAAGTTTATTCTACCCTATTGTGTACACTACACAAATTTATACTATCAAATCACTTTTGACGATTTCATAATATATGACTTAGTGTACACCATGAAACTTATATGTGGTAGTTACTAATTAAATTATAAATATACATATCATTTGATCAATTGCATAGAAAACAGTATCTAATCACGTGCTAAAGTAAGGATATCATTTTCTTTCATACTCCTATATTTATGGTAAGAAATTATTATTCGATTTTAAAGTCTTATCATTAAACGGTGAAAATTTATGAAATGATTTGAATTTCCTTAATAGTTGGTGATTCATCTAATATATCTTGACCTGGATCTTTCTATTGAATTTTAACCTTTATTTTTTTAAATTAAAGAAGATAACAAACATTATGATCTATTTGACTCTTATGATGGATTGCTCATTTCGTTGTAGTTGTTTATTGAAAACTTATATTGTCTATCATTTTCTAAATTTCTGATTTATCACTGTTAAAGCTAATGATAACTTATTATTGATTATCTTAGTCATGATATTTTTTTAGTGGATATTTGAGCTCACTATTTTATTTCATAATTTCTTTCTAAAAATGAGAGTGTAGTTGAGGCTAGCTGGAAAAACATGGGAATGGAGTGATAGTTCGAATTAGTAGCAATAGTAATCCTCACCTCATTGTAAAATATTGTGACAATAATTATAGTGAATACTTAATGTGTGCGCTACTGTACTATACACAACATTGTTAGAAAAATTTATATATGTTGTTTGTATTTTGGTGACTTAAATTAAGTGGTGCAGACCCAAATTTAAGGACGGAGCTCTTCTAGGCGGACATGAAAATTGAACATGAGTATATTTGAATTTCACTTATTTATATTTTTATCCATCATTAAAGGTCAAAATATAAATAAGTGAAATTCAAATACACTCATATTTAATTTTTATATCTAATTTTTATATCCATATAAAATTTTTGTTAAAAACGTTACACATAGTTAGGCTACTAGCGTTGATGGTTACCCAGTTCCCCAACGGTAGAAGACCGGGATTTGATTCTCATCCCCCATTACCCCATCCCTAAAAATTATAGTAGAATAGGCCTTTTTGATACACAAAAAAAATTCAAAATTTCTTTTTTTATCTAACATGAACGATGCAACGATTTAGGGACTGTTTGTTTAGAGCTAAATACATCTGAATGGCTGAATCCGTCAGCCATTAAGTGTGTTTGTTTTGGAGAAAAAAAAATCGTCTGAATAGCTGAATCGGTCATATGATTGAGCTGAATGGCTAAGTCAAATTTTTTTGGCTGAATGGCTAAATGAATCGATCATATGATTGAGCTGAATGGCTAAGTCAAATTTTTTTGGCTGAATGGCTAAATGAGCACCTGAATAAAGTAAAAAAATTTAAAAATTTAAAAATTAAAAAAAAATATTAACTATTATATAAAGTAATATTAAATAAATTTACAATAATTTTGAATTTTTTCAGAGGGGTAAAATAATAAAATTCTGTCATTCAGATGTTTCAGACATGTTAATTATCAAATAATTTTTTTCATTCAGATTCAGCTCATTCAGATTCAAATTCAAATTCAGATTCAAATTCATTCAATTTTTATTAAACACCCTCTTAGTTGCACTAGTAATTATATTTGCCAAAAATCTGTGTATTTAAAAAAAATTGAAATAGGAAATAAAATTAATTCTTATATATTTATCTATTTTCCAAAATAAATGTATTTAGCCTCGTCAACCAAAAAAAAAAACAAACCAAAATTGCAAAGGAGTTTTAGAAAGAAAGAGAGAAGCATGAGATGAGAAACGCAATTGAGGTCAGCCATTATGTCAGACCTTTATAATAAACTACTATCATCCAAATTACTAGTAATAAATTAAGCTTTCAATAGTCAACGCATAACTTGAACTCACCAAGTAGCAGCCCCAACTCCCAAGCTGCTTGGACTCATTCCTCAAGTACCACCTCTTTCTTGGCAGCTTCCCTCCCCTTGTTTCCCATATATATATATATATATATATATATATATATATATATATATATATATATATATATATATATAATTTTTTGATGCTAGTGAAATTTGTTATAATGGTTGTATCAATACTGAGATGCTCTATAAAATAATAAAAACATAATAGCATATTAATAATAACATGTTACTTTATAATTTTAAATTAAAATATATCGCTTGAAGATTTTTTTTAAAAAAGTATCTCTCTCTAAAAAGGTAATACATTTATCTTACACATACTTGGGGAGAGTAAGAACCGATTCCGCAATTGAAATTTCATGTAAAATTGCAAAAACTGCACCAAAGAATCAAACCAATGGTTTCGATGGCATATTGTGATTTTTTTAGTAGGAACTGTACCCCTTGTAGTTTTGGTATAGAAACCAACACCTCTTAAGGAACTGCACTCATTTAGAGTTCTAAGCCATTTAATATATTTTCATATTTTTGTATACGTTTTAGAGTTTTTAAGTTCTATATAATTTTAAATTTAATTTTGAAATATGTAATTTTGCATGGTTTAATACTTAAATTTGAAACAATGGTTGTACTTTAGTAATGCATGCATCTTTTAAATTGAAGAATTAGAAGTTCTGAATTAATTTGTGATTGATTTTCAAAAATTTAGCTTGTTGTAGTTGGGTATTATTTGTATTAATAAGCTAGCAATGTTTGAGATTTATTTAAAATTTGAAAAGTATGATATGTTTATTATTATATTTTCAATTGATTTTTGAGCCAAAACCGCATTATTTAAAATCACGTCGCATTCTTAGAAACCGCATCGCACCAATACAAACGATTTAAGCTGTTTCTTATTTAATCAACTGCATTGATGCGATTTTATGTGCGATTTTTGTTCAAAATCGCATCAAATAGTACCATGCTCACTAATCTAGTATAGATTGTATTTAATGGAGATCATTATGTTATTATATAAAATTATTATTTTCACAAGTGTGAAACTATCTACTATTCATGTGAGAACGTCCTTGTGAAATTATAACTTTTGCTCATAAAAATATTAATATTTTTTATTTATTTTAAAGAATTGATATTTTTACAAGTTTCAAAAGATATCTCTCAAATAAATACATATTTAGATTTATAAAAATATTAATTTTTAATTGTGAAAATAATAATTCCTTTATTTTATACAAGGCTAGATCGTATTTGAGCATTAGTTTACATTAAATAATGGAGTTAAATAATGGAGTGAGAAGGTGAAAGAGAATCATCCAGTTGGGTTGAGTGGATCGTGGATCGCAGTGTTAAGTCAGACTCGTTCATTAAGTAATTCGTTTCTCTAGTATTATTAGTTTTTGTTTGGCTAAAAAAGGTACTATCATACAAGCTGAATTGACCCAAAAAATGAACGGTGTTGATTAATGGGTTTATTAGCATCAGAAACACTTGATCAAGGGTCATGATTGTTTTCTAACAATCATGGGCCCAGTCATGACATAGACTAGTAGCTTCCTTGCTACCAGAGATAGAGATGTTGATATACTCATATATTATATATACACTTTCAGTTTAGTTTCATTTTTTCTTTTCTATTTCTCCATCTTTGATTTGTTCATCAAAAACCCAACTCAAATCTGAAAAAAAAAGCTGCAATCTTAAATCTGGTGAGTCCCTATTTCTTCTACTTTTAAGTTACTGTAAATTTTATTTTTAGGGTTCTCAAATATTGAAGCTAGATTTTCAGCTGCAATTTCAATATTTTTGTTTGTTAGTTCTGGGCTTTATTTCTTTCTTTTGACATCTTGGAATGAAATATGTGTACTACTTTTTTGTGTAATTTTAGTGTAAAGATTTTATTGGGATATACTTCGGATGATATTGGGTGGGAGGATCTTGGTCAATTTGATTCAGATTGAAGAAAGATTAGATTTTTAGGTTGATGTGAAATTCAAAAGTAGTTTTTTCTCTCAATGAAGAAAAGATTGATTGAGTTGGGGGTATTCAAAAGTTGTTTAAATTAGATGAACTACTAATGAATTTACTGTATATATATATATATATATATATATATATATATATATATCTGTTTGTCTATGTATATGTGTTTCTCTTAGTCTCCCCTTTTGTTTTTGTGCTCGACAACAAAGGGCTTGTTTTTTTATTTTTTTTAATTAATTAATTTTTAAATTTTCTTCAGAGCACAATAGGATTCTGTTTTTTTAATTGTTGTTTTTCCTATCATTTTTTTATAAGTGATTCATATATTTCATACCTCTTTGCTTAGGGATTTTTGTTAATCATTGTTTCTTCATTTTCTTTCTATTTTACAGATTTTGGAATTTTTGCTATTTAAAGATTAAATCTAGAAATGGATCTTCAGAAGAGGATTTGTGCAGAAACATGGTCTTCTTCCACCCAAATCGAATTACAAAAAAAGGTCCCTCCTGATCAGACACCTTTCATCAATTTCAATTCTCAGCAAAATCAGCAAAAATGGGAAGATCCTTCACTTATAGATTACACCATGAGGATCGACCAACAATTTCCGGAATTCAACCAACCTCCTGAAACCCCGTGTTCATTTACTTGCAACAACGATAACCAAATCAAAATCCTTGGTCAACTAGATGGTCAGATGAATGGGATTCGCGATGCAATTAGGAATTGTGATTGGGATCCGAGAGTAATGCTAACCAATCTCTCTATCCTCGAACAAAAAATCCATCAGCTTCAAGATTTGGTGCATTTGATTGTTGGTCGGAGAGCTGAAGTTGTTGGTGGATCCGAAGAACTTGTAGCTCAGCAGCAACAATTAATCAACGCGGATCTCACTTCCATTATAGTTCAGTTGATCTCAACTGCTGGTAGTCTTCTTCCATCAGCTAAGCATACTTTTTCCTCTGGCAATCCTCCGGGAAGCCAGTTAGGGCAGCCTAGTGGAATTTTGTTTCCGTCTAGAGCTGGAAATAATAATGTAAGCAAGGTGGAGGATCAATCTAACCCGATTGATCTAACGGGGAATAGTGTTGAAGACCATGATCTGAAGGACGAAGAAGAAGCTGATGATGGAGAACATTTACCTCCAGGGTCGTACGAAATTTTGCAACTCGAGAAAGAAGAAATCCTTGCGCCCCACACTCATTTCTGTCTGATTTGTGGAAAGGGATTCAAGAGGGATGCTAATTTGCGGATGCACATGAGAGGTCACGGCGATGAATACAAAACTCCAGCAGCACTTGCAAAGCCCCACAAGGAAATGAGCTCCGAGCCAGTGCTTGTTAAGAGGTATTCTTGCCCTTTTAATGGCTGCAAGCGAAATAAGGATCATAAAAAGTTTCAGCCTTTGAAAACAATCTTATGCGTGAAAAATCATTACAAGAGAACCCATTGTGACAAAAGCTACACTTGTAGTCGATGCAATACCAAGAAATTCTCGGTGATTGCAGATCTTAAAACACATGAGAAGCATTGTGGCAGAGATAAATGGCTATGCTCTTGTGGAACAACCTTTTCGAGAAAAGACAAGCTTTTCGGACACATTGCTCTTTTCCAAGGCCACACGCCTGCCATTCCTCTTGAAGAAAACAAAGGTTTGGTTGAGTCGTCTGATCATGGGGAGTGCGATGAAGCACCGAGTAAGGTTGCTAGAACAGAGTTCAATTTCAGTTCAAACGCGTTTGAAAATGTTATGGATGTGAAAGGGATTGCTGATGCTGATAATAGTATTTTCTCGCCTTTGAACTTTGACACGAATAGTTTTAGTGGATTTCAGGAGTTCCCTCGACCTCCATTTGAAGACTCGGAAAGTTCTTTATCTTTCCTAATTTCGGGTGCGTGTAATTACCCTCGGAAAACTGGAGGAGATTCAGGTGGTAACGATTTAGAATGATATTAAATTCATTGTAGAAGACTTCAATTATGGTTTGTTGTAGTAGGGGTCCATTGACATTGCCTTTCCAAGGCAAAATGACTCCATGTACTTGTATTTTCTTGGCCTTTAATAAATGTTTCTTCCTTAAGCACTGGTTCATATAGTGATTCTATGTTATCCCCAGTTTGTAGCCATACTTTTTTTTATACTTCATTACCAGCTCATCAATGGTTAATGGGAATTTCTTATTTTTCACATCCACAATAGTGCCAAAGTTTGACGAACTGCTAGTTTGCTAGATGGACATAGAGGCTCAGTTTGCGGCTTCGAGCTCTTTGGCTAGATTTACAAGATTTTCAAGTGCGTTTGAGATTCAAAAAGTCCCGAGAGCAGTTGTACAAACAGGTACTATTATGATGGATTTGAACTCTCAACAACACACCTTTATAACTTCCAACTTTCACAATGTATATAAACCAATTCAGTCAGAATTCCTAGAAAATTCTAAATTACTATCTTTGGCTTCAAAAAATTTACAGCTTAAAATTAAAATGGCAAAATTCATCAAGAAAACACTAATCATCTCCCATTTCGTGAAAATTCAAACAAGCTTAAAATTTTATGCAATAACCAGTTAACCACCACATTTATGCACTAGAGGCACTTTAGCTGCAGTACTTAGTTACATAGAACTAATAAAAGCTTGATCTACATTCTTGATGATGTCCCATGTTCATCTTACAAGTCCCAAAACAAGAAAATAAAAGGAGATGTAAAACCAAACAAAAGCAACCTTTCTGCGGTGAAAACAGACCCTTTAGCTACACAGTATAACCCGAATGATAACTCATTTCCAATTTATGTATCAAACGAGAGTTTGTAACATTGTGAGTGACATTGCATTTGTTTCATTTCAGCTCAAGTATTTAGTTGATTGAACTGATCTTCCAGAATTGAGAGTTACGGAGCAATATGAGCTTCAAACCTTTCAACCCTTCTCCTGATTTTGATGGCTTCAAGCCGCGGTAGTAGTTCTCCCTCAGAACAATGTCATCTGCACAAGACCAAGTAAGTCCTCTTGGGGAGCTTTCGGCCCACAAAAACCTCTCAGAGAATGGATTCACCAGGCTCTCTCGGAATTCTTCTGCTGCCTCACAGATCATTCCCTGGGGAAAAAAAAAACTCAGCAAGTTTTCATTTTGATTCATATTTGAATGTGCAAATGCAGAAAAACACGAACACACATAAATCTTACTTCTGCCATGGCTTTTATCTTCAGAGAGACATTATCACTAAGAACGACAAGCTGTTCATCATGTTTCATTTTCTTGAAAAGCAGAGCACATTCAAGGATATGGTCTCCCAATGTTGGTGAAACGATTTCCAGTAGATTCGCAGAAGCAGAAAGTGGGGCTGAGCAGAAAGGGAAATCTGGACTTTCCTCTATGAGTGTAGACAGAGGAGAAGCCGGAGGGGTTGGTGCAAGGTGCCTTCCCTCCTCCACGGAGCTCTGAACATGAATCCACCAATTTGTGTTCAACATACAATCTTCTACCCATTGTAATGCTGAAGAAACCTCTGTTGTTTTTCTAAACAAATAGCCTCTTCGCTTCATGCAATCCAGCTCCCTTATGACTGATTATAATTACAACTATTGGTCAGAAAATAAAGGATTTCAAAACAAGGTCATTTGACAATTTTTTATAAGGGATACAATAAAATTACTGTACCAATTCTTGGAATGATCAGCTGGGTCCCTTTGAGGCCTTGCAACAGCTGCAATGCCTTCCTGGACTCTTTGTTGAGAAGACAATTAGTATCTGCAACCATGATCCACCTCTTACTATATCCTACAACAGCGTTCTGCAGATGGACATATACACACACAGAGAAAGGCATATCAAAATACTGAGAAATCTATTAAGCGGACATCCTTAAACCAAACAGGAGTTAATTTTATCATAGTAACACGAGGTGTAATCGACCTTTTCTACGGTTTGAGCATTATTAACAGATTTGCTGCTTCTAGTAGGGTCAGGGACTCTAGATTTGGAACTGTTGCTATTGCTGGTAAAGTCGGCGAGCAGAGATTGAAAAGGAACCCTGTCTATTCTACTCTTTATTGCCTTTGCTTCAGGTTCCAACCTTGCATTACTTTCGGAGGCAGTTCTCACTAATTTCTGTTCTTCGAGGACATTTGGAGTATGATTCTCTTTATCTGAAGAGGCAAAAATATCTTCTTCTGGATCAATGTTATGGCCAAAAGAATTCTTTAAAGGGGATAATCTGAGAGTCATTGATTGCTTAATTTCTTCTACTTTGTTAGTCTTCTTCATGGACCTTAGTAGAAGAGAATTTGGAATAAAATTCTCTTTATCTGGAGTGAAAATTTCTCCTTCATCTACACTAGAGAAAAGTGCCTTTGAATTTGATTCATTTTCCATATTCTCCTTATACAGTAGTTCAACCTCAGTATCAGTGATAACCCCACTGTTATCCCCTTTCTGTTTATTAGTTAGAATTTGAACACTAGTAGATTTTCCCCTTCTGGACCAAATGCTGGACACACCAGATCTTTGCTCGGATGTTATTAAAGGTCGGTCTGTATCTTTTGTTTGGGACACATTGGTGTCAAAGGTTTGCAGCTTATTGTTTCCCCCGTCGAGTTTTTCAACGCCAATTTTTGTGAGAATATTATCACCAGGCAAAGAGAAGTTAACAGAATCCATCCTAGGAGCCCCAGACCAGAGGCCTGAGATTTCCTTTTGCTTGTAGTCACTTTTTAAGGAACTCTGGTTATCGTCAACCTCTGATTTGTCATCAACTAAACAGCCACCTTCATCAGACAATGAATGATTCAAGTTTACTGGCAAGTTGAGTTCTTGCTCTGATTTGCTCGGGGTATTCTCCGACGTTTTTCTTGCAGAAACTCCAGTACCTAAGAAATGTTGCAGGTGGTTGTTTTGTTTGTCCAAATATAACTGATCTTTGCTTCCCAATATAGCGATGATGCAAGGTGTAGATGAGTCCAGAGACCCTGTGGCACTAGGGTGGCAACCAATGCCTGATATCTCCTCCTGTTTATTGTCCATTTTTAATGAGCAAATGTTCTCCACCTCTTCATCGGAAAATGAAGAGTTGAAGAATTCTAGCAAGTTCCTAGTTTGTTCTAAGTTTCTAGTGGGGTTCTCTGCATTTTCTTTTTCAGATAGAACTTCTAAAAAACCAGGTTGTGGGTTCTCATTTTCTTTATTAGATTGCCGACTTTCAGTCTCTGCAGCAACTGACTCCTTCGAAAGTGGTCCAGAAGAAATGCCAGAGATTACATTCTGTTCGTGCTCTTCCCTTGACAGGTTCACGTTTTCTGCTGCTTCTTCATGGTATGAAGCTCTCAAGAATTCTGGCATTGGAGGGGCCGAAGGGTTCACTTTATTCTCAGATGATTTCAGCTCCTCTATGGAGAGTAATAAACTCAAGTCTTCCAAATCATTGCACGCTGACTGAATTTGATTTTTCTCAACACTAGAGCAATTCTCGTCCTACAGAACAGAAACCAAAGAGTCACAAAATTAGCTCAAAAAAATATATTCAACAATCATGTTTGCAACTCTATATTTGCCTTGTGACCTTTGAGTCTTGGAAACTCACCTGATTCATTTCTTCTTCTCTTTCTTTCACAGGCATTAACACATCCGTTGGCAGCACAAAAGGGTCATCCAAATCATAAGCACGGCTTAATGGAACCCAATGCAGCCTGTAGAGTCTACTTGAACCACCGAGCCGCACTGTATCTCCCTCATTCAGCTCGACTCTAACACCTGGTTCGATCTTCTTCCCCGAAACCCAAGTGCCATGAACTAAAAAAATAACATTATTACGAGTCAAGAACCTAATTAACACTCAAACACCTACTCCATGGTTTACATAAATTGTTGAATTATTATACTGGTCTATGAGAAACATAAACCATGAACAATTAACCACTCAAACAGAAACCTTAGGGAAAAAATTAACAAGGGAAAAAAACAATAAAATCATTGCAAATTTTTATGAAAAGAATTGTCACCAGGTCACCGTTGTGTTTGCCAAATTGTTAGCTATGGGTATTGAGAATAGGGCTATAACATGTTAGAAGTAAGTTCGTAAAATTTTCCCAGCTGATTCTGAGAATGAATTCTGTTATTGTCAGTAGACTATTTTGAGTTACCCCCATTCCATTTTCATTGTGAGCCTATATATGAGGAAGAGATCTATGTAATGGATATGCTGAGATATATCACAATAACTTTTGTTTTTCCATTTTTAGTATCTGTTTTCTTTGGCCATAATGACCTAGAGCTAAGATTCTTACACGGGTTAACCAAAATCCACATTTTACTGTCTAAACTGAGGCATATGCACAAGAACCATTTACCCACTTACACGTAATCATATATATACAGAATCAAGAAATTAATTAAATCCAAGTAAAAAATATTGTTCTTAAAAAACTGTTCAATCAAGAAAAACCTAGAGCTAAGATTCTTCATTTCAGTTCGATAAACGGGTATAAACCTAAATTACAAAATTTACTGTCTAAATTCAGACATGATCAGGAGCCAAGAATCAATGCAAATTCAAACATATGCTCAAGAACTATATACCCCATATTCATATAAATACAGAACCAAGAAGTTAACTAAACCCAAGTTAATAATGTTGATCTCAAAATACTGTTCAATCAAGAAAATTCTCAAGTACCAAAAAAGTATGAATCTAAAATCACAAAATTACACCCACAAAACAAAAAATTGTGAGAGACCAAGAACCCATCAAATTTCAAATCACATACACATTACCCCAAAACATATATGTGCACATATATAATATATGTTCAATCAAGAAAATTCTCAAGCACCAAAATAGTATGAAAATAAAACAGTAAAATTACACCCATAAAACAAACCCAAAAAAGAAAAATAAAAAGAAGAAGAGAAATATCAAGAACCCGTCAAATTTCAAATATCACATAAACATTACTCGAAAATATACATATATGAGTATTATATGTTCAATCAAGAAAATTTTCAAGTACCAAAAAAGAATGAAACTAAAACAACAAAATTACTCCCATACATCAAACCCACAAAAAAATAAATGAGAGAGACCAAGAACCCATCAATTCTCAAATCAAATTACACATTATCCGAAAACATATATAAATGTATATGTATATATATTTACCAGAGGATAAATCGAAGACAGAGAGCTTAAGAGAAGAGGGTTTGGAGTATAGACGGAGATGGAATCTGCTGATGCTGGGATGATCCAAGGTGATGCTACAATCTGGGTGTCGCCCAATCAAAATCATTTCCTCCGAATCTTCTTCTTCTTGATTTGAAATCGACGGTGGGTGGCCATTTAGGAGAAATATGTTCTTCAAAATTGCGTTGTTTTTCAGAACAGTGAACACAGGAATTTTCTTCTCACATGATTTGGGGTCTACTTCCTTTCCGGCCATTTTAGAGAGAGAAAGAGAGGAGATTGAAGAGAATGGAAAGGGTTTTTGAGTTGAAATGATGGGAGGGAATGGTGGGGCGGGGGGGTTGTTTTTGAATGAATTCGGAGAATTAGGAAGTGAACGTTAAGTTTTGTAATCTTCTAAAACGACTATTTTTTTAATTGCAATAGTGACAAATTAAGGATTGTTAAAGTAATTACTTGCATTTTCAAAATAAAAACATAATTACTTAAAAAGAAAAGAAAAGATAAAGTATTGTCACAATTAAAGTTCTATTCTACTTAGACTTGGCAAGCGGGCGGACCGGGCGGACCGGGCCTGGCCGAAAAGGCCCGGGTTTTGGCGGGCTAAATTTGTTAGGCCCGTGGCCCGGGTTGAGCCGGCCGGATCGGTCCGCGGGCTTTTTCCTACTTTTTTTTTTATAAAATCTTGATACACCAAAAATAGTAATAATAATAAATATTAAAATATCATTTAAATCTTCTTATATCATTGTTAGTTTAATAATTTTATACTTTGAAATTATTAACTACATATCTCAATCAATTAAATTTTTAATAATATTATAAATTAGTATTATTAATTAATTACAACACCCTTACATATGAGAGTTTTGTCAATCGGAAGGGACAAGAGATGACAAATCTGTGTTTTGTCAATCAAAATGCAACCATACGAATTGCTTGCGTTGTGTTTGACCTGTCAAACGCAATGGCCAACACTGGGTTTCCGCATTTGGGCCGCCACGTTTGACACGCCGAACAAGATAGGCTGCATTTTTATCTTAATCGCACCAATCACAAAATTTATGGAGAAACCGAACATGCACTAAGGTGCTAGTTGATACAATTGAACGAAAAATTATGAATGTATATAAGATAATTTAAATTAGTTGAATGAAGTAGAACTAGAAGTTCTGAATATAGAATGATATGATGTGCTTAATAATTATCTGTCTAAAACATATGAATACGTGTATTTCTTTATTTTAACTTTTTAGACTATTATGAACAAATTTATTATGTAATTATAAATAAACAATGCTATCTAAAAAAATTAAATATAAACTTGTGAATAATTTTTGATAGAGTATACTATTAGTAATATAATTTTAGGAATAAACACTATTTTTTTTTAATAATAATCTATTAGTACATAAAAGCAAAACAAAAGACTATAACAACATTTATTAAATTAATTGTTGACCAATTTGTAAAAAAAAATCAAAAATAATTTGTAAACAATAAAATTTGTTTACAATAGTAAAAAAAGATGGATATTAAATGTAATTTTTAATTGTCTATCATTCAACACTATTTCTTACTGCTTCAGTTATAATTTTCTAGATGAATCGTTCAGACACATTCAAAATTTAAAAGTTATAAAACAAACTGTATGAATGATTAAATCGATCAGATTCAAACTTATTAAATGTAAACAAATAACCCATAAGTCTAACTTACTGGATTCGAGCTTTTTAATAAGCTCAGTTCGAACAAATTCCTATGCCCAATTAGTTAAATGAACATAGTTCGAACATAAGGTGCCTTGACTTGAGCCAAACTCATTAAACATGTAATTATTTTTTCTTGTTTTATATTTAAAAAGGGTTAAATGCAAAGTCGACCACTGAATTTTTTTGATATTTGTGTATTAAGCCCCTTTCTTCCGGTCAACGCAAACTGAGTTCCTTTCTATTAAAAAATTTGGACTTTGAATCCCCAGACGCCACATGTGCGTTGACCTGTTGACGTGGCACATGTGGCGCCTACGTGGCACACGTGGCAGGTCTGACGTGGTATTTAATATTATAATTTGACACGTGCCCGCTGCTGACGTGACATCTTTTGGATTTTTTCCAAAAATTGTCTCTCCACAAATTTAAACTTGCAACCTCACAGTCACATTTGGAATTTTGTTCATATAACCGATGGAGCAACATGTGTCAACTGTTAATATTTTTCAAGGATTAATATTTATATCAAAACATGAGATTTCCTCCATATATTCTTTTCTTCTCCTTCACATGTACCTTTAAAATTCAAAGAGATTATATATATACATTTACTTTAAATAACTAAATGTACATGAAAGTCTTGAGATACATACATAAATGTACATATCTAAATGCGTGATAATAGTAATAATAATAACAGTCATAATAATAATAGTACTAATAATAACAATAACAATAACAACAACAACAATAATAATAATAATAATAATAATAATAATAATAATAATAATAATAATAGTAATAATAATAGTACTAATAACAATAACAATAAAAATAAAAATAAAAATAAAAATAATATTAACAAAAATAAAAATAAAAATAAAATAAAATAGTAATAATAAAAATAATAATAGTACTAATATTAACAATAATAATAATAATAATAATAATAATAATAATAATAATAATAATAATAATAATAATAACAATAACAATAACCATAACAATAAAAATAAATAATAATAATAATAATAATTAATAAATAAAGAACAATAATAAAAATAACGATAATAAGAACTTAACATTAGATTTTTTTAAAGAAGTAAACTTTCTAACTTGGGGAAAGAATAAAAATAAAAATAAAAATAAAAAAAAATAAAAAAATAAAAAAATAAAATAATAATAATAATAACAATAACAATAACAATAACAATAAAAATAATAATAATAATAAATAAATAACAATAATAAAAATAAAAATAAAAATAAATTGGATTTTTTTAAAAGTTTATATATATTTATATGTATAAATTTACCAAATCATATTTTATTAATAACACATGTATTGGTGATATATATATATATATATATATATATATATATATATATATATATATATATATATATTACATGTATTAATGTATAGTACTGTATACGTATGTGTATGGTATTTATATACATATGTATGTATTATAATTATGGTGTAGGCTTAATGCTGGTAAGTGGAGTGTTGATACATATGTTTGTATTATAATTATAGTACTAATAATAATAATAACAATAATAATAATAATAATAATAATAATAATAATAATAATAATAAAATAACAATAACAATAATAATAATAATAATAATAATAATAATAATAATAATAATAATAATAATAATAATAATAACAACAACAACAACAACAACAATAATAATAACAATAGTAATAATAAATAAAATAAAATAGTAATAATAATAATAATAATAATAATAATAATAATAATAATAATAATAATTATTATTATTATTATTATTATTATTATTATTATTATTATGATAGTTATTGTTATTGTTGTTGTTGTTGTTGTTGTTGTTATTATTATTATTATTATTATTATTATTATTATTATTATTATTATTATTATTATTATTATTATTATTATAATTATTATTATCACGCAATTAGTTATGGTATGTAGTGAAGGAGAAGAAAGGAATATACGGGGAAAATCTCATGTTTTGATATAAATATTAATCCTTGCAATATATTTACAATTGACCCATGTTGCTCCAGCGGTCATATGACCAAAATTTCAAATGTGAGGTTGTGAGTTCAAATCCGTGCAAAGGCAATTTTTTGGAAAAATTTAACAGACGTGGGTGAACACGTGTCAAAATACAATATTAAATACCACGTCATACCTGCCACGTGTGTCACGTCAGCAGGTCAGCGCACATGTGGCGCCTGGAGGTTCAAAGTCCAAATTTTTTTAATAGAAATGGGCTCAATTTGCGTTGACCGAAAGAAAAGAGCTCAATACCCAAATATCAGAAAAGTTCAGTGGTCGAATTTGCATTTAATTACCTTATTAAAAAATATAAACGAGCTAGATTTAAACTAGATTATGATTAAACTCGACTCGATCTCGAGTTCAATAACAAAAAGCACAGCTCGACTCAATTCATTTACAACTCTATTCACAATCAAGTACATAATCATTAGTATTGATACAATCCGAATTTTTCGAAAACTACTATAATAAGAATTTAATAAATAAGATTCTTATTATGAGATATATTGGGTTTGATTGCATAAATGTATATGTGCTATGAAATATATGATTTTATGTGATGGGTTAAATGTGTATATAAATGTGGAAAATATACATTTATTTGAAAAGTTATATTTAATAGTTATTTAAACTATTAAATAAGATAGCTTGAATTAGCTACAAAAAAAAAAGAATGAGGAAGTTAAATCACAAATTGAAAATTGGTGGATTAAAATATTTATTTTAATTAATTAAATAAAGAAATTTATTTAGTTAATGATGATAATTATATTTATGCTACAATAATTAAATGCAACATGAATAACGGTATAATATTTAATATTAGGCCCAACCGATGTAAATTAAGAATGTGAAATGAGATCCAATATATTGTGACGCCCCCAAAATAGGTATACATCACCCATTCTGAGTCGCCAAATACATGGTACAGAATTTAAATACAAACTTCATTTATACAATATGATAAAACTTAGCTGAGAGTTTTTAACACGTATATTGTCTCCTAGACAGTATCCAAACTCAAATAAAGTTCTCATTATAATTATTATCACACTATTTTATAAAATAGTGAGAACTACTACATCCTCCATATCAGACCGTCACTCCATTCCCCGACTAGTCCCAGTTACGTTCTTATTTTCTAAAGAGAACAATAAAAGTAAAAGGGTGAGCTCAACTAGCCCAGTAAGAAATATTATGACTAAGATAATGCAGAATAAATTATCATTAGTCTTCAACAGTGTTAAATTGGTAGAATACAATAAACAACAAGTTTAACTGCAGCGGAACAAGCAATCCATTAAAAGAGTCAAGCAGAGCATGATATCTACTATATTCTATGATTTAAAAAGTTTATCATCAATTTTATCGCTGAGACTTAGTTCAATAAATAATCTACATCACTGAATTATACATGCACTACGAGCCAAGGATATTCATTAGTATCACATCCACGAATTATCCATGCACTACGGGCCCAGGATATTCGTGTTATCACCAATGGTCATGATCATGCCAACAACTGTCCATCAATGCACTACGGGCCAATGAGAACTTTTACCCATCATTTGTAACATTACAGGTCATGATTATACCGAATAATCCCTGGTTATAATCATATCAATCAACAGTCAATCTATGCACTACTGGCCAAAGATGACTTTCATCACAATATAAGCATGATGATGATGACAATGATATAAGAATTCAATTAAAAGAAAGCAATGATAAATTTTAAAGATTTATAATTCAATTTATCCAGAAATCAATAAAGTCCAAATTGTCATCATGATACTGCTTTGTGGAGTAAAATTCAAGAATAATATTGTATCAAAAATAATTTAGACTAAAAAGAAATTAATTTTTGTCATGAATAGTACCTCGGGATAAAAAGATTAAAATTTATCAAGAATGCTTAGAATAATATTTTCATGAAAACATACTAGATGAAGCGCAAATTTAGAGGATATTTTACTAATTTTACGGAGTATAGAAGCAATACTTAACAAAATGAGTGTAGAATTCGAAATCTGGAACGAAATAATATTACTTACATACTACAGAGTATAGAAGAAAATATTATTTCTTACGAATATTGAACAAAAATAATATCCCTTACATTAAAAGGAGAGTACTTCTGATTGGTATAACAGAGATATTCTTGAAGAAAACTTATACTATTTTCTACACTCAAAGCTTCCTTAAACTTTAAAGAAATACGCTCAATATTATAGAAGAAGAATTCTCTGATTCTGGTGTGATTTTCAATTCTAAACTAAGCATCTTATTTATAGGAGAATGGAAATGATACTATTTGAATAAAATCACGGGTGAACATTTTTTTTCTTCTCACGGGCGCAAATTCGCCAGCTGAATTTTTTTGATTTTCCTATGCAAACACTATGCATAATAAAATATAATATATTCTATTTTTCATAAAAAATAAAACTTAATATATATATATATATATATATATATATATATATATATATATATATATATAACAAAACTGAGATAACTTCTACCGATGATTTTAAAAAATGAGTAAGTGGGGGTCCAAATAATACGCAAAATTTACAACAAATACTTCATAAAAATCTTTTCAATATTTTTAATAACATTTATTCATCATTAATATTATAACTCGCAATATTAATCACCAGATCATTCACAGAAAAGAGGGGGCTTTTCGATAAGGATTTCTCCCAATTGACGCGTAATTAGGTAACCAAACCCCTTTCTTCGACAGAACTTTTTAGACATCGTCAATAATACAAATAATAATATGAATAACTTTATCGTCTCAATTATTGATTTAATAATATAAAATATTGTGACAATAATTGAATCAATAACGTGAGATACTATGCAGTAATTACTGTGACAATAATTGAATAAAACTGAGTGACTTCTCACGTAAGCATTAATAATCAATATCGTGTGTTACTATGCAACAACGCATATTACTGTACTTTTATCACCAGGTATTTCAACAGTTAACGGTAAAACTTTCGCCGTTATTTTTATAAAAAGATAGTTCTGTCGTTTTTTAACTCCGACAGTAATTCTATTGTGGGATCCACCAATAATTGTGCCGTCGTACGAATATTTCCTGATAAAATGAATATTCCTCGACCAAACGAATATTTTATAACAACTTGCTTACTTTGTAAAATTTGTAAATATTATCCACAACTATAACATTATAATAAATTCACACCTTAATATTCAAAAATGATATTTAGAGAAAAAAATTTATCTTTATTCATAAAAGTTGGGGTCTTACATATATAATATATGAATATTGGTATCACATTAGTAAATTAAATTTATATTTGAATAAATGATTGGATATATTATTATTATTATTATTATTATTATTATTATTATATTTATTGAATATAAATAAATTGTTTGAAAATAATTTATAGAAGGAAGAAGATGATTAAATTTAATTGTATACATTAAATAAATAAATTAAAATAATTAATAAATTAAGTATCAGTTATTTTAATAGATTTGGTTCGTTTCACTAAATGTGTTATTTTATTAAATGGATTAATTCTATTCTTATTGGAAAGAATATGTAATTATAATATATTAATTAATATGTATGTTGAAAGTATAATATGTATTATACTCATGTATGTGAACGAAGTGAATTATATATGTACTATGTAGTAAAGTATGTATGTTAAAAGAAAGTTAGCGCTAAGTCATTTTTAGAAGCAGGAGGTGTTGAGCTCATAAGGCTAATAGGTTATATACTAAGGTGGTTGATAAAACTAAGTCTTAAGACCTGAACAATTTAGACATCTGAATAATATAGAGCATCTGTTCAGAATTGTGTCTGAATGAAAAAATATTGTTTGATAATTAATTTTTCCAAAATGTCTGAATAACATTATTTTACCTTTTTAACCCTCCACCCACTATATTCGATTTCAACAAAAATGTGAGAAAATAAAAAGTATAATACACCAAATTTCCTTAATTTCATTTTAGTGTTTGATTATTCCTCTAAACATGGCATGTCAAGAACAATCAACATCAATCTCTACATTCCCAATTCACCAACCCCAATTCCACAAACCCCAACCCTAACTCCATTACCAAATCATAGAATAATCAAACCCACAGCGACTTAGATATGGCTGAGGCCATCACCGACTCATCACAAATGGAGATCGACGAAGACTCAATCTTGTCTGAGTCTATGTTTCTGACTCTGATAGAGAGAGGTAATAAGCTGACGGTCTCACCAACTCAAGGAACTCATAGAGGTATATAAAAACCATTACTAGGCACTCATGGAGGAAGTGAAGCATCAGTACATAGAGTATCGCTGGGAGTACGATGAGAGTATTTTACCATTAGTCGAAGATGATGATGGTAATGGTGATGGGTTGATGGTGCTGTGGTAGTGGTCTGACTATGGACAAATTGAAGAGGAGGGAGAGGAGGAAAATAGTTACTTGATATTTGGGCATCTGGGAGGGAGAGGGATACAAAAGGAAATTTATAATATTAGATGTAAGACCCTAACTTTTTATGAATAAAGATTTAATTTTCTTTAAATATTATTTTTGAATAATAAGGTGTTGATTTGATATAATACTTTAGTTATGGGTGAAATATGCAAATTTTACAAAGTAACCAAGTGGTCATAAAATATTCTTTTTGTCGGGAAATATTCGTTTTGGTCGGGGGATATTCTTTTTGTCGAAAATATCCGTACGACGGCGCAATCATTGGTGGACCACATAATGGAATAACTGTCGGATATAGAAAGCGACAGAAATAACCTTTTTAAAAAAATAACGATAAAATTTTTACCGTTAAAATTGTTGAAATACCCGATGATAAAAGTACAGTGATACGCGTTGTTACACAGTAGCACATGGTGTTGCACAGTATCTCTGATTATTAATTCTTACGTAAGAAGTCACTCAATAATTGATACAGTAAAAATTGCACAGTCTTTCATATTATTGATGCAATAATTGCTACAGTGATAATTGAATAGTATTTTACATTATTGATTCAATAATAGTCACGACACAATAACTCATATTATTGAAATGATATTATTAGATAACATTATTGATAATATCTAGAAAGTTCTGTCGAGGAAAGGGGTTAGGTTATATAATTTCGCGCCAGTAAGGAAAAATTCTTATCGAAAAGCCCCTTCTTTCCTAGGAACGATCTGGTTATCAATATTGTGATTCTATAATATTAATTGGGAATAATTATTGAAAGATTGAAGAGTTGTAAATAATTAATGAATAAATAAAAATTGTTGATAAATATCATAAGTAAATATTTGTTTAATTTGATATAAATGGAGGAATTTTAGCATGAGATATTTGTTGAAAGTTTGGCATATTAATTTTTCTATGTAACCATAATTATCTTCGCTGATAAAATATTCATTAAGATATATTATTATAATATATTATAATAGTATAATTTTATAAATTATAATTGTTTAAATGGTAAAACATGTGAAAAATGGTGGAAGTGAGAAGCTTGGTTTTGAAAACCTTATTTTCAAAACAAGTAGGCTGCAAAAATCCTCAGTATGAAAAATTTGTCAGAAGTGGTGTGCTAGCATTTTTCTATAAATAGGTTGCTTAGTTAAACAATGAAACTCACACCAGAATTAGAAAATTCTCTCTCTATAATATTGAGCTTATTTTTTGTGAGTTTAAGGATATTTTGGGTGTTGATAGCAGTGAAAGATTTTCTTAACATAATATCCGTTATTCCAGTTAGGACTACTATTTTACCAAGGTAAATGATATATATTTTTTTCCATAAAGGATGTTATTTTTTTTTCAATACTCGTAAATGATATTATTTCCTTCCATACTCGTAAGGGATATCATTTTCTTTCATACTCCATATTACGTAAGCAATATTATTTCATCTCATATTCCTAAATTTAAGCTTATTATGGTAAACATTACTTCTATAATTCCTGAAATGATTAGAAATTTCTTAAGGGTTGCGCTTCATCTAATATCATTTCACCGGAATATTGGTCTAAAATTTCTTATTAAATTTTAATATTTTCATGTCTAGGTACTATTCATACAAGACTATTTATGGGTACTATTCAAACGGTACTATTCATGCGGTACTATTCATGAGTATTGTTCACAACAGAATTTAATTTCTTTTCTTTGTCTAAGTTATCTTTTATGAATCTTATTCTTGAAATTGAATCCATGTTATGATCTCATTTGTTTGATTCTTTATATTATTATCATCACCCTCATGCTTATATTGTGTTGAAAGGCATCTTTGGCCCGTAGTGCAAAGATGAACTGTTGATTGATATCTTTGGCCCGTAGTGTAAAGATGAATTGTTGATTGATATCTTTGGCCCGTAGTGCAAAGATGGACATGTATTTTGTAAGACCCCGAATTTTATAAAATAAAAGTATTCAATTTTTCTATTTAGTAAATATTTAAATTGATAAAAGTTTAAAGTTAAGGGTGATATATATAAATTTTTTAAAATGAGCAAGTGGTTATAAAATATTCATTATTGTCGGAGAATATTCGTTTGGTCGTAGAATATTCTTGTTGTCGGGGAATATTCGTACGACGACGCAACCATTTGTGGGCCCCATGACGGAAAACTGTTGGATGAAGAAAATGACACAAATGAGTTTTTAATAATAACGGCGTAACGGTTACCGTTAAAACTGTTGAAATACCCAGTGGTTAAAGTAAAATAATACGCGGTGTTGCACAGTAGCATACGGTATTGCACAATAATTCTAATTATTGATTCTTACGTAAGAAGTCACTACTCAATAATTGTTACAGTAATTACTGTTTAATATTTTATTTTATTAATTTAATAATTGCTGCATTGATATTTTATATTATTGTTTCAATAATTGTCACTGCACAATATTTTCTATTATCAGCTCAATAATTCATATTATTTGAATAATATTATTAGATAGCATTATTGGCAATGTCTAAGAAAGTTCTGTCTAGGAAAGAGGTTTGGTCACCTAATTGCGCGCCTGTAAGGAGAAATCCTTATCGAAAAGCCCCCTCTTTCCTGAGAACGACCTGGTTGTTATTATTGTGATTCTGCAATATTATTTATGAATAATTAATTATTGATAAAAATGATAAGAAATTATTTATTTAATGTGGATATAAAAGGAGGAATTTTTAGAAAAGTTACAATTGTTAAAAATTGATATTTTATATCTTCTGATAAAATAATTCATTCAAATATATTATTATATTACATTATAAATGTATAATGTGATAGTATAATTATATAATAATGGTGATATTTTTACAATGAATGCACGATATATGAATAAATGAGGAGGAAGAGAGCAAATTGGGTCTGGAGTATTTTTGTTACAAAAAATATGTTAAATATGTTGGTGGGTCCCATTTTTAACTGAAATTTGATTATAGCCTGCAAGTTCGTCCGTATATGGATGTCGGTCATTTTTCATTTGAAATTTGAAAAATTTTCTTCTACAAAGTTATAGAGAATTAAATTTCCTATGGAATGTACATAAAATTCGTATTTTTCTGATAAAAGGCTATTTATTATGAATTATTGAAGTTTCAGAATAATTAATTTTTACAGTTATAAATATTTTTTTAAAGAAAAACATTTTTTTATGTTGGTGGACCCCACTGGTGTGCTGATGAATTTGGTCAAGTGGTGGGCTTGAATTTTTTTAATAAAATATTATTTTATTAAATTTTCTACTTTGATGTTCTAAGCAGTTTTCTATAAATAGGGTGCTTAGGTTAGAATTAAAAATCACACAAGAATCAGAAGTTTTCTTTCTCTATAATATCGAGCGTATTTTTGTGAGTATTTAGATATCTTGAGTGTTGCTATACAGTGCAAGTTTTCTTCAGTATTATATCCGACATTCTAGTTAGAAGTGTCATTCTTTTGAAGTAAGGGATGGTAAGGGATGTTATTTTTTTCATAAATGATATTATTTCTTTTAATATCATTATACCGAAATATTGATATGAATTTTATTGTGAAATTTTTACCTTTTTGTGTCGGGGTTACTATTTACGTATACGATACTATTCATGTATATGACACTATTTACGTATGCGGTACTATTCATAAATACGGTACTATTCACGGGGTACTATTCAAGACAAAAATTGTTTTTTTTTCCTGACCAAATTATCGTTGATTTATGAATATTACTCTTGAAATTAAATCAATGTTTTGATTATATTGTTTTTATTATCATATATAATATTTTTATAATCCTGGTGATGAAATTTCTCTTTGACTTGAGTGTAAAGATGAGTAGATTATTGGTATAATCGTGACTATGGGTTCTCTTTGGCCAGTTGTGCAAAGATGAATTGTTGACTGGTATGATCATGACCATTGAATTTACAATTGAATATATTTAGCTTAAGTGCAAAGGTGAATTGATCAACATGGTTATAATTATTGTTTATATAAATTCTGAAATGATTATATATTTCTTTGAGATATTAATATCTTTGGCTTGTAGTGCAAAAATGACTTGTTGTTGAATATCTTTGGCCTATAGTGCAAAGATGAACTGTTGTTGAATATATTTGTCCCGTAGTGCAAAGATGAATTTATTATTATAATTATGAACAAGAACTGTGATTTGGTATAACCATGATCTTTGATGTTTCAGGTAAAGACATGTGATGAAAATTATCTTCGTCCTAGGTGCGAAGAGGAATTTAGAACTATAATTATGATTATGAGTTATTCACATGATTGTGGACAGGAACTGTTGATTGATGTTACAGGGATAAAACATTGTTGGTGAACTTTTAACATGGAGAAGATAATAGACTTTATGATCTATTTGACTCTTCTAATGGATTGTTCGTTCCACTGCAACTATGGTTAAAAAGTTTTATCATCTACCATATGTTCTAAATCTCTGATTTATTACTGACAAATGCTATTGATAAATTAATTATCTTTAGTCATGATATTCTTTACTGGGCTAGTTTTGCTCACCCTTTTGCTTCACAATTCCTTTCAGGTAATAAGAGTGTAGCTGGGTCGAGCGGGGCTAACGTGGGAATAGAACGGTGGTCTATAGCTATTGAGGTTTCCTCTAAAATAGTATGAAAATAATTTTATTGAGAATTTTAGATAAGTGTGTCGTATTTTATATGTCATTTAACCGTTGATTTTGGTGAACCAAATAGGGTGAGGTGAACCCAACTTTGTAAGGGTGTTTTGCCACTATCATACAAAATGTCTAATGACATACGACTTCGTGTTATCACAAGACACGGTTGTGCACATCCACTTGCTGATTATATCTATGAGCACTACCTATATAATCTTGGAGTTTGGTTGAAATATAATTCTCAATTGGAGACAATGGAGATAATTATATGGCAAGAGAAGACTCACCATTGTAAAAAATATGATAGCAATCTTCTCATTTTTCTTTGGGGTCTATTGGGTCAACCAAGGATGATTCTCAAGTCATATGATATCTATTTTAACTTAGATGCATGACCTCCCATGTACGAAGGTTTCCTTGAGCCTTTTCCAAAGATTTTAATTTCTAAAACAGTTATTGACTGTACCTTTATGTAAGGTATCACTGTGAGGTGTTATCCAAAGTTGGGATGGGAGTCATAGTTTTTATAATTCACAGCATATGTGTTGTCGTATTTTGCATGACAATTACAATAATGAAGTTTGTAGTTATTTTTTGTACCATGTATTTGGTGACTCAGAATGGGTTGTCTGAACCTATTTTGGGGGCGTTACATGTTTGGCATGATCATGACCACTGGTGATACAAACGATTATCTTTGGCCCGTAGTGCATAGATAATTCATTGATTAGAAATAATTATTGATTGATGTTACATGGATAAAATATTAATGATGGACTTTTAAATCATGGAAGATAGTAGACATCATGATCTACTTGACTTTTCTAATGAATTGTTGTTTTCGCTGCAGTTATTGATCTAAAACTTGTTCTCTATTTTATTCTATTAGATTTTTTTTCCTGTTGAGGACTAAGGATAATTTGTTCTACATTATTTTAGTCATATTATTCTTTACTAGGCTAGTTGAGCTCATCCTTTTACTTTGTGTTGCATTGTTCTTCTCAGGAGACGAGAATATAGCTAGGACTAGTCGGGGTGTTGAGTGATGGTTCAAGACGGTTATTATAGCAGTCCTTATAATTTTTGAATTTAACGGTCCAGATGAAAAAGAATTGCACGCGGAAGAGATCAATTTTTCGCCCGGGCAAAACTTCATCAACTTAGCAATAAATGAGCAATTTGACCACATGGTTTATTAAAAGCAATTTTGCCAGCACAAGTATGCAAACTCTATAACCTATACTGTGACGCCCCCAAAATAGGTATACAATGTGACGCCCCCAAAATTAGGTATACATCACCCATCTTGGGTCGTCAGATACATAGTACAGAATACAAATACAACTTACTAATACAACTATCGTGTACAATACGACAAAACATAAACTGTGAGTTTGAATACAAATATTATCTTCTAGAGAGTATTCATACTCAAAAGGAGTCCTCATTACATTTACTAACACACTATTACATAGAATAGTGAGGACTACTAACTAATACTATCATTCAAACCATCACTCCGTTCCCTGACTTGCCCCAGCTACGTTCTCATTTCCTGAAGAGAACAATGAAAGAAAGGGTGAGCTCAACTAGCCCAGTAAGAAATATTATGACTAAGATAATGCAGAATAAATTATCATTAGCCTTCAACAATGTTAAACTGATAAAATATAATAGACATCAAGTTTAACTCTAGCGGAACAAGCAATCCATTAAGAGAGTCAAGTAGAAAATAAACTCTACTATCTTTTATGATTTAAAAGATTTTCCAACACTGTGATCGCTGGGACTCAGCTTAATAAAATAATCCACATCATCGAATCACCCCTGCACTACGGCCAAGGATATTCGTGTATTCATTAATGGTCATGATCATGCCAACAACTGTCCATCAATGCACTACGGGCCAATGAGGACTTTTACCACATCATTTGTAACATTACGGTCATGATTATACCGAATAATCCTTGGTCATAATCATACCAAGTCCATCTATGCACTACAGGCCACAGATGACTTTCAACATTTTATAAACATGAGGATGATGACAATGATATAAGAATTCAATAAAACAAGTTCAAGAATTAATTTATCCAGGAATTAACAACGTCCAAATTGTCAACATGATACTGCTTTGTGGAGTAAAATTCAAGAATGATCAGAAGAATATTTTCATGAAAAGATACTAGATGAAGCGCAAATATCAAGGATATTCCACAAATTTCATGGAGTATAGAAGTCAAAACTTAACCAACTGAGTATAATAAAGAATGGAATAACAAAAGAAATCACAATGCATGCGATAGACCGCACAAACAGGTTATTCCAACAGAATAATAATAATGGAACCAGGTCCGGCGTAAACGCACAGACAGGATATTCCGACAGAATAATAAATAATGGAACCAGGTCCGGTGTAAAACACACAGACAGGATATTCCGACAGAATAATAAATAATAGAACCAGGTCCGGTGTAAAACACACAGACAGGATGTTCCAACAGAATAATAGCAAGACGGAACCAGGTCCGGTGTAAAACACACAGACAGGATGTTCCAACAGAATAATAATAAAAACGGAACCAGGTCCGGTGTAAAACACACAGACAGGATGTTCCAACAGAATAATAGAAGAATGTCACCAAGTATAGGGTAGACCGCGTATACAGGTTATTCCAACAGAATAATAAGAAATGGAATAACAACAGTTCTCTTCATGAATAAGAAAGAATAACACCCCTTACCGTTTTAAAGAAGAGCTGAAATAAGGAAGTAGTTAAGTAGCAGAATACTCTTCTTCTCTCTCTCTATAGTTTCTCTCTATAGTTTCTCTCTCTAGAGTTCAGTGAATTCGTAAGAAATAATGAAGGAATGAGCTGCTATTTATAGAAAAATAGAATGCATAGTAACTAATCCATGAACGGTCCAGATTGATTACTTTAATCTGACGGTCCATATTTAAAGAAAAATCTTTTAAATAAAATATAATATATTCTATTTATAGAATAACTTTAATAAAGTATTCTGTTTTATATAAAAAGATGTTTCTGTTTTATTACGTTAATAATACGAATAAAACAAAACGTCATTATCGCTAATAATTCATATTATTAACTGACAATAATTGAATCAAACTGAGTGACTTCTCACATAAGCATTAATAATCAATACCGTGTGCTACTATGCAACCACACGTATTACTGTACTTTTACTACCGAGTAGTTCAACAGTAACAATGGTAAAACTTCCGCCGTTATTTTTAATAAAATATTTTTGTCGTTTTCTCAATCCGACAATAATTCCGTTGTGGGGTCCACCAATGATTGTGTCGTTGTACGAATATTCCCTGTTAAAACGAATATTCCCCGACCAATCGAATATTATATAACAACTTGCGTACTTTGCAAAATTTATAAATATTACCCACAACTATAACATTATATCAAATTAACTCCATAATATTCAAAAATGATATTTATAGAAAATTCATCTTTATTTATAAAAGTTGGGGTCTTACAACCTCCCCTTCTTATGAAATTTCGCCCTCGAAATTAGGGTACGTACCTGGTATGTCGAAGAGGTAAGGATACCTTGATTTCATTTCAGATTCTAACTCCCAAGTCATTTCCTCAACATCGTGGTTTCTCCACAAAACTTTGACTTGAGGTATAACCTTGGAGCGTAGAATATGTTCCTTCTTATCCAAGATTTGAACAGGAACTTCTTCATACGTCAAATCCTCCGCTATTTCGTCCGGTTCTAACTCAATAATGTGGTTCGGGTCTTCCACATATTTGCGTAACATGGATATGTGAAAAACGTTATGAACACGAGACATACTTGGCGGTAAAGCGAGTCTATAAGCCACAGTTCCTACTCGATCGAGGATTAAAAATGGACCGATGAATCGAGGATTGAGCTTTCCTCTCTTTCCAAATCTCGTAACTCCTTTCCATGGAGCAACACGTAAGAACACATGATCTCCTACATCAAATTCCACGTCCTTTCGATGAAGATCAGCATAACTCTTTTGTCGATCTTGTGAGGTTTTTATACGTTGTCGGATCGTTTGAATCTTTTCTGTAGTCATACGTACCAACTCCGGTCCCAACAACGTTGCTTCACCCACCTCATCCCAGCATACTGGAGAACGACATTTTCTTCCATACAATGCTTCGAATGGAGCCATGCCAATACTTGCTTGATAACTGTTGTTGTAGGAAAACTCCACCAATGGTAAGAACTTGTCCCAACTTCCCTTGAAGTCAAAGACACAGAGTCTTAATAGATCTTCAAGAGTTTGAATAGTCCTCTCTGATTGTCCGTCCGTCTGAGGATGATATGCTGAACTAAATCGTAAATCCGTGCCCATAGCTTTTTGTAAACTAACCCAAAATCGTGAAGTGAATCTTGGGTCTCGGTCAGAAACTATGGATACTGGCATACCATGCAGTCTTACAATCTCGTTTATGTACATACGAGCAAGACGTTCAAGTGTATAAGTTTCTCGTATCGGTAAGAAATGAGCAGACTTGGTCAATCTATCAACAATGACCCAAATCGCATCTATACCTTGAGAAACCTTAGGAAGACCGGTAACGAAATCCATGGTAATGTGCTCCCACTTCCATTCTGGAATTTCAAGTGGTTGCAATGGACCTTTTGGTACTTGATGCTCCGCTTTGACTCGTTGACAAGTTAGACACCTTGAGATAAACAACGCTATCTCTCTCTTCATATTGCTCCACCAAAATGTATGACGAAGATCATGATACATTTTGGTACTTCCAGGATGGATTGCAAACGGTGTGTTGTGCGCCTCCATCATGATTTCATACTTTAAATCAGGGTTGTTAGGAACACAAAGTCTGGAGTTGACTCGAAGTATTCCTTCTTCATCGATTCTTGCTTCCGGCATAGCACCTTCTTGCACTTTCTTCCTCATACGCATCAGCTCCAGGTCTGTAGCTTGAGCAGCTTTAACTTTATCGATTAAAGTCGGTTCTACTCGTATATTCGCCATCATCACATGGGTCCCTGGAGTCTTTAACTCTATCTCCATCCTTTGCAAATCACACAAAATGGGCTTTTGTGTTGACAATATCGCACTCGTACTTGCATATGATCTTCTACTCAATGCGTCAGCTACCACGTTCGCTTTTCCAGGATGGTATTGAATGGTATGATCATAATCTTTCAACAGTTCAAGCCAACGTCGTTGTCGCATGTTGAGTTCCTTTTGAGTGAAGAAATATTTGAGGCTTTTATGATCCGTAAAGATCTCCACCTTCTCCCCATACAAGTAATGCCTCCAAATTTTAAGTGCAAAGACAACAGCTGCCAACTCTAGATCATGAGTAGGATAATTCCTCTCATATTCCTTGAGTTGTCTTGATGCATAGGCTATGACTTTTCCATGTTGCATGAGAACACATCCCAACCCTTTGCTCGAAGCATCACTGTAGATGACAAATCCCTCCGAGCCAGATGGTATTGTTAGAACAGGTGCTGAAATGAGTCTCCTCTTGAGTTCTTGAAAACTCTGCTCACATTCTTCGCTCCAACCGAACTTTGTATCTTTCCGAGTCAGCTGAGTTAATGGAGTAGCGATTCGAGAAAATCCTTCCACGAATCTCCGATAATAACCAGCTAAACCAAGAAAGCTACGTACTTCGGTCACTGATTTAGGTTGCTCCCAGCTTTGAATAGCTTCAATCTTTGCCGGGTCAACCGATATTCCACGACTTGATACTACGTGCCCAAGGAATGCTACCTCTTCCAGCCAGAACTCGCATTTCTTCAACTTGGCATAAAGTTTGTATTCACGAAGCTTTTGGAGTACCAACCTCAAGTGTTGCTCATGATCTTCACGGCTTTTGGAATAAACAAGGATGTCATCGATAAAGACGACCACAAAGTGATCCAAATATTCCTTGAATACCCTGTTCATCATATCCATGAAGGCAGCAGGAGCATTAGTCAATCCAAAAGACATAACTAAGAATTCATAATGCCTATACCGAGTTCTGAAGGCAGTCTTTGGAATATCCTCAGTTCTAACCTTCAGCTGATGATATCCAGAACGAAGATCGATCTTTGAAAAGAATTGTGCTCCTTGCAACTGGTCAAACAGGTCATCAATACGTGGCAATGGGTACCTATTTTTGATGGTGACATGATTCAACTCCCGATAATCAATACAAAGTCGCATACTCCCATCTTTCTTCTTCACGAACAGAACAGGAGCACCCCAAGGAGAAGTACTAGGACGAATAAAACCAATGTCTAACAATTCCTGCAGTTGGGTCTTTAACTCCTGAAGTTCAATAGGAGCCATTCGATATGGGGCTTTGGAAATGGGTTTTGTACCGGGTTCAAGGTCGATACAAAATTCAATTTCACGCTCTGGGGGTAGGCCAGGAAGTTCTTCGGGAAATACGTCAGGAAATTTATTAACAACAGAAATATCATTCAAAGCTGACGTATTTTTGTTTAGATCTGTGACATGAGCTAAGAAAGCTTGACATCCGTTTTTCAATAAACGAATAGCTTTATGGCTTGAGATGACAGCGATTGATTTTAATGGTTTGGTTGCTTGAATTCGCATAATAGGTCGATTAGGAATATGAAAGCTAACAACCTTACGAAAACAATCAATTTTTGCATGATGAGTAGTTAACCAATCAATCCCTAGAATCACGTCAAATGCAAGTATTTTTAATGAAATAAGATCGACAGGTAATGTGTGGGTACCAACTTGAACCAAACAAGACTTATAAACCGTGGATGTAATGAAGGTTTCTCCCAATGGAGTTTCAACTGCTAAGTCAAAGTCTAATTTCTCCGGAATCAAATTTAATCGATGAGCGCAAGTAGGAGAAATAAAAGAATGGGTAGAACCGGTATCAAATAAAGTATAGACTTCGTTAGAGTTTATGATAAGCTTACCCGTGATGACCTCATTCGGGTTCCTTGCTCTCTGGGAGTTCACAACAAACGCTCTCCCTTGCACAACCGATTTTGACTTTTCTGGGACGGCCTTTGGTGCCTCCATCCTAGCTGAATTTGTCTTCGGTAAACGACAAAATCGGGCTAAATGACCTTCTCTTCCACAATTATAACATGCTTTGGACGGCATCGCGCAGTTTGGACTGATGTGCCCCTCCCCTCCGCATTTGAAACATATGATAGGTGGTCGTTCTCCTTCCTTAACGACAGGTGCTGGTGCTGACGTCTTTCCATCATTGTTGAATCTCCTCTTCTTGAAATGCCCATTCTTATTGTTTTGGCCCTGATTACCACCGAAGTGGTTACCATTTCTGGCCTGTTGATTCCCTCCACGCTTGTTGTCACCGCTTCGATGACTGCTTTCACTGGTATTATCATTTTGCCGGCTGCTCTCTTTTGGTTGCGTTGTCTCGTTATCGCGCTCCACCAACTGAGCCCTATTTACAACATCTGAATACAAACACAGTTTATGAGAAACAAGGTGTTGACGTATCTCCGGCTTCAAACCTCTTAAAAACATCCGCGTCATTCTTTCTTCATTATCCACCAGGTGGGACGCAAACCGGGATAACTCCGCAAATTTTGCCTCGTACTGCGACACGGTCATATTATTCTGCTCCAATTTGATGAACTCCACCTCCTTCATGTGACGAATACTCTCGGGAAAGTATTTGTCGTTAAACAGCTCTTGGAACTTCTCCCAAGACATCTTCAGTGCGGCAGGTTGAGTACGCTTTATCGATTCCCACCAGTAATCTGCCTCTCCTCGCAACATAAAGGCGGCAAAGGGAACCTTTTGCTCCTCGGAGCAACCCAAGACATCAAATATCTTGGTGATCTGCTTTATCCATGTTTCAGCTACAAGTGGTTTGGGTTCTCCCTTAAACTCCGGTGGTCCCAGCTCCTTAAACTGTTTAGCGGTGACCGCCTGAGAGTTTCCAATATTTCCACCTACGTTGTGGACAAGAGCCGCTTTCACCTGTTGTTGCATGAATTGCATAAAATCTCTGAACATTCCATCATTCATCATCTGGTCAGTGTTGTTGTTTGCATGAGGATTGTCACCTTCCTGATGAACATTATCCTGATTATTGATATGTGGTGAATCAATAATCGCCTGTGCTCCATTGCTATTCTCAATATTCTCAGATGCCATTTTCAGATACTGCCACAAAATAAAAGTTAATTGATATGTCATATATTATCTTTATATTATGACCGACCAATTAAATACCATGCAAATAAACTTAGATAGGTCATACTAGCGAAGGAATTCTCCGTCTCTCCCCTCCTAGTTCTATTCTCACATCTTAGCCAGGGATCATATCCCTAAGCTCTGATACCAACTGTGACGCCCCCAAAATTAGGTATACATCACCCATCTTGGGTCGTCAGATACATAGTACAGAATACAAATGTAACTTACTAATACAACTATCGTGTACAATACGACAAAACATAAACTGTGAGTTTGAATACAAATATTATCTTCTAGAGAGTATTCATACTCAAAAGGAGTCCTCATTACATTTACTAACACACTATTACATAGAATAGTGAGGACTACTAACTAATACTATCATTCAAACCATCACTCCGTTCCCCGACTTGCCCCAGCTACGTTCTCATTTCCTGAAGAGAACAATGAAAGAAAGGATGAGCTCAACTAGCCCAGTAAGAAATATTATGACTAAGATAATGCAGAATAAATTATCATTAGCCTTCAACAATGTTAAACTGATAAAATATAATAGACATCAAGTTTAACTAGCGGAACAAGCAATCCATTAAGAGAGTCAAGTAGAAAATAAACTCTACTATCTTTTATAATTTAAAAGATTTTCCAACACTGTGATCGCTGGGACTCAGCTTAATAAAATAATCCACATCATCGAATCACCCCTGCACTACGGCCAAGGATATTCGGGTATTCATTAATGGTCATGATCATGCCAACAACTGTCCATCAATGCACTACGGGCCAATGAGGACTTTTACCACATCATTTGTAACATTACGGTCATGATTATACCGAATAATCCTTGGTCATAATCATACCAAGTCCATCTATGCACTACAGGCCACATATGACTTTCAACATTTTATAAACATGAGGATGATGACAATGATATAAGAATTCAATAAAACAAGTTCAAGAATTAGTTTATCCAGGAATTAATAACGTCCAAATTGTCAACATGATACTGTTTTGTGGAGTAAAATTCAAGAATGATCAGAGAATATTTTCATGAATAGATACTAGACGAAGCGCAAATATCATGGATATTCCACTAATTTTATGGATTATAGAAGTCAAAGTTTTAATCAACTGAGTATAATAAAGAATGGAATAACAAAAGAAATCACCATGCATGCGATAGACCGCACAAACAGGTTATTCTTAACATAATAATAATAATGGAATCAGGTCCGGCGTAAACGCACAGACAGGATATTCCGACAGAATAATAAATAATGGAACCAGGTCCGGTATAAAACACACAGACAGGATATTCCGATAGAATAATAAATAATAGAACCAGGTCCGGTGTAAAACACACAGACATGATGTTCCAACAGAAATAATAGCAAGACGGAACCAGGTCCGGTGTAAAACACACAGACAGGATGTTCCAACAGAATAATAATAAAAACGGAACCAGGTCCGGTGTAAAACACACAGACAGGATGTTCCAACAGAATAATAGAAGAATGTCACCAAGTATAGGGTAGACCGCGTATACAGGTTATTCCAACAGAATAATAAGAAATGGAATAACAACAGTTCTCTTCATGAATAAGAAAGAATAACACCCCTTACCGTTTTAAAGAAGAGCTGAAATAAGGAAGTAGTTAAGTAGCAGAATACTCTTCTTCTCTCTCTCTATAGTTTCTCTGTATAGTTTCTCTCTCTAGAGTTCAGTGAATTCGTAAGAAATAATGAAGGAATGAGCTGCTATTTATAGAAAAATAGAATGCATAGTAACTAATCCACGAACGGTCCAGATTGATTACTTTAATCTGACGGTCCATATTTAAAGAAAAATCTTTTAAATAAAATATAATATATTCTATTTATAGATTAACTTTAATAAAGTATTCTGTTTTATATAAAAAGATGTTTCTGTTTTATTACGTTAATAATACGAATAAAACAAAACGTCATTATCGCTAATAATTCATATTATTAACTGACAATAATTGAATCAAACTGAGTGACTTCTCACATAAGCATTAATAATCAATACCGTGTGCTACTATGCAACCACACGTATTACTGTACTTTTACTACCGAGTAGTTCAACAGTAACAATGGTAAAACTTCCGCCTTTATTTTTATTAAAATATTTTTGTCGTTTTCTCAATCCGACAATAATTCCGTTGTGGGGTCCACCAATGATTGTGTCGTTGTACGAATATTCCCTGTTAAAACGAATATTCCCCGACCAATCGAATATTATATAACAACTTGCGTACTTTGCAAAATTTATAAATATTACCCACAACTATAACATTATATCAAATTAACTCCATAATATTCAAAAATGACATTTATAGAAAATTCATCTTTATTTATAAAAGTTGGGGTCTTACATACAACACCCATTCTGAGTCGTCAAAATACATGGTACAGAAACAACTACATCTTTACTGTTACAACATAAGAACTGTGAGTTTAAATATAAATATTGTCATCTAGACAATATCCACACTCAAATAAGTCCTCATCACAATTATTGATACATTATTTCACAAAAATGGTGAGGACTACTAAAATAACTTCTAGAACCATCATTCCATACCCCGACTATTACTCGCTACATTCTCGCCTCCCGAGCTCAACTAGCCCAGTAAAGAATATTATGACTAAGATAATACAGAACAAATTATCGTTAGTCTTTAACAGAGAAAAATCTAATAGAATACAATAGACAACAAGTTTTAAATCAATAACTGCAGCGGAAACAGCAAACCATTAGAAGAGTCAAGTAGAGAATGAGTTCTACTATCTTCTAAGATTTAAAAGTCCATCATCAATATTTTATCTCTGTAACAATAATCAATAACCATCTTTAATCAAATATTCATCTTTGCACTACCGGCCAAAGATATTCATTTGTATCACCAGTCGGTCATGTTCATCTCAACACCTGTTCATCTTTGCACTACGGGCCAAAGATATTCATCAGTTAATCATTCATCTTTGCACTACAGGCCAAAGATATTCAGTAATATCATCATTTAGGACTGAGGATGATGAAAAATATCTTAAAGAAAACGAATCCAATGAAACAAAATAACAAATATTAAGGATTCGTATTTCGATTTATCCATGTCCAAAAATACCTTATAATTATTCATAGTGAAGTAAAATTCAAGAATGATCAAAATATGGATACAATCAAAGCTATTACCCAGAATAGATATTTTGGATGAAAAGAAAAAAATTTCATTTTTCGGTGAATAGTAACTCGTGAATAGTAACTCGTGAATAGTAACCCCGACGTGAAAAGTTCCAAATTTGATAAAAAATTTCAACCAATATTTCGACATAATGATATTGAAGAAATAATATCATTTTCGAATAAAATAACATCCCTTACCTCGTAAAGACAGTACTTCTGGTCGGAATACCGGTATAAGGCTGAAAGAAACTTGCTCTGATGAATAGAAACTCTCAAAGTATCTAAATACTCACAAAATACACTCAATAAGCTAGAGAGAGAAAGAGAGAAAACTTATTTCTGGTGTGATTTTCAATTCTAACTTAAGCACCTATTTATAGAAAAATGCTAGAACGCCAAAGGAGACTAAATAATAAAATATTATTATTACAAAACTCATTTCTACGCATGCCTAAAGACCAATTCAGCCACTAGCCATCCTTGACCCAAATTAGCAGCCCACATGTGTTAAAATAAAAGTGGGTCCCACCCATAATTAATAAAAATCATTTTATTTTCTAAAACTTCAATAATTCATAGAAAATCTTGCGACTTTTTATAGGAAATTCAATTCTCTACAACTTTGCAGAAGAAAGTTTTTTCAAATTATAAATAGAAATTGACCGAAATCCATAAACGGACGATTTTACATGATATAATCAAATTTCAGTCAAGAAATGGGGTTCACCGACACACAAAACATGAGTTAATCATTTAATACAGCAAAAAAATACTCTTCCTCCTCATATACTTATATATCCCACATTCATTGTAAAACTCTCACCATTATTATATTATTAAATATAATAATAAATTATTTTATCAAAAAAGATAAAATATTATTTTTTAATAATTGTCACTTAAAAATTTTTCTCCATCTATATCCACATAAAATTAATATTTTTCTCATCATATAAATCAATAATTAATTATTCACAAATAATATTACAGAATCACAGTACTGGCAACCAGGCCGTTCCCAGGAAAGAGGAGGCTTTCCAATAAGGATTTCTCCTTACTGGCGCGCAATTAGATGACCAAACCTCTCCTTAGACAGAACTTTATAGACATTGCCAATAATGTTATCTAATAATATTATTCAAATAATATGAATTATTGATCTGATAATGGGAAATACTGTGTAGTGACAATTATTGAAACAACAGTAATATAAAATATCAACGCAACAATTATTGAATCAATAAAATAAAATACTGAACAGTAATTACTGTAACCATTATTGAGTAGTGCCTTCTTACGTAAGAATCAATAATTGGTGCAATACATTGTGCTACTGTGCAACAACGCGTATTACTGTATTTTAACCACCGGGTATTCCAACAGTATTAACGGTAACAACTACGCCGTTATTTATAAACAACTTATACTTGTCGTTTTCTTCATCCAATCGCTTTCCGTTATGGGGCCCACAAAAGACTGCGTCGTCGTATGAATATTCCCCAACAGAAAGAATATTCCACGACCAAACGAATATTCCCCGATAATAATGAATATTTTATAACCACCTACTTATTTGAAATATTTGCGCATTTTACCCATAACTAACCTCGTTAATCAATTTAACCCTTACTATTTCAAAATAATAAATAGAGGGAATTTAAATTTTATTTATTAATATTTTGGGGTCTTACATGCATATACACGGTTTCAAATTCCAGCACACACACACACACACACACACACACACACTCATAAGTCCCATAATGAATGACACAAATCTTGCCAACATTGTTATTTATATATACGATGTACTTTGGTATAATGCATGCAATAAAGCATGCCATGATATATATATATATATATATATATATATATATATATATATATATATATATATATACGGTCCGGATCTTAAGCTCACCCCTTAGCTAACATACTTTGCTCACCCCCCTTTAGTGACGGACCGGGCGACGATTCGGTCCATCGCTATATATAGAACCGTCGTCTTAGCTTTTAGCGACAAACAACATATAGCGACGGACAACATATAACGACGGACCGAACATAAAGCGACGGACCGAATCATCGCCCGGTCCGTCGCTAAAGGGGGTGAGCAAGGTATGTTAGATAAGATGTGAGTTTAAGATCCGAACCGTATATATATATATATATATATATATATATATATATATATATATATATATATATATATATAACAAATAACTTAATTTTGCCCAATTTTAAAATAAAATAATTTTTGAGATTTTTAAATAATAAAATTCATTTTTAGAATAAATAGAAGATGCCCATAAGTAAAAAATGATTTAATCAAAATATCCATCTTCTTTCCAAATTCGGTCAAACAAGTATTTGATGATCAACATATGATTTTTGTCCCACAATGCATGACCTAATTGATTTAATACATTAAAACATCAAGATCAAGAAAATCAATTAAATAAGATTTAAAAAATATTTTTGGTCAAGGTAAATAAGCTAAATAAAATAATTATAATAAAAAATCCTATGGAGAGGATTCTACCCTTTTAATTAAATTATTTACTAATTATTGTTATCATCAAAATAAAACTAAAAATTGGAGACCCAACAATCTCCCCCTTTTTGATGATGACAATCAACTAAAAATATTTTCCATAAAAACTTCCCCTCAATTTATGCAATCACCAAAAAATTGTAAATTTTTAAAAAATTAACTTGCAACAATATATAACAGTTATTTTTCTTCTCCCTAATAATATTTTTCTTCTCCCCTTTTGTCATCATAAAAAAATGGTGGGGGGGGGGGAAAGAGTAATATAAATTACTTTTCCGATCCTGCAGAAGAAGAGATTAGAAAAAAAAAATTCTTTTTTAAAAAAAATTTAGTTGCCTCCTGCATGATATGAATTTGTATGGTTGCCTTTGATTGACCAAAATTACTATACAAGAATAAAGATTATTTACCGTTAGATGTATAGAAATTTAAAAGAATATTCCATATTAAATCTATTGTATATATATATATATATATATATATATATATATATATATATATATATATATATATATATATATATATATAGATGCATATATAATTATGAGAAAACTGACATGTGCCACTTGTACTTGAACAATTCTGATGACCTGCATAGTCAGAATCTTTTTCACCTGATTTCATTTTCACTCCTAGGAAGATATTTAATTATCCCTTCATGCTCATTTCAAAATCCTTACTTAGGCTTTCAGAGAAATCATTTCACAAAGTAATATCAATAGACCCAACAATGATGTCGTTAGTTATTTTTACTAGAGTCAGCTCCAAGACATACATTCAACATTTATCAATTTCAAGAATTGGTACCCTTTAATAAGAAGGGTCCTTTGGGTGAGTTTTTCATTTTTTATAAGGAACATTTGTGTTTTCCTTTACAAAAATGGGTACATGATAATCAATCTTAGTAGACACGAGCATTTAATGAGTAGCAGTTCTATAAGATGCATGATTTACTATATTATTATATCCTGAAAAACTTTGATGAAAATTTCTACGAGATTTTTGACTTTTATTACAAAACTCTTTCCTTGTATTAATAATTGGTGCAATGTTCATTCCTTTAGGCATCCAAATCATATTTTCTTTATATTTTCCATTTCGAGCATTACACATGTGAAAAGAATGACCATTTCTATTACAATAAGAGCATCTAGTAAATGGAGATGTATAATTTTCTTTTTCTTTACTTTTAACATGATGAAGTCCTTTATTTTTACTAAATTCTCCAATGTATCCTAATCCTTTTTTGTTAAATCCACATCTTTGTTGATTAAGCATGACATCAAGGTTTTCTTTCCCTTTTGTGAATTTAAGAACTATAAAATTTAAAGCATCACGTTCTTTAGTTAAAATATTAATTTGATCTATTAAAGAAGAATCTTCATTTTATTTTTCTAATTCCATATTTAGAGATGCATTTTCAAAATTGAGATTTTTAATATCTTCACTTAACACTTGATTTTTTATTTGAGTATTTTCATTAATTACAGCAAGTGTTGAATTTTTCCTTTAAATTATTCTAATTCTTCTTTTAAGGAATCATTTTCCAAGTTTACTTCATTTAAAATTTCATTAGCTATAATCAAGTTTGTATTTTCCATTTCTAGATTTTTGTTAATTTTAATTAATTTTCTTAATAAAATTTTTAATTCAATAAAATCTTCTTTAATAATTTTATTATCTTCATATAAACAATTATATGCTTATTGTAGTTTATGGTGTTTTTCATTTATATTATCTAAGGTTTGCATGACAAATGAAGTACTAGATAATTGATGTTCAAAATGTACCTCAGATCTTGGTGATGACTCATTGTTTGCCATTAAGCACAGATTTGCAATTCCCTTAGTTTGTTCAACAACTTCTTCATCATATCTTTCTTGATTTATAAGTAAATCTTTGAAAGCAATTCCTTTCGTTTTGATATTTATATCCAATCCTGCTTTTTCGACTAACATGTCGACTTCGTGGGCACGAAGATTTCCAATAAGGCTATCAAGAGGATAAGTAGTCAGGTCTTGCCTTTCCTTAATAGCAATAACCTTCATTTTCCAGATGGATGGAAGGGCTTAGAGAATTTTTCTGTTTTTCTCATTGGTTGTATATGCCTTCCCTAGATGTTCCAGTTCATCAATGATTCTGGAAAAACATGTTTCCATATCAATGATCTTTTCACCTTCTTCCAGCTTGAAACTTTCATACTCCTGGATTAGAGCATCTTTTTTGTTCTTTGATATGACTGGTTCCTTCATAGGTTAGAATCAATTTTTCCCAGATCTCTTTTGCATTCTTTCAATTGCTAACTCTTTTGTATTCTTTTTTAATGAGGGCACTAGTCAGCACTTGTTCAGCTATGGATGCAATGTTCATAGCCTTTTCATCATCAGTAACGAATTCATCAACATCTTTCTCAACGATCTTTTCTCCCACGAATTTTGTTGGAACTTTTACACCTCGTTCTATTGCAAGCCAAACTTTGATTCCTTGTGATTTGGCATAGATTTTGAATCTGCTCTTCTAGGTGGCAAAGTTTGTACCATCAAATAGTGGAGGTCTAGTCATAGATAGTCCTTCTCCGCAACCAGTTGCCTTGTAGGCCATAGATGGATCTACTCTTAGGTATGCCTGTATTTACTCAACAAACAAGTTAAAGAGCACCGCTTTGATACCAATTGAAAGTCTAATAATAATCTAGAAGGGGGGTTGAATATATTATTACAGATTTAAAAATTATCTTAGGCCTTTTTAATTTTTTTGTATAATTAATTTGTAATGTTAGAAATTAATAATTAAGACAGTAAAAAATCAATCACACAATGCATAGAGATTTGTCTGGTTCACAACATACATCCCGGGTATGCTGCTACGTCCAGTCTCAAGCTCCTTTCCAGGGCTTGAGATCCTATTACTATCAGTAATAAATACTCCTTCAACAGTCGGAGAAGCCTTTACAAAGTTTTATAGTCAAACTTCCAACTGTTCCCAACTAATCTATCTTGGATAGCAAGCTCCCAACTCTCTCCTCAAGCTTAGTTGTACTTCTTTTGAGTTCAGTTCTATTCTATGATCTGGTCTTGAAACAACAGCCTCTTCCTCACCTCACAAGTACACTAGAGATCCAACTTCCCGCTGACCTCTCTAAGACTCTGGTCTTGGTAGAAGAATTACTCATCTTTCTCACAGGTACATAAAATAAACTAGCTCTGACATTTTCTCTTTTTACAAATGATTTTACAATAATATGCTTCTTAAATAAGCAGATAAGAATTTAGTACAGATTGATACTTCTCAAATAAGCAGACAAGATTTAGTACAGATATCAATTAAAGAACAAATGTATTTATAAAAGTTCTAAGACTTTTATACTTGAGAAAATATGCTTCTTAGTAAGCAGATAGTAATTTATGCTTTGATCAAATGATGCTTTTTATTAAGAAAATATGTAAAGTATGCACAATTATAAAAGTTCAAATAACTTTTATATTAGGTGTAAAAAAGTGCTTCTTGAATAAGCAAATAAGTCAATTTTATCTTTAGCTCAAAAATGCTTCTGTTTAAGCAGTTATATAATTTAATGTAAATTTATAAAGAATTATTCTTTAAGGAGTAAAGAAAAATCACTTTAAGTTTAAATATAAAAATTTAAATAACTTTTATATTTAGAGTGAAAATGCTTCTGAGTAAGCAAATAAGTTGTCTTAAGCTTTGAATCAAATATGCTTCTATTTAAACAGATATATTCACTTAAGTTTGTGAAATAAAAGTTTAAATAACTTTTATATTATGCAATAAGTATTTTATGATCAAATACTTGTGATGACAGATATCAAGAATAATAAATAAATCTGTTAAACAATACTTGATATAACAAATATATTTGTTTAACTCAAATAATATATAAGAATATTTTATCTATTATGTGAACTTTTATAAATAATATCACTTAGTACTATAAGGAATCGTACGGTTCAAATTTCTCTTGATAGATGTGTATACTCGTAGCCTTGCGGCGTCTAAGTACAACAAAATTTATAATTTCACAATTGATATTTATATAAATATTTTCAATAGATCACTACGATTCTCAAATCCAGTTCGGATGACTCCTCTTTTTGGAAGAATATCTCAGTGTCGTTTTGAGCTATCAAGTGTCGTATCTATTTTACGATATTTATATAAATAATATCAATAAAAAGTTACTGAAGACTATAAGGAATCGTACGGTTCGAATTCTTCTCCGTAGAGGTATATCTTCGTAGCCTTGCGGCGCCCAAGTATCCTTTTATTTGATAAATAGATGAAATATAGATATATAGAATTGTGTATAAAAATTTATATTCGTATATCTATAAATATAAATAAGTAAGAGATAATTCAAATAAAATAAATCAAACAACTTATCTCAATATGCTTAGACTAATTTCCTCTTCTCAAATGATTAGAACTTTGATAAGAATAGAGAGAAAACTTCTTAGAGAGACAACATATGTAGGAGAGAAATAAGCTTTTCTTGAAAGTGAATTGACAAATTGAAAATGAAAGAAAGACATCCTATTTATAGATTTTTTTAAGTCGGGGGCAAAAATGTATTTTTTGAAATCTTATTTTGAATGCATGATTTAGATGAAGGATTTTTGAATTTAACGGTCTAGATGAAAAAGAATTGCACGCGGAAGAGATCAATTTTTCGCTCGGGTAAAACTTCATCAACTTAGCAATAAATGAGCAATTTGACCACATCGTTTATTAAAAGCAATTCTGCCAGCACATGTATGCAAACTCTATAACCTATACACGGTTTCAAATGCCAGCACACGCACACACACACACACACACACTCACTCACACTCATAAGTCCCATAATGAAAGACACAAATCTTGCCAACATAGTTATTTATATATATGATGTACTTTGGTATAATGCATGCAATAAAGCATGCCATGATTACACTTATATATATATATATATATATATATATATATATATATATATATATATATATATATATATATTATGCACTGTATGTTATATATGTTATAATATAATACATATAATATGCAAGTATGTAAGTAATGATTACATTTTTATTTATAACATATATATTATAATATAATACATATAATATATATTTGATAACATATATATATAGGGAGAGGATCAAGAGTAGAACTCTTAAGTAGCAGAACTCCCTTAAATAATAGAATTGTATCAAAACGATGTAGTTTTGATAAGACGCGGTGACATTTTTGTAAATACGCGGTGGCATGGTATTTACAAAAATACCACCGCGTCTTATCAAAACTACGTCGTTTTGATACAATTCTATTATTTAAAAGAGTTCTACTACTTAAGAGTTCTACTCTTGATTCTTTCTGTATATATATATATATATATATATATATATATATATATATATATATATATATATATATATATATATATATATATATAGCAAGGATCAAGAGCATTCCTCTTAAATAGCATTCCTTCTTAAATAGCACTCCTTTATTAAAACTACGTCGTTTTGGAGTGATCGCGGGTGGCATTTTTATAAATAAAAGGAAAACAAGTGGGACCACTCTCTTTTAAGTCACTCCAAAACGATGTAGTTTTAATAAAGGAGTGTTATTTAAGGAGGAATGCTATTTAAGAGGAATGTTCTTGATCCTTTCTCTCTCTCTCTCTCTCTCTCTATATATATATATATATAACATAATTTTGCCCAATTTTAAAATAAAATAATTTTTGAGATATTTAAATAATAAAATTCATTTGAGAATAAATAGAAGATGCCCACAAGTAAAAAAATGATTTAATTAAAATCTCCATCTTCTTTCCAAATTCGGTCAAACAAGTATTTGATGATCAACATATTTTTGTCCCACAATGTATGACCCAATTGATTTAACACATTAAAACATCAAGATCAAGAAAATCAATTAAATAAGATTTAGAAAATATTTTTGGTCAAAGTAAATAAGATAAATAAAACAATTATAATAAAAAATTATATAGAGAGGATTTTACCCTTTTAATTAAATTATTTACTAATTATTGTTATCTTCAAAATAAAACTAAAAGTTGGAGACCCAACATAGTCCTATAAGGAAATTGGTTTTATATATACAAACTGACTAGAGTTTGTATAAAACAAATATTTCAGATATCTCCTAATTTGTTCCTTTATTTAAGCTGTTTTAGTTTGACTTGGAAACCATATCCTTGATAGTTGATCTTATATCCGTTGGTCATTATTAATTGTTGATATCTTGGGACTTTATTGCTAACGATCTTTTATAGCCGTTAGCTCACTGATTATATATAGTCTTCATCCACGAAAAAAAGTGCAAGGGCACGAAGCTTATACACGCTGCTATTTAGAGATGAATATTTATTGAGAGCTTTCTTTTTTTATTTCCAGCTGTTATTTGTATTGTTATAAATTCCTTGTGACTGGAAATTAAAAAATCATTTGTATTTTCTTATATTAAATTCTGAGTTCAAGCATTATTTAGATCGATCGATCCAGTAGTGGATATGATTTGTTCAAAGAAAATTTTTAAGTTTGCAGAGGTGCAAAGGTCGCAGTGGTGAGAAAGGTTACAGAGGTGCAAAAGGGGCAGATGTGTCCATCGCAGTAGAAAGCTTTATTTTAACAAGGAGTTCTTTTTATTGTATTTAATTGAGTATTAAGGTTAATAAAAAGAGTCTCCAATACTAGTTGATATTAGACGTGGAGTAGGCCACTAGTGTAACACCCCTTTTTCGAATAGGAAAGAGAGGTCACGCATTAAGCACAATAAACCTCAAAATTAGTAAACAAAGCACTAATAACTTTAAAATATTTAATAATAATAACCATCAATGAAGTAATAAATACAATTCTCTAAAAAAAAGAGTCAAAATAATCAAAAACCTAAGATCGAATCAACCTAGTTGGTCAAAGGCAATTCCCTTTATCACACTAGCCCTGTATCACCCCTCCAAACCTGCCGGAAGAAAAATACAGGATGAGCCAATTGCCCAATTCGAATATAAATATACAAAAGATATACAGCTGAAATACGAAATCAACAGAGACAAAATACTGAACAAAACCTCAAGCTTAAATACCGACAAAAATAAAATCTCCAAAGATCTGAATAAAATATCTGAATCAACAAAATTAACGAACAAACAGAAGAGTAAAGAAATAATGAATTAAAATAACTAACTCAATTAATTGAATTGAACATAACTGAACAAAACTAATAATAAAATAATAGGTTGAATCAAATGGCTAGGTGTTATTTCATATTGAGCTCAAATACAAATAGCCAAAGGCTAAAAAAATACATCGGTACGATGATGTATGCAAATCAAAACGAATAGTACGCACGACACATACGTCACTACTCCGCCAAACGAATCAAATCAAATCAAATATACTGGGTCGACCCATACGTATCCTGAGCCAACATATCAATGGCCAAAGCTCACACCCAGAGCATTATACTAAACAAAAGGATACACCGTGGACTAATCACACCGCCACGGAAGGTGTCATGCCCTTGTGTCAAGAGGACATGCCTGTGATACCCCCATAGGTGGTTAGCTCAAGTATACCCTAAGGATCAAACTATAAAATATAAGCCAAAAAGGGTTCAAATTACAAGGCTTACATGACCATATTCAAATGATATCGAATTATCAAATATGAACATTCTTAATTGTCACAAGATATCAATTATCAAAATTGAATGAGAACGAAAATATACGAAGAATGATACAAACGAATAAAGTCTCCAAAATATATTGACACGATTAACTAGTTCAAAGAGTACAAATACGAATTAGTACCAACGCCAACATGAAACTATCATATTAATTTTAAACGGAATAATTATGTGAAAGAATATCCAAATTTGTAACGAGTAACAAAAAAAAATTAATTAAATTCAACAACATTATCGCTGAAGAAGTACGGAATCCGTACCTGAATATAATACCAAAATAATTCATCGAACCCAAATATCACACCGCTAAATCTCTTCAATCCGATCTATATAATTATCAAAATAATACAAAACTATCAATTAAACTACTAACTTATAAAATTTATGTATTTTTAAAATAACTTTTTGTTAATAATTAAATATTAATTAATTTTTTTAATAAAAGTGTAATTCGAAGGTTCAGTTTGAAAAGGAAGCTTAGTCTGCGTTTCATTGGCCCTTTTGAAGTTCTTGGGAGAGTTAGAGACCTAACATATCGGATGACTTTTCCTCCACAGTTATCTCATGTATATAATGTCTTTCATCTTTCGATGTTAAGAAAATATAATTATCATCCGCTTCATGTTGTGCAATACCTGTCACATAAGATTCGAAAAGATCTCTTACTTGAAAGGAGCATAACGAGGCAATTTTGGATTGTCAAGGGCGAATTATGAGGAGGGAGACGATTCATTTTGTTAAGATTTTGCGGAGGAATCATTCGTAGCGGGAAGCTACTAATTAAGGAGATGGAGGAGTCTCTTCGAGCGGAATATCTGCATCTTTTTGACAATTAGGTACATTCTTTCCTTTTGATTCCGGGCGGGGACAAAATCCTTTGTAAGGGGAAGGTGATGTAATACTCGGAAAAAAAATTAAAATAAAATAAATAAACGACATTTAAATTTATATTTTAAATATTTTAATTGAGTTTTTCTTATGTTTGACAGTTGGGTCAAATTGTATTTAATTTATGTGGATTATAATAAGTATGTGATTACATTAATTTGGACCCTATACTAATTGGGTCAAAATAATTTCAAAGTATTTAAGTTTGGGCTTATAAAACTATTTGAGGCCAATTTTAAAGTGTTGGGTTTAAAAACCAAATTGGAATAGGGGTAACATTAATATATATTAGGTCAAAGCCCTCCATAATACATATAGTGGCATTAATCGACTAAATGAAAGAAGGAGAGGGGTTTGACGCAACGAGCAACGAGAAACGAAGAGGAGGCGGAAGAAAGGTTGTCGAATAAAAAGGAAAATTGGGGAAGAAAATTGTGAGACTATATTCAATATAATCGTATCTTCAAAAGGTAATTATTGAATTTATTTTTGAATATAGTATATATATTTTATTAGTTTGATTACAGTTTTAGATAATTCGATTATGTCGTTTGTTTATTCTGATGCGGTGCTATAATCTTGATACGTAACTGGAAATTTAAGTTGGATTGATTGATTAGTTATTTCCCTTTGGCTTGTGAAGGAGGTTCTACCAAAATAGTCAGATAGAGAACATAGATATTTTAAGTATCACAGCCATAAAATAAATTAGAATTTAATTTCAAGTTAAAAAAACGAATCTTGTGCTCTGTAATACCCGAAAAAATAAAATAAATAAAAAATAAAAAATAAAAAATATTTTGTTTTAAAAACATATTAATTGGACTTTGTCATTTATTTTGGGTCAAACTAGTTATTTAATTTATGTGGGCTAATAAATATTAATAAGTGTGGATAAATTAAATTGGTAAAATTGGGCTTTAAACTAAGTGGGTCTAATTTATAATTGTGTATTTTTTTTAAAAAAACTATTAAATTAGGAGAGTTAGTAAAATATATTAATTAATAAAATTTGTTAATAAATAAACGTATAACAAAACCTAATCTTACTTTCGTTATACCGACTGAGAAAAGAAAAGGAGAAAACAGCCGCGGCTAAACAAAGGAAAGAGATGAAATCGGATTATACTGGTATGACATAAGAAACAAGAATTGATAAGTTATATATGTATATGCATGTGTCTCTTCTTTGCAGTCTAAAATTAATACTAATGTATGGGTATGCGGTGATGTCATCAAGTTCCATAACATAATGTGTGGGTTTTTCTTTTCACTCATATAACAGTTTACATTTGGTCAATCAAAGGTGTGCATCATTAGTAATTGGATCATTTATATATATGCATCTAGCAATCAATTATCAAAAAATGAATAAATAATGGACAAACATTGAAAGTGACCTACGTAAAATATTATGAAGTAATAAAGTATAATAATTAGACAATTTCATATTAACAGATTTACAAAAGATAAAGAGTTATTAAGGTTAATAATATAATTATCATTAAGTTTATAAATCGATTATTGATTTATTTTTTTTGATTAGTTTGGACGGAAGGAGTGTAACGAATTAAATTTGGAGTATAAATTTTGGGTATTACATTGCTTAATCCAGGTACGGATTCCGTACTCTTTCAGCGAGACTATTTTGTTTTTAATTTATTCGTTTCGTTATTCGTTTCAAAATTTAGTTTTGCTTCTCATAATTGTTCCTTCTTAAATTCATGAGAATGTTTCATTTTGGCATTAGTATTTGAAACTAGTATTTGTACTCTTTGGTCTAAAGTGTCATGGTTAATATTTATTTCAATCTTTGTAGAAAGTACATGTTAATATTTTTGGAGACTTTGTGTTGAAATTTCGTTTCAGTTTAACATGTACATGTTAGAACCACTTTGTTGTGTTGTATGTGTTGTGACATTATATTTTGTTAGAATACCGTATGGTATACCTGAGCTATAACCACCTGTGGGGGTACCACAGGCATGTTCTCTTGGCACCGAGGCATGACACCTTCCGTGGCGGTGTAATCAGTCCACGGCGTCTCCATTTTGTGATCCGGTGGGAGTTGGCCATTTGGTGTTTTGTTGTGGTAGGCGTATGGGTCGACCCTAGTTTTCTGTTCTGTTCTGTTTTGCGGATTGGTGATGTTTGTGCCAAACACACCATCCGATTTTACATACATTGGATTCGCGGTCCAACGTGTGTGACTTGCCTGTGTGGCATTATTTGATTTGCATGTGTGTCATTATTTGACTTGCCTGTGTGGCAAGGTATATTTTGTTTTGTTCTGAGCTCGGTATGAAATAACACCCAACCATTTGATTCAGCCTATCATTTCGTTGTGTTAGTTTTGTTCGTTTCGTTTCATTTCATTTAATTGAGTTAGTTATTTCGGTTCATTAATTGTATTCTATATCCGTACTGGACATTTGGCTCATGCTGTGTTTTTCTTTCGGCAGGTAATCAGGGGGATCAAGGGCAAGTGTGACGAGAGCTCCCTTTTATCCAAATGATTTAGATATATATTATGTTTAGGTTGTGATATATTACTTTGTTCGGAATTGTAATAATTATTTTAGAATGTGGTTTGAGCCAGTGTGACATTTATTATGGTTTGTCCTAAGACATTTAATCAGTTTGAGATTATTCTTTTATGGATTAGAGTTTTGTTATATATTTATCATTTTGTTATGTTTTGTGCGTAACCTCTCTTTCTATTTCGGAAAGGGGGTGTTACATGCTCCCTCTCGATAAATGAAGGAATCTGATTATGTGAATAAAATATGAATAAGTTGAGTGCATAGTATTACATTGATTAAAAACTTATAGTTCATAATTAATATTACATAATTCGCATACCTCTTAATTATGAATCTCAAAAGCAGGAAGTAATAATGACTATTAATATATTATTATTAAACATTAATAGGTAATCAAAACATAATTATTTGTTATTACAGAATGTTCATGTACTAATATTAAAGTAATTAAGTTATAAAAAAATACATAAATTTTAAAAGTTAGTTGTTTAATTGACGGTCTTGTATTATTTTGATAATTATATAGATCGGATTGAGGAGATTTAAAGGTGCGATATTTGGGTTCTGTAAGACCCCGAATTTTATGCAATAAAAGTATTTAATATTTCTATTTAGTAAATAGTTAAATTGATAAAAAGTTAAAGTTAAGGGTGATATGTGAAGTTTTTTTCAAAATAAGCAAGTGACTATAAAATACTTATTGTTGTCGGGAAATATTCGTTTGGTCGTGGAATATTCTTGTTATCGGGGAATATTCGTACGACGGCGCAACCATTTGTGGGACCCATAACAGAATAACCGTCGGATGAAGAAAATGACAAATTTGAATTTTTATAAATAACTGCGTAATCGTTATCTTTAACACTGTTGGAATACTCGGTGGGTAAAGTAAAGTAATACGCGTTGTTGCACAGTAGCACACGGTATTGCACAGTATTTTTGAATTATTGATTCTTACGTAAGAAGGTACTACTCAATAATTATTACAGTAATTACTGTTCAATATTTTATTCTATTGATTCAATAATTGCTGCGTTGATATTTTATATTATTGTTATTTCAATAATTGTCATTGCACAGTATTTCCTATTATCAGATCAATAATTCATATTATTTGAATAATATTATTAGATAACATTATTGGCAATGTCTAGAAAGTTCTGTCAATGAGAGGTTTGGACACCTAATTGCGCGCCAGTAAGGAGAAATCCTTATCGAAAAGCCCCCTCTTTCCTGGGAACGGCCTGGTTGTCATAATTGTGATTATGTAATATTATTTGTGAATAATTAGTTATTGATTTATATGATAAGGAAATATTTATTTTATGTGGATATAAATGATGGATAGAGAAATATTTATTTTATGTGGATATAAATGATGGATAGAGAAATATTTATTTAGTGTGGATATAAATGAAAGAATTAATGCTGAGGTGTTTTATCAGTATTTTATCGGAATGGAGGAATTATTAAAAAAGTGTCAATTGTTGAAAATTGATATTTTACCTTACATTATAAATGTATAATGTGGTTATATATAATTATATAATAATGGTGATATTTTCACACTAAATTCACGGTGCGTGAATCAAATGAGAGAAATCTATAAATCAAAAGAAGAACCAAATATGGGATTTTTAGAAAAATTAATTTATTACTTGATTTTGTAAAATCCATAACTATTTGTGTATAAAGAATTAGGAGATGGGCAATATATCAAAAGAAAGCCATGGAAGTAAGCTAAACGCATAAATTTGAATTACCCAATTATTCGTTGTGAATTTTTCGTGGTGACTGTTTGAGTGAAACTGGTACGACGGACTTATAGTTCGAAAATCAAATCAGTGTTCTTAAAGCTCTATTGCGTGAGTTATAATTTTAATCCGACCGTTGGATTGTTGTAATTTTTGGATATGTTATACATATATAAGTTGAGTTTATGTCCACAAATTTTGAACCGTTAAAAATTAACGTATGATTTGTTATGAATTTTAAGAGGTGTTGAAAATCGTCCGTATGTGGATTTCGGTCATTTTTGTTTAGAATTTGGAAAAACTTAAAGCTACAAAGTTGTAGAGAATTCGATTTTGTGTAGAATGGACATAAAATTCATATTTTTCTGATAAAAGGGCAATTTATTATGAATTATTGAAGTTTTAAAAATTAAAATATTTTTATTAAAAATATGGGTGGGCCCCACTTTTAGTTATTGGGGAAGATGGCTAATTTTTGGTGGGTGGGAATAGCAGCAGGTAAAGCCATCAGGTTGCAGGTCAAGTCTGCTTTGGCGTTCTTACATTTTCCTATAAATAGAGTGCTGAGTTAGAATTGAAAAATCACACCAGAAACAAGTTTTCTCTCTTTCTCTCTCTCTCTATATTATCAAGCTTATTTTGTAAGTATTTAGATACTTTGTGAGTTTCTATTCAACAGTGCAAGTTTCCTTCAGCCTTATACCGGATATTTCAGCCGGAAGTACTGTTCTTTTGAGGTAAGGGATGGTAAGGGATAATAAGGGATGCTATTTTCTTCCTAATTATGTTATTCTTTCAATATCATTATACCAAAATATTGGTATGGATTTTATTATGGAATTTTTACCTTTTTCATGTCGGGGTTGCTATTCACGTATACGACACTATTTACGTATATCGTACTATTCATGTATATAACACTATTCATGTATATGACACTATTTACGTATATGATATTATTTACGTATACAGTACTATGTACGAATATGAGAACTATTCATGAGTTACTATTTATGAGTTACTATTCATGAGTTACTATTCACGAGTTACTATTTATGGGCACTATTCACGACAAAATTATTTTTTTTTCTGACCAAATTATCGTTGATTTATGAATCTTACTCATGAAATTAAATGTAGTTGTTGATCATATTGTTTTTATTATCATATATAACATTTTTATAATCTTGGTGATGAAATTTCTCTTTGACATGAGTGTAAAGATGGATAGATTATTGGTATAATCGTGACTATGGGTTCTCTTTGGCCAGTAGTGCAAAGTTGAATTGTTGACTGGTATGATCATGACCATTGAATTTATAACTGAATATCTTTAGCTTAAGTGCAAAGGTGAAATGGTCAACATTGTTGTAATTATTGTTTATATAAGTTCTGAAATGATTATATATTTCTTTGAGATATTAATATCTTTGGCCTGTAGTGCAAAGATGATCTGTTGTTGAATATCTTTGGCTTGTAGTGCAAAGATGATCTATTGTTGAATATCTTTGGCCTATAGTGTAAAGATGACCTGTTGTTGAATATCTTTGGCCAGTAGTGCAAAGATGAACTGTTGACGAATATCTTTGGCCCGTAGTGCAAAGATGAATTTATTAGTATGATTATGAACAGGAACTGTGATTTGGTATAACCATGATCTTTGATGTTTCAGGTAAAGACAGGTGATGAATATTATCTTCGTCCTGGATGAGAAGAGGAATTTAGAACCACAATTATGATTATGAGTGATTCATATGATTGTGGACCAGAATTGTTGATTGATGTTACAGGGATAAAACATTGTTATTGGATTTTTAACATGGAGAAGATAATAGACTTTATGGTCTATTTGACTCTTCTAATGGATTACTCGTTCCGCTGTAACTATGGTTGAAAATTTTTATCATCTATCATATGTTCTAAATCTCTGATTTATTAATGATGAAGGCTATTGATAATTTAATTATCTTTAATCATGATATTCTTTACTGGGCTATTTGTGCTCACCATTTTGCTTCACAATTCTTTTCAGGTAATAAGAGTGTAGCTGGGTCGAGTGGGGGTGACAGGGGAATAGAACGGTGGTCTCTAGCTGTGAAGGTTCTCCCTAAACAGTATGAAAATAATTTTATTGAGAACTTTGGAATAGTGTGTTGTATTTTTTACATCATTTAGTAGTTATATTTGGTGAATCATATAGGGTGAGGCGAACCTAACTTTGGAAGGGTGATTTGCCACTATCATACAAGATGTCTAATGACATACAACCTCGTGTCATCATATGACAGGGTTGTGCTCGTCCACTTGCTGAGTATATCTATGGGCACTACCTATATAATCTTGGTGTTTGGTTGAAGTATAATTCTCAATTTGAGACAGTGGAGATAATGATATGTCAAGAGAAGACTCACCATTGGAAAGAATATGATAGTAATCTTCTCGTTTTTCTTTGGGGTCTATTGGGTCAACCAAGGATAATTCAATGAATATATGATATCTATCATAACCTAGACGCATGGCCTCCCATGTACGAAAGTTTCTTTGAGCACTTTCCGAAGATTTTAATTTCTAAAACTGTTATTGACTGTATTTTTATGTAAGGTGCCATGAGTCACAGTTGGTATATATTTGTATCAAAGCTCACAACATATGTGTTGTTGTATTTTACACGACAATTGTGCTAGTAAAGTTGTAGTTATTTTCTGTACCATTTATTTGGTGACTCAGAATAGGTTGGGTGGAATGGACCTATTTTGGGGGTTGTTACATTTGGTATCAGAGCTTAGGTATATGATCTCTGGCGGAGATTCGGGATTAGAACTAGGAAGGGAGGGACGAGTAATATCCTTCTCTAGTGTGTGTCATACCTGAGCTCAATTTTCTTAATTAAGTTGACAAATTGTGATATGTCAATTAACCTTTGTTTTGAAGATGTATTCTAGAATGATATCTGAAATACAGGAGATGAGCAATGGAGAAATCATGATGACAGGGAAGATGGAATCTAAAATAAAAGCAAGGTATTCTCAACTCTTTGAAATACTAGGTACGTAAATTTCGAGGACGAAATTTCATAAGGAGGGGAATTTATAAGACCCCGAATTTTATGAAATAAAAGTATTCAATTTTTCTATTTAGTAAATAGTTAAATTGATAAAAAGTTAAAGTTAAGGGTGATATGTGAATTTTTTTTCAAAATAAGCAAGTGGCTATAAAATACTTATTATTGTCGGGAAATATTCGTTTGGTCGTGGAATATTCTTGTTATCGGGGAATATTCATACGATGACGCAGACATTTATGGGCCCCATAATAGAATAACTGTCGGATGAAGAAAATGACAAATTTGAGTTTTTATAAATAATAGCGTAATCGTTATCTTTAATACTGTTGGAATACCCGGTGGGTAAGGTAAAGTAATACGCGTTGTTGCACAGTAGCACACGGTATTGCACAGTATTTTTGAATTATTGATTTTTACGTAAGAAGGCACTACTCAATAATTATTACAGTAATTACTGTTCAATATTTTATTTTATTAATTCAATAATTGCTGCGTTGATATTTTATATTATTGTTGTTTTAATAATTATCATTGCACACTATTTTCCATTATCAGATCAATAATTCATATTATTTGAATAATATTATTAGATAACATTATTGACAATTTCTAGAAAGTTCTGTCAAGGAGAGGTTTAGTCACTTAATTGAGCGCCAGTAAGGAAAAATCCTTATCGGAAAGGCCCCTCTTTCCTGGAAACGACCTGGTTGTCATAATTGTGATTCTGTAATATTATTTGTGAATAATTAGTTATTGATTTATACGATAAGAAAATATTTATTTTATGTAGATATAAATGATAGATAGAGAAATATTTATTTAGTGTGGATATAAATGAAAGAATTAATGCTGAGGTGTTTTATCAGTATTTTGTCGGAATGGAGGAATTCTTAGAAAAGTGTCAATTGTTAAAAATTGAACCTTACATTATAAATGTATAATGTGTTTATATAATTATATAATAATGGTGATATTTTTACACTAAATTCACGGTGCGTGAATCAAATGAGAGAAATCTAGAAATCAAAAGAAGAACCAAATATGTGATTTTCAGAAAAATTAGTTTATTACTTGATTTTATAAAATCCATAACTCTTTGTGTATAATGAGTTAGGAGATGAGCCATATATCAAATGAAAGCCCTGGAAGTAAGCTAAACGCATAAATTTGAATCACCCAATTATTTTTTATGGATTTTTCGTGGTGACTGTTTGAGTGAAACTGGTACAAGGGATTTATAATCCGAAAATCAAATCAGTGTTCTTAAAGCTCTATTGCGTGAGTTGTAATTTTAATCCGATCGTTAGATTGTTGTGATTTTTGGATATATTATACATATATAAGTTGAGTTTATGTCCACAAATTTTGAACCGTTAAAAATTAACGTATGATTTGTTATGAATTTTAAGAGATGTTGAAAATTGTCCGTATGTGGATTTCGGTCATTTTCGTTTGGAATTTGGAAAAACTTAAAGGTACAAAGTTGTAGAGAATTCGATTTCGTGTGGAATGGACATAAAATTCGTATTTTTATGATAAAGGGCTATTTATTATGAATTATTGAAGTTTTAAAAATTAAAATATTTTTATTAAAAATATGGGTGGGCCCCACTTTTGGTTGGTGGGGAAGATGGCTGATTTTTGGTGGGTGGGAATAGTATCAGGTAAAGCCATCAGGTTGCAGGTCAAGTCTACTTTGGCTTTCTAACATTTTTTTATAAATAGAGTGCTGAGTTAGAATTGAAAAATCACACCAGAAACAAGTTTTATCTCTTTCTCTCTCTATATTATCGAGCGTATTTTGTGAGTATTTAGATACTTTGTGAGTTGCTATTCAACAGTGCAAGTTTTTTTCAACCTTATATCTGATATTTCAGCCGAAAGTACTGTTCTTTTGAGGTAAGGGATAATAAGGGATGGTAAGGGATAGTAAGGGATGTTATTTTTTTCCTAATGATGTTATTCTTTCAATATCATTATATCGAAATATTGGTATGAATTTTATTATGAAATTTCTACTTTTTTCATGTCGGGGTTACTATTCACGTATACGACACTATTCACGTATACGACATTATTCACGTATACAACACTATTTACGTATATGACATTATTTACGTATACAGTACTATGTACGAATACGCAGTACTATTCACGAATTACTATTCATGAGTTACTATTCATGAGTTACTATTCACGAGTTACTATTCATGGGTACTATTCACGACAAAATTATTTTTTTTTCAGACCAAATTATCATTGATTTATAAATCTTACTCTTGAAATTAAATGCATTTGTTGATCATATTATTTTTATTATCATATATAACATTTTTATAATCCTGGTGATGAAATTTCTCTTTGACTTGAGTGTAAAGATGGGTAGATTATTGGTATGACCGTGACTATGGGTTCTCATTGGCCAGTAGTGCAAAGTTAAATTGTTTACTAGTATGATCATGACCATTGAATTTATAATTGAATATCTTTTGCTTAAGTGCAAAGGTGAATTGATCAACATGGTTGTAATTATTGTTTATATAAGTTCTGAAATGATTATATATTTTTTTGAGATATTAATATCTTTGGCCTGTAGTGCAAAGATGATCTGTTGTTGAATATATTTGGCCTGTAGTGCAAAGATGATCTGTTATTGAATATCTTTGGCCTGTAGTGCAAAGATGACCTGTTGTTGAATATCTTTGGCCAGTACGTAGTGCAAAGATGAACTGTTGACGAATATCTTTGGCCCGTAGTGCAAAGATGAATTTATTAGTATGATTATGAATAGGAACTGTGATTTGGTATAACCATGATCTTTGATGTTTCAGGTAAAGACAGGTGATGAAAATTATCTTCGTCTTGGATGAGAAGAGGAATTTAGAACCACAATTATGATTGTGAGTGATTCAAATGATTGTGGACCAGAATTGTTGATTGATGTTATTGGGATAAAACATTGTTGGTGGATTTTTAACATGGAGAAGATAATAGACTTTATGGTCTATTTGACTCTTCTAATGGATTGCTCGTTCCGCTGCAACTATGGTTAAAAAGTTTTATCATCTATCATATGTTCTAAATCTCTGATTTATTAATGATGAATGCTCAGAAGAATATTTCCATGAAAAGATACTGGATGAAGCCCAAATATCAAGGATATTCCACTAATTTCATGGAGTATAGAAGTTTAAACTTTAACCAACTGAGTATAATAAAGAATGGAATAACAAAAGAAATCACCATGTATGCGGTACTTGCATAGACAGGTTATTCTAACATAATAATAATAACGGAACCAGGTTAGGCGAAATTCGCACCGACAGGATGTTCCAACAGAATAATAAAGAAAGGAATAACAACAGAAATCACCATGCATGCGGTACTTCGCACAGACCGGTTATTCCAACAAAATACTAAATAACGGAACCAGGTCAAGCGTAATACGCACCGACAGGATGTTCCAACAGAATAATAAAGACGGAACCAGGTCCGGCGTAAAACGCACAGACAGGATATTCCAACAGAATAATAAAGAATGGAATAACAGAAGAATTTCACCAAGTATAGGGTAGTCCGCGTATACAGGTTATTCCAACAGAATAATAAAGAATGTAATAACAGAAGAATTTCACCAAGTATAGGGTAGCCCGCGTATACAGGTTATTCCAACAGAATAATAAAGAATGGAATAACAGAAGAATTTTACCAAGTATAGGGTAGCCCGCGTATACAGGTTATTCCAACAGAATAATAAAGAATGGAATAACAGAAGTTCTCTTCATGAATACAAAAGAAATAATACCCCTTACGAGTACAACAAATAATATCCCTTACCGTAAAAGAAACTTGATATCGGAGTAGTGAAGTAGCAGAATACTTTTCTTCTTTCTCTCTATAGTTTTTCTCTCTAGAGTTTCAGTGAATTCGTAAGAAAATAATGAAGGAATGAGCTTTTATTTATAAAAAAATAGACTGCATAGTAACTAACTCATGAACGGTCTAGATTGATTTACTTTAATCTAACGGTCCATATTTAAAGTAAAATCTTTTAAATAAAATATAATATATTCTATTTATAATCTAATAAAACAAATAACTTTATAAAATATTTTACTATGCAAATACTATGCAGGCACTATGCAAATACTATGCATAATAAAATATAATATATTCTAATTATTGTCTAATAAAACTGATAACTTTATAAAAGTATTCTGTTTTATATAAAAATAATTTACTATTAGCCTAATAAAACAAATAACTTTATAAAAGTATTCTGTTTTATATAAAAAACTTTTCTGTTTTATTACATTAATAATACCAATAAAACAAAACTGAGTGACTTATCACGTAAGCCTTAATAATCAATATCGTATGCTACTATGTAACCACACGTATTACTGTACTTTTACTACCGAGTAGTTCAACAGTATTAACGGTAAAACTTCCGCCGTTATTTTTATAAAATATTTTTGTCTTTTTCTCAATCCGACAATAATTCCGTTGTGGGGTCCACCAATAATTGTGCCGTCGTACGAATATTCCCCGACAAAAATAATATTTCCCGACCAATCGAATATAATACAACAACTTGCATACTTTGTAAAATTTATAAATATTAACCACAACTATAACATTATATCAAATCCACACCATAATATTCAAAAAAATATTTCGAGAAATTTAAATCTTTATTCATAAAATATGGGGTTTCACAATCTCCCCTCCTTATGAAATTTTGCCCTCGAAATTTACGTACGCACTTGATATGCCAAAGAGGTGAGGATACCTTGACTTCACTTCAAATTTTAACTCTTGAGGTATAACCTTTGAGCGTCGAATATGATCCTTCTTATCCAAGATGTTAACACGTATCTCCTCATACGTTAAATCTTCTGCTATCTCGTCCGGTTTAAAATTAATAATGTGGTTCGGGTCGTCCATATATTTACGTAGCATCGATACAAAAAAAAAACTTTCTGAACACGCAACATACTTGGCGTTAAAACGAGTCTATAAGCCACAGTTCTTACCTGATCGAGGATTTCAAATGGGCCAATTAAATCGAGGGTTGAGATTAATTTCTCTCTTCGTCGATTCTTGCTAATAGAATAACGCCCTCTTGAACCTTCTTCTTCATATTCATCAGCTCTGAGTATGTAGCTTGAGCGGTTTTAACTTTATTGATTACAGTCGATTCTAATCGTATATTCGTTATCTTCACGTGGGTTCGTATATTTACACTTGTAACTGCATACGATCTTCTACTCAACGCGTCAGCTACCACGTTTGCTTTTCCATGATGGTATTGAATGGTACGATCGTAATCTTCAACAACTCGAGTCAACGTCTTTGGCGTATGTTACGTTCATTTTAGTTGAAGAAATATTTGAGGGTTTAAGAAATGGGTTTTGTACTAGGGTCAATACAAAATTCGATTTCATGCTCTAAGGGTAGGCTAAGAAGTCTTCAAGAATATGTCAGGAAATTTATTAACAATAAAAACATCATTCAAAACTGTGACCCTCATCAAGACTTGGATAGCACGTCACATTAATACCTATCAACTTGCCATCGTCATTCACAACATCGCCTACAGAAAGTCTGGCTTCGGTGCATTCTACACAAGGAAGTCAACAACGAAAGGATCGGGGCTCTTTACTTATGGCTTGATATGACGATGATTGACTTTAGTGGTTTGGTTACTTTGAATTCGCATAACAGGTTGGTTAGGAGTATGAAAGCTAACAACCTTACAAAAAGCATGATGAGTAGTTAACTAGTCGATTCCTAAAATCACATCAAAGTAAAGTATTTTCAAAGAGATAAGATCGACAGGTAACGTGAAAGTATTGATTTGAACAAGATTTATAAATAGTGGAGATAATGAAGGTTTCTCCCCACTGAATTTAAACAGATATATCAAAGTCTAACTTCTCCTGAGTTAACTTCAAACATTGAACACAACTAGGTGAAATAAAAGAGTGAGTAGAACCGGTATCTAACACGGTATAGACTTCACAAGAGTTTATGACTAACATACCCGTGATAATTTTATTCAGGTTCCTTGTCACGAAAAAAAATGCTCTATCTTAAACTACCGGCTTTGACTTTTCTGGGACGGCCTTTGGTGCCTCTATCTTAGCTGAACTTGTCTTCGGTGAACGACAAAATCGAGCTAAGTGACCTTCTCTTCCATAATTATAACATGCTTTGGACGGCATTGCGCAGTTTGGACTGATGTGTCCATCCCTTCCGTATTTGAAGCATATGATAGGTGGTCGTTCTCCTTCCTTAACAACGGGTGCTGGTGCTAACGTCTTTCCATCATTGTTCAATCTCCTCTTCTTGAAATGTCTATTCTTATTATTTTGACCATGATTACCACTGAAGTGGTTACTATTTTTGGCATATTGATTCCCTCCATGTTTATTGTCACCGCTTTGATGACTGTTATCACTGGTATTATCATTTTGTCGGTTGCTCTCTTTTGGTTGCGTTGACTCGTTATCGCGCTCCACTAACTGAGCCCTATTTACAATATCTGAATACAAACACAGTTTATGAAAAATAAGATATATATTGACGTATCTCCGGCTTCAAACCTCTTAAAAATATCCGCGTCATTCTCTCTTCATTATCAACCAAGTGGGACGCAAATCTGGACAACTCGGTAAACTTGGCTTCGTACTGCGACACGGTCATGTTGTTTTGCTCTAACTTGATAAATTCCACCTCCTTCATGTAACAAATGCTTTCGGGAAAGTACTTGTCATTGAACAGCTCTTGGAACTTCTCCCAAGACATCTTGAGTGCGTCAGGTTGGGTACGTTTTATAGATTCCTACCAGTGATCTGCCTCTTCATGCAACATAAAGGTGGCAAAGGGAACCTTTTTCTCATCGGAGCATCCCAAGACATCATATATCTTGGTGATCTACTTTAACCACGTCTCTGCCTTAAGTGGTTCTGGCTTTCCCAAAAACTCCGGTGGTCCCAGCTCCTTGAATTACTTAGCGGTGACCAACCGTGGGTTGCCATTGTTTCCTTCTGCATTATGAACAGGAGCCGCATTCGCCTGATGTTGCATGAATTCTAAAAAACTCCTAAACGTACCGTCGTTCGTCAATTGATCAATGTTGTTGTTTACATGAGGATTATTGTCTTCCTGTTGCACATTGTCATGATTATTGATATGTGGAGACTCAACGGTCTCCTGTGCTCCATTGCTTATCTCAACATTTTCAGATTCCATTTTCAAATACTGCAACAAAATAAGGGTTAATTAACATATCACATATTATCCCAATACTCTAACCTACCAATTAAATACCAAATAAACTTAGGTAGGTCATACTAGCGAAGAAATTTCCCGTCTCTCCCCTCCTAGTTCTGGTCTCACATCTCAGCCACGGATCATATCCCTAAGCTTTGATACCAACTGTGATGCCCCCAAAATTAGGTATACATCACCCATCTTGAGTTGCCAGATACATGGTACATAATTCAAATACAACTGTCGTGTCCAATACGACAAAACATAAACTGTGAGTTTGAATACAAATATTGTCTTTTAGAGAGTATCCATACTCAAAAGGAGTCCTCATTACAATTATTATCACACTATTACATAGAATAGTGAGGACTACTAATGCTATCATCTGGTCCATCACTCCGTTTCCCGACTCGTCCCAACTATATTCTCATTTCCTGAAGAGAACAGTGAAAGAAAGGGTGAGCTCAACTAGCCCAGTAAGAAATATTATGACTAAGATAATGCAGAATAAATTATCATTAGTCTTCAACAATGTTAAACTGATAAAAGACAATAGACATCAAGTTTAACTGCAGTGGAACCAACAATCCATTAAAAGATTCAAGTAGAGAATAAAATTTACTATCTTTTATGATTTAAAAGGTTTTTCATCACTTTTATCGTTGGGACTCAGCTTAATAAATAATCCACATCATCGAATCACCCCTGCACTACGGCCAAGGATATTCTTTAGTATCATGACCACGAATTATCCATGCACTACGGGCCAAAGATAATCGTGTTTTCATCAACGGTCCTGATCATGCCATAAAACAATTCATCTTTGCACTACGACCAAAGAGAATCTATAGCCATAATCATACCAAAAACTGTCCATCAATGCACTACAGGCCAATGAGGACTTTTTCCACATCATTTGTAACATTACGGTCATGATTATACCGAATAATCCCTGGTCATAATCATACCAAGTCCATCTATGCACTACAGGCCACAGATGACTTTCAACATAATATAAACATGAGGATGATGACAATGATATAATAATTCAATAAAACAAGTTCAAGAATTAATTTGTCCAGGAACCAATAACATCCAAATTGTCAACATGATACTTCTTTGTAGAGTAAAATTCAAGAATGCTCAGAAGAATAATTTCATGAAAAGATAGTGGATGAAGCGCAAATATCAAGGATATTCTACTAATTTTATGGAGTATAGAAGTCAAAACTTTAACCAACTGAGTATAATAAAGAATGGAATAACAAAAGAAATCACCATGTATGCGGTACTTCGCATAGACAGGTTCTTCTAATAGAATAATAATAACGGAACCAGGTCAAGCAAAATTCGCACCGACAGGATGTTCCAACAGAATAATAAAGAAAGGAATAACAACAGAAATCACCATGTATGCGGTACTTCGCATAGACAGGTTATTCCAATAGAATACTAAATAACGGAACCAGGTCAGGCGTAATACGCACCGACAGGATGTTCCAATAGAATAATAAAGACAGAACCAGGTCCGGCGTAAAACGCACAGACAGGATATTCCAACAGAATAATAAAGAATGTAATAACAGAAGAATTTCACCAAGTATAGGGTAGCCCGCGTATACATGTTATTCCAACAGAATAATAAGGAATGGAATAACAGAAGAATTTCATCAAGTATAGGGTAGCCCGCGTATACAGGTTATTCCAACAGAATAATAAAGAATGGAATAACAGAAGAATTTCACCAAGTATAGGGTAGCCCGCGTATACAGGTTATTCCAACAGAATAATAAAGAATGGAATAACAGAAGAATTTTACCAAGTATAGGGTAGCCCGCGTATACAGGTTATTCCAAAAGAATAATAAAAAATGGAATAACAGAAGTTCTCTTCATGAATACAAAAGAAATAATACCCCTTACGAGTACAACAAATAATATCCCTTACCGTAAAAAAAACTTGATATCGGAGTAGTGAAGTAGCAGAATACTTTTCTTCTTTCTCTCTACAGTTTCTCTCTCTAGAGTTTCAGTGAATTCGTAAGAAAATAATGAAGGAATGAGCTTCTATTTATAGAAAAATGGACTGCATAGTAACTAACTCATGAACGATCTAGATTGATTTACTTTAATCTGACGGTCCATATTTAAAGCATAATCTTTTAAATAAAATATAATATATTCTATTTATAATCTAATAAAACGAATAACTTTATAAAAGATTTTACTATACAAATACTATGCAGGCACTATGCAAACACTATGCATAATAAAATATAATATATTCTAATTATTGTCTAACAAAATAGATAACTTTATAAAAGTATTCTGTTTTATATAAAAAGATTTTACTATTAGCCTAATAAAACGAATAACTTTATAAAAGTATTCTGTTTTATATAAAAAGCTTTTCTGTTTTATTACATTAATAATACCAATAAAACAAAACTGAGTGACTTATCACATAAGCCTTAATAATCAATACCGTATGCTACTATGCAACCACACGCATATTCTTTGGGGTCTTCTCGTTTTTCTTTGGGGTCTATTGGGTCAACCAAGGATAATTCTGTGAATATATGATATCTATCATAACTTAGACGCATGGCCTCCCATGTACGAAAGTTTTTTTGAGCACTTTCTGAAGATTTTAATTTCTAAAATAGTTATTGACTGTACTTTTATGTAAGGTGCCATAAGTCACAGTTGGTATATATTTGTATCAAAGCTCACAACATATGTGTTGTTGTATTTTGAACGACAATTGTGTTAATGAAGTTGTAGTTATTTTCTGTACCATGTATTTGGCGACTCAGAATAGGTTGGGTGGAATGGACCTATTTTTGGGGTTGTTACATTTGGTATCAGAGCTTAGGGATATGATCTCTGACGGAGATCCGGGATTAGAACTAGGAAGGGAGGGACGAGTAATATCCTTCGCTAGTGTGTGTCCTACCTAAGCTGAATTTTCTTAATCAAGTTGATAAATTGTGATATGTCAATTAACCTTTGTTTTGAAGCTGTATTCTAGAATGATATCTGAAATACAGGAGATGAGCAATGGAGAAATCATGATGACAGGGAAGATAGAATCTGAAATGAAAGCAAGGTATTCTCAACTCTTTAAAATACTAGGTACGTAAATTTCGAGGACGAAATTTCATAAGGAGGGGAGATTATAAAACTCCAAATTTTATGAAATTAAAGTATTCAATTTTTCTATTTAGTAAATAATTAAATTGATAAAAAGTTAAAGTTAAGGGTGATATGTGAAATTATTTTCAAAATAAGCAAGTGGCTATAAAATATTTATTGTTGTCGGGAAATATTCGTTTGGTTGTGGAATATTTTTGTTGTCGGAGAATATTCATACGACGGCGCAGCCATTTGTGGGCCCCATAACAGAACAACTGTCAGATGAAAAAAAAGACAAATTTGAGTTTTTATAAATAACGGTGTAATCGTTATCTTTAACACTGTTGGAATAGCCGGTGGGTAAAGTAAAGTAGTACGCGTTGTTGCACAGTAGCACACGGTATTGCATAGTATTTTTGAATTATTAATTCTTACGTAAGAAGGCACTACTCAATAATTGTTACAGTAATTACTGTTCAATATTTTATTTTATTGATTCAATAATTACTGCGTTGATATTTTATATTATTGTTGTTTCAATAATTGTCATTGCACACTATTTTCCATTATCAGATCAATAATTTATATTATTTGAATAATATTATTAGATAGCATTATTGACAATGTATATTAGTTATTGATTTATATGATAAGGAAATATTTATTTTATGTGGATATAAATGATGGATAGAGAAATATTTATTTAGTGTGGATATAAATGAAAGAATTAATGTTGAGGTGTTTTATCAGTATTTTGTCGGAATGGAGGAATTCTTAGAAAAGTGTCAATTGTTGAAAATTGATATTTTACCTTACATTGTAAATGTATAATGTGGTTATATAATTATATAATAATGGTGATATTTTCACACTAAATTCACGCTGCGTGAATCAAATGTGAGAAATCTAGAAATCAAATAAAGAACCAAATATGAGATTTTCAGAAAAATTAGTTTATTACTTGATTTTGTAAAATCCATAACACTTTGTGTATAATGAGTTAGGAAATGAGCCATATATTAAATGAAAGCCCTGGAAGTAAGCTAAACGCATAAATTTGAATCACCCAATTATTTTTTGTGAATTTTTCGTGGTGACTATTTGAGTGAAACTGGTACGAGGGACTTATAGTCCGAAAATCAAATCAGTGTTCTTAAAGTTCTATTGCGTGAGTTGTAATTTTAATCCGATAGTTGGATTATTGTGATTTTTGGATATATTATACATATATAAGTTGAGTTTATGTCCACATATTTTGAATCGTTAAAAATTAACGTATGATTTGTTATGAATTTTAAGAAGTGTTGAAAATTATCCGTATATAGATTTCGGTCATTTTCGTTTGGAATTTGGAAAAACTTAAAGCTACAAAGTTGTAGAGAATTCGATTTCGTGTGGAATAGACATAAAATTCGTATTTTTCTGATAAAAGGGCTATTTATTATGAATTATTGAAGTTTCAAAAATTAAAATATTTTTATTAAAAATATGGGTGGGCCCCACTTTTGGTTGTTGGGGAAGATGGCTGATTTTTGGTGGGTGGGAATAGTAGTAGGTAAAGCCATCAGGTTGCAGGTCAAGTCTGCTTTGGCGTTCTAACATTTTCCTATAAATAAAGTGCTGAGTTACAATTAAAAAATCACACCAAAAACATGTCTTCTCTCTTTCTCTCTCTATATTATCGAGCGTATTTTGCGAGTATTTAGATACTTTGTGAGTTGCTATTCAACAGTGCAAGTTTTCTTCAGCCTTATACCTGATATTTCAGCTGAAAGTACTGTTCCTTTGAGGTAAGGGATAGTAAGGGATGGTAAGGGATAGTAAGGGATGTTATTTTCTTCTTAGTGATGTTATTCTTTCAATATCATTACACTGAAATATTGGTATGAATTTTATTGTGAAATTTCTACTTTTTTCATGTCGGGATTACTATTCACGTATACGACACTATTCACGTATACGATATTATTCACGTATACAACACTATTTACGTATATGACATTATTTACGTATACAGTACTATGTACGAATACGGAGTACTGTTCATGAGTTACTATTCACGAGTTACTATTCATGGGTACTATTCACGACAAAATTATTTTTTTTCTGACCAAATTATCGTTGATTTATGAATCTTACTCTTGAAATAAATGCAGTTGCTGATCATATTATTTTTATTATCATATAAAACATTTTTATAATCCTGGTGATGAAATTTCTCTTGGACTTGAGTGTAAAGATGGGTAGATTATTGGTATGACCGTGACTATGGGTTCTCTTTGGCCAGTAGTGCAAAGTTGAATTGTTGACTGGTATGATCATGACCATTGAATTTATAATTGAATATCTTTATCTTAAGTGCAAAGGTGAATTGATCAACATGGTTGTAATTATTGTTTATATAAGTTCTGAAATGATTATATATTTTTTTGAGATATTAATATCTTTGGCCTGTAGCGCAAAGATGATCTATTGTTGAATATCTTTGGCTTGTAGTATAAAGATGATCTGTTATTGAATATCTTTGGCCTGTAGTGCAAAGATGACCTGTTGAATATCTTTGGCCAGTACGTAGTGCAAATATGAACTGTTGACGAATATCTTTGGCCCATAGTGCAAAGATGAATTTATTAGTATGATTATAAACAGGAACTCTGATTTGGTATAACCATGATCTTTGATGTTTCAGGTAAAGACAGGTGATGAAAATTATCTTCGTCCTGGATGAGAAGAGGAATTTAGAACCACAATTATGATTGTGAGTGATTCATATGATTGTGGACCAGAATTGTTGATTGATGTTACAGGGAAAAAACATTGTTGGTGGATTTTTAACATAGAGAAGATAATAGACTTTATGGTCTATTTAACTCTTCTAATTGATTGCTCGTTTCGCTGCAACTATGGTTAAAAAGTTTTATCATCTATAATATGTTCTAAATCTCTGATTTATTAATGATGAATGCTATTGATAATTTAATTATCTTTAGTCATGATATTTTTTACTGGGCTATTTGTGCTCACCCTTTTGCTTCACAATTCCTTTTAGGTAATAAGAGTGTAGCTGGGTCGAGTAGGGGTAACAGGAGGATAGAATGGTAGTCTCTAGCTATGAAGGTTCTCCCTAAACAGTATGGAAATAATTTTATTGAGAACTTTAGAATAGTGTTTTATATTTTATACATCATTTAGTAGTTATATTTGGTGAATCATATAGGGTGAGGCGAACCCAACTTTGGAAGGGTGATTTACCACTATTATACAAGATGTTTAATGACATACAACCTCGTGTCATCATAAGACAGGGTTGTGCTCATCCACTTACTGAGTATATCTACGAGCACTACCTATATAATCTTGGTGTTTGGTTGAAGTATAATTCTCAATTAGAGACAGTGGAGATAATAATATGTCAAGAGAAGACTCACCATTAGAAAGAATATGATAGTAATCTTCTCGTTTTTCTTTGGGGTCTATTGGGTCAACCAAGAATAATTCTGTGGACATATGATATCTATCATAACCTAGACGCATGGCCTCCCATGTACGAAGGTTTTTTTGAGCACTTTCCGAAGATTTTAATTTCTAAAACAGTAATTGACTGTACTTTTATGTAAGGTGCCATGAGTCACAGTTGGTATATATTTGTAACAAACTCACAACATATGTGTTATTGTATTTTGCACGACAATTGTGATAATGAAGTTGTAGTTGTTTTCTGTACCATGTATTTGGCGACTCAGAATAGGTTGGGTGGAATGAACCTATTTTGGGGGTTGTTACATTTGGTATCAGAGCTTAGGAATATGATCTCTGGCGGAGATCCGGGATTAGAACTAGGAAGGGAGGGACGAGTAATATCCTTCGCTAGTGTGTGTCCTACCTAAGCTGAATTTTCTTAATTAAGTTGACAAATTGTGATATGTCAATTAACCTTTGTTTTGAAGCTGTATTCCTGAATGATATCTGAAATACAGGAGATGAGCAATGGAGAAATCATGATGACAGGGAAGATGGAATCTGAAATAGAAGTAATGTATTCTCAACTCTTTGAAATACTAGGTACGTAAATTTCGAGGATGAAATTTTATAAGGAGGGGGGATTATAAGACCCCGAATTTTATGAAATTAAAGTATTCAATTTTTCTATTTAGTAAATAGTTAAATTGATAAAAAGTTAAAGTTAAGGGTGATATGTGAAATTTTTTTCAAAATAAGCAAGTGACTATAAAATACTTATTATTGTTGGGGAATATTTATTTGGTCGTGGAATATTCTTGTTGTCGGGAAATATTCATATGACGGTGCAGCCATTTGTGGGCCCCATAACAGAATAACTGTCGGATAAAGAAAATGACAAATTTGAGTTTTTATAAATAACGGCGTAATCGTTGTCTTTAACACTGTTGGAATACCCGGTGGGTAAAGTAAAGTTGTACGCATTGTTGCACAGTAGCACACGGTATTGCACAATATTTTTGAATTATTGATTCTTACGTAAGAAGGCACTACTCAATAATTATTACAATAATTACTGTTTAATATTTTATTTTATTGATTCAATAATTGCTGCGTTGATATTTTATATTATTGTTGTTTCAATAATTGTCATTGCACACTATTTTCTATTATCAGATCAATAATTCATATTATTTCAATTATATTATTGGATAGCATTATTGACAATGCCTAGAAAGTTCTGTCAAGGAGATGTTTGGTCACTTAATTGCGCGCCTGTAAGGAGAAATCTTTATCGGAAAGCCCCCTCTTTCCTTGGAACGCCTTGGTTGTCATAATTGTGATTTTGTAATATTATTTGTGAATAATTAGTTATTGATTTATATGATAAGGAAATATTTATTTTATGTGGATATAAATGATAGATAGAGAAATATTTATTTAGTGTGGATATAAATGAAAGAATTAATGCTGAGGTGTTTTATCAGTATTTTGTCGAAATGGAGGAATTCTTAGAAAAGTGTCAATTGTTGAAAATTGATATTTTACCTTACATTATAAATGTATAATGTGGTTATATAATTATATAATAATGATGATATTTTCACACTAAATTCACGGTTTGTGAATCAAATGAGAGAAATCTAGAAATCAAAAGAAGAACCAAATATGTGATTTTCAGAAAAATTAGTTTATTACTTGATTTTATAAAATCCATAACTCTTTGTGTATAATGAGTTAGGAGATGAGCCATATATCAAATGAAAGCCCTGGAAGTAAGCTAAACGCATAAATTTGAATCACCCAATTATTTTTTGTGGTGACTGTTTGAGTGAAACTGGTACGATGGACTTATAGTCCGAAAATCAAATCAGTGTTCTTAAAGCTCTATTGCGTGAGTTGTAATTTTAATCCGATCGTTGGATTGTTGTGATTTTGAGATATATTATACATATATAAGTTGAGTTTATGTCCACATATTTTTAATCGTTAAAAATTAACGTATGATTTGTTATGAATTTTAAGAGGTGTTGAAAATTGTACGTCTGTGGATTTCGGTCATTTTCGTTTAAAATTTGGAAAAACTTAAAACTACAAAGTTGTAGAGAATTCGATTTCGTGTGGAATGGATAAAAAATTCGTATTTTTCTGATAAAATGGCTATTTATCATGAATTATTGAAGTTTCAAAAATTAAAATATTTTTATTAAAAATATGGGTGGGCCCCACTTTTTGTTGTTGGGGAAGATGGGTGATTTTTGGTGGGTGGAAATAGTAGCAGGTAATGCCATCAGGTTGCAGGTCAAGTCTGCTTTGGCGTTCTAACATTTTCCTATAAATAGAGTGCTGAGTTAGAATTGAAAAATCACACCAGAAACAAGTTTTCTCTCTTTCTCTCTCTATATTATCGAGCGTATTTTGTGAGTATTTAGATACTTTGTGAGTTGCTATTCAACAGTGCAAGTTTTCTTCAGCTTTATACCTGATATTTCTGTCGAAAGTACTGTTCTTTTGAGGTAAGGGATATTAAGGGATGGTAAGGGATAGCAAGGGATGTTATTTTCTTCTTAATGATGTTATTCTTTCAATATCATTATACCGAAATATTAGTATGGATTTTATTGTGAAATTTCTATTTTTTTCATGTCGGAGTTACTATTCACGTATACGATACTATTCACGTATACGACATTATTCACGTATACAGCACTATTTACGTATATGACATTATTTACGTATACAGTACTATGTACGAATACGGAGTACTATTCACGAGTTACTATTCATGAGTTACTATTCATGAATTACTATTCACGAGTTACTATTCATGGGTACTATTCACGACAAAATTATTTTTTTTCTGACCAAATTATCATTGATTTATGAATCTTACTCTTGAAATTAAATGCAGTTGTTGATCATATTATTTTTATTATCATATATAACATTTTTATAATCCTGGTGATGAAATTTCTTTTTAACTTGAGTGTAAAGATGGGTAGATTATTGGTATGACCGTGACTATGGGTTCTCTTTGGCCAGTAGTGCAAAATTGAATTGTTGACTGGTATGAACATGACCATTGAATTTATAATTGAATATCTTTAGCTTAAGTGCAAAGCTGAATTGATCAACATGGTTGTAATTATTGTTTATATAAGTTCTGAAATGATTATATATTTTTTTGAGATATTAATATCTTTGGCCTGTAGTGTAAAGATGATCTGTTGTTGAATATCTTTGACTTGTAGTGCAAAGATGATCCGTTGTTGAATATCTTTGGCCTGTTATTGAATATCTTTGGCCAGTACATAGTGCAAAGATGAACTGTTGACGAATATCTTTGGCCTGTAGTGCAAAGATGAATTTATTAGTATGATTATGAACATGAACTGTGATTTGGTATAACCATGATCTTTGATGTTTCAGGTAAAGACAGGTGATGAAAATTATCTTCGTCCTGGATGAGAAGAGGAATTTAGAACCACAATTATGATTGTGAGTGATCCATATGATTGTGGACCAGAATTGTTGATTGATGTTACAGGGAAAATACATTGTTGGTGGATTTTTAACATAGAGAAGATAATAGACTTTATGGTGTATTTGACTCTTCTAATTGATTGCTCGTTCCGCTGCAACTATGGTTGAAAAGTTTTATCATCTATCATATGTTCTAAATCTCTGATTTATTAATGATGAAGGTTATTGATAATTTAATTATCTTTAGTCATGATATTATTTACTGGGCTATTTGTGCTCACCCGTTTGCTTCACAATTCCTTTCAGGTAATAAGAGTGTAGCTGGGTCGAGTGGGGGTAACAGGGGGATAGAACGGTGGTCTTTAGCTGTGAAGGTTCTCCCTAACTAGTATGGAAATAATTTTATTGGGAAGTTTAGAATAGTGTGTTGTATTTTATACATCATTTAGTTGTTATATTTGGTGAATCATATAGGGTGAGGCGAACCCAACTTTAGAAGGGTGATTTGCCACTATTATACAAGATGTCTAATGACATACAACCTCGTGTCATCATAAGACAGGGTTGTGCTCATCCACTTGCTGAGTATATCTACGAGCACTACCTATATAATCTTGGTGTTTGGTTGAAGTATAATTCTCAATTAGAGACAGTGGAGATAATAATATGTCAAGAGAAGACTCACCATTGGAAAAAATATGATAGTAATCTTCTCGTTTTTCTTTGGGGTCTATTGGGTCAACCAAGGATAATTCTGTGGACATATGATATCTATCATAACCTAGACGCATGGCCTCCCATATACGAAGGTTTCTTTGAGCACTTTCCGAAGATTTTAATTTCTAAAACATTTATTGACTGTACTTTTATGAAGGTGCCATGAGTCACAGTTGGTATATATTTGTATCAAACTCACAACATATGTGTTGTTGTATTTTGCACGACAATTGTGATAATGAAGTTGTAGTTATTTTCTGTACCATGTATTTGGCGACTCAGAATAGGTTGGGTGGAATGGACCTATTTTGGGGGTTGTTACATTTGGTATCAGAGCTTAGGAATATGATCTCTAGAGGAGATCCGGGATTAGAACTAGGAAGGGAGGGACGAGTAATATCCTTCGCTAGTGTGTGTCCTACCTAAGCTGAATTTTCTTAATTAAGTTGACAAATTGTGATATGTCAATTAACCTTTGTTTTGAAGCTGTATTCTAGAATGATATCTGAAATACAGGAGATGAGCAATGGAGAAATCATGATGACAGGGAAGATAGAATTTGAAATGAAAGCAAGGTATTCTCAACTCTTTGAAATACTAGGTACGTAAATTTTGAGGACGAAATTTCATAAGGAGGGGAGATTATAAGACCCCGAATTTTATGAAATTAAAGTATTCAATTTTTCTATTTAGTAAATAGTTAAATTGATAAAAAGTTAAAATTAAGGGTGATATGTGAATTTTTTTTCAAAATAAGCAAGTGGCTATAAAATACTTATTGTTGTCGGAGAATATTCGTTTGGTCGTGGAATATTCTTGTTGTTGGGGAATATTCATACGACGGCGCAGCCATTTGTGGGCCCCATAACATAATAACTGTCGGATGAAGAAAATGACAAATTTGAGTTTTTATAAATAACGGCGTAATCGTTATCTTTAACACTGTTGGAATACCCGGTGGGTAAAGTAAAGTAGTACGCGTTGTTGCACAGTAGCACACGGTATTGCACAGTATTTTTGAATTATTAATTCTTACGTAAGAAGGCACTACTCAATAATTGTTGCAGTAATTACTGTTCAATATTTTATTTTATTGATTCAATAATTGCTGCGTTGATATTTTATATTATTGTTGTTTCAATAATTGTCATTGCACACTATTTTCCATTATCAGATCAATAATTTATATTATTTGAATAATATTATTAGATAGCATTATTGACAATGTCTAGAAAGTTCAGTCAAGAAGAGGTTTGGTCACTTAATTGCACGCCAGTAAGGAGAAATCCTTATCGGAACGCCCCCTCTTTCCTGGGAGAACGACCTGGTTGTCATAATTGTGATTCTGTAATATTATTTGTGAATAATTAGTTATTGATTTATACGATAAGGAAATATTTATTTTATGCGGATATAAATGATAGATAGAGAAATATTTATTTAGTGTGGATATAAATGAAAGAATTAATGCTGAGGTGTTTTATCAGTAATTTGTCGGAATGGAGGAATTCTTAGAAAAGTGTCAATTGTTGAAAATTGATATTTTACCTTACATTATAAATGTATAATGTGTTTATATAATTATATAATAATGGTGATATTTTTGAACTAAATTCACCGTGCGTGAATCAAATGAGAGAAATCTAGAAATCAAAAGAAGAACCAAATATGGGATTTTCAGAAAAATTAGTTTATTACTTGATTTTATAAAATCCATAACTCTTTGTGTATAATGAGTTAGGAGATGAGCCATATATCAAATGAAAGCCCTGGAAGTAAGGTAAACGCATAAATTTGAATCACCCAATTATTTTTTGTGGATTTTTCGTGGTGACTGTTTGAGTGAAACTGGTACGAGAGACTTATAGTCCGAAAATCAAATCAGTGTTCTTAAAGCTCTGTTGCGTGAGTTGTAATTTTAATCCGATCGTTGGATTGTTGTGATTTTTGGATATATTATACATATATAAGTTGAGTTTATGTCCATAAATTTTGAACCGTTAAAAATTAACGTATGATTTGTTATGAATTTTAAGAGGTGATAAAAATTGTCCGTATGTGGATTTTGGTCATTTTCGTTTAGAATTTGGAAAAACTTAAAGCTACAAAGTTGTAGAGAATTCGATTTCGTGTGGAATGGACATAAAATTCGTATTTTTCTGATAAAATGGCTATTTATCATGAATTATTGAAGTTTCAAAAATTAAAATATTTTTATTAAAAATATGGGTGGGCCCCACTTTTTGTTGTTGGGGAAGATGGGTGATTTTTGGTGGGTGAAAATAGTAGCAGGTAATGCCATCAGGTTGCAGGTCAAGTCTGCTTTGGCGTTCTAACATTTTCCTATAAATAGAGTGCTGAGTTAGAATTGAAAAATCACACCAGAAACAAGTTTTCTCTCTTTCTCTCTCTATATTATCGAGCGTATTTTGTGAGTATTTAGATACTTTGTGAGTTACTATTCAACAGTGCAAGTTTTCTTCAGCCTTATACCTGATATTTCAGCCGAAAGTACTATTCTTTTGAGGTAAGGGATATTAATGGATGGTAAAGGATAGTAAGGGATGTTATTTTCTTCCTAATGATGTTATTCTTTCAATATCATTATACCAAAATATTGGTATGTATTTTATTGTGAAATTTCTACTTTTTTCATGTCGGGGTTACTATTCACGTATACGACACTATTCACGTATACGACATTATTCACGTATACATCACTATTTACGTATATGATATTATTTACGTATACAGTACTATGTACGAATACGAAGTACTATTCACGAGTTACTATTCATGAATTACTATTCACGAGTTACTATTCACGAGTTACTATTTATGGGTACTATTCACGATAAAATTATTTTTTTTTTCTGACCAAATTATCGTTGATTTATGAATCTTACTCTTGAAATTAAATGCAGTTGTTGATGATATTATTTTTATTATCATATATAACATTTTTATAATCCTGGTGATGAAATTTCTCTTTGACTTGAGTATAAAGATGGGTATATTATTGGTATGATCGTGACTATGAGTTCTCTTTGGTCAGTAGTGCAAAGTTGAATTGTTGACTGGTATGATCATGACCATTGAATTTATAATTGAATATCTTTAGCTTAAGTGCAAAGATGAATTGATCAACATGGTTGTAATTATTGTTTATATAAGTTCTGAAATGATTATATATTTTTTTGAGATATTAATATCTTTGGCCTGTAGTGCAAAGATGATCTGTTGTTGAATATATTTGGCTTGTGGTGCAAAGATGATCTGTTGTTGAATATCTTTGGCCTGTCGTGCAAAGATGACCTGTTGTTGAATATCTTTGGCCAGTACGTAGTGCAAAGATGAACTGTTGACGAATATCTTTAGCCCGTAGTGCAAAGATGAATTTATTAGTATGATTATGAACATGAACTGTGATTTGGTATAACCATGATCTTTGATGTTTCAGGTAAAGATAGGTGATGAAAATTATTTTCGTCCTGGATGAAAAGAGGAATTTAGAACCACAATTATGATTGTGAGTGATTCATATGATTGTGGACCAGAATTGTTGATTGATGTTACAGGAAAAAAACATTGTTGGTGGATTTTTAACATGGAGAAGATAATAGACTTTATGGTCTATTTGACTCTTCTAATGGATTGCTCGTTTCGCTGCAACTATGGTTGAAAAGTTTTATCATCTGTCATATGTTCTAAATCTCTGATTTATTAATGATGAATGCTATTGATAATTTAATTATCTTTAGTCATGATATTCTTTACTGGGCTATTTATGCTCACCCTTTTGCTTTACAATTCCTTTCAGGTAATAAGAGTGTAGTTGGGTCGAGTGGGGGTAATAGGGGGATAGAACGGTAGTCTCTAGCTGTGAAGGTTCTCCCTAAACAGTATGGAAATAATTTTATTGAGAACTTTGGAATAGTGTGTTTTATTTTATACATCAGTTAGTAGTTATATTTGGTGAATCATATAGGGTGAGGCGAACCCAACTTTGGAAGGGTGATTTGCCACTATCATACAAGATGTCTAATGACATACAACCTCGTGTCATCATAAGTCAGGGTTGTGCTCATCCACTTGCTGAGTATATCTACGAGCACTACCTATATAATCTTGGTGTTTGGTTGAAGTATAATTCTCAATTAGAGACAGTGGAGATAATGATATGTCAAGAGAAGACTCACCATTAGAAAGAATATGATAGTAATCTTCTCGTTTTTCTTTGGGGTCTATTGGGTCAACCAAGGATAATTCTGTGGACATATGATATCTATCATAACCTAGACGCATGACCTCCCATGTACGAAGGTTTCCTTGAGTACTTTTCGAATATTTTAATTTCTAAAATAGTTATTAACTGTACTTTTATGTAAGGTGCCATGAGTCACAGTTGGTATATATTTGTATCAAAGCTCACAACATATGTGTTATTGTATTTTGCACGATAATTGTGATAATGAAGTTGTAGTTGTTTTCTGTACCATGTATTTGGCGACTCAGAATAGGTTGGGTGGAATGGACCTATTTTGGGGGTGTTACAGGTTCGGTGAAGTATTTTGGTATTATATTTCGGTATGGATTCCGTACTTCTTCAGCGATAATCTTGTTGAATTTAATTAATTTGTTTTGTTACTCGTTTCAACTTTGGATATTATTTCACATAATTGTTCCGTGTGAAATTAATATGATAGTTTTATGTTTGCGTTGGTACTAATTCATATTTGTACTCCTTGAACTAGTTAATCATGTCAATATGGATTGAAGACTTTATTCGTTTGTATCATTTTTCGTATATTTTCGTTCACATTCGATTTTGATCATTGATATCTTATGACAATTAAGAATTTTTATATTTGATAATTCGATGTCATTTGAATATGGTCATGTAAGCCTTGTGATTTGAACCCCTTTTGGTTTATATTTTGTAGTTTAATCCTTAGGGTATACTTGAGCTAACCACTTATGGGGGTACCACATGCATGTCCTCTTGACACAAGGGCATGACACCTTCTGTGGCGGTGTGATCAGTCCACGGCGTATCCTTTTGTTTAGTATGATGCTCTGGATGTGAGCTTTGGCCATTTGATATGTTGGTTCAGGATACGTATGGGTCGACCCAATATTTGATTTGATTTGATTCGTTTGGCGGATTAGTGACGTATGTGTCATGCGTACTATTCATTTTGATTTGCATATATCATGATACTGATGTATTTTGTTAGCCTTTGGCTATTTGTTTTGAGCTCATTATGAAATAACACCTAACCATTTGATTCAACCTATTATTTTATTATTAGTTTTGTTCAGTTATGTTCAATTCAATAAATTGAGTTAATTATTTCGGTTCATTATTTCTTTACTCTTCTGTTTGTTTCGTTAATTCTGTTGATTCAGATATATTCTATTCAGATCTTTGGAGATTTTATTTTTGTCGGTATTTAAGCTTGAGGTTTTGTTTAGTATTTTGTCTCTGTTGATTTCGTATTCCAGCTGTATATCTTTTGTATATTTATATCCGTATTGGGCATTTGACTCATGCTTCGTTTTTCTTCCGGCAGATTTGCAGGGGTGATACAGGGATAATATGATAAAGGGAATTGCCTTTGAGCACCTAGGTTGATTCGATTTTAGGTTTAGATTATTTTTACTCTGTTTAGAGAATTGTATTTAGTACTTCATTGATGGTTATCATTATTAATTATTTTAAAGTTATTAGTGCTCTATTTACTAATTTTGAGATTTGTTGTGCTTTGTGCGTGACTTCCCTTTCTTATTCGGGAAGGGGGTGTTACAACTAGATTAGAGGATAGGGTCTGAGCCACGTAAAAATCTTGGCGTGATTTATTGTTCTGTTCTTTTCTTATTTGCTTTAGTATTTTGCATATTCAGTTTTAGTTAGTGATTGAAGATACACTAAAACAAACATGTATTAGTTGTCTGATTATAAGAGACGAAGAACATATACTAAAACAGACAGGGGATAACTGTCTGATTATAATAGACGAATAATATATACTAAAACAGACATGGTTAACTTGTCCGATTATAAGCTATAGCTGGGATATTTAAAAAATTGACCATTATAAATCATATTTGGATAGTTACACCTATTCACCAACTTCTAGGTGTGCTTATTTACATAATTACATCCTCATGACCCTATATGCCCAAGAGTGAGAGAAAAGTTGGAAGAAAAAAAGAAAAACTATAGGCTTTGGACTTACAACCACAATAAAGATAGGAAATTTGAGATTAAGAATGGAGAAATAGGTCATGTAGTAGATATGATGAGACTCACTTGCTCTTGCCGAATGTGGCAGTTGTCTGGGATTCCATGTGAGCATGGAATCAATACCATTTACTTTCTAAATGACTCTTCAGACAAGTATGTTGCACATTGGTTTTATAAAGATGCCTATCTCAAAACTTACTCGTATTGTCTCCAACCAATGAATGGTCAAAACATGTGGCCTAAAAACACTATTAATTGAACCAGTTTTGCCACCGGAAAAAGGAGAGCCCCGGCAAGCTTAAAAGGCAAAGAAGAAAAGAATTTCATGAACAACCAAGGCCCAATGCACAAATCACTAGGAGAGGTAAGGCTATTGGGTGCACCAAATGCCATGAAGAAGGGCACACCGACTTGGAAGAATGAGGCTGTTGAGATAACTAAGGACGTTCCTAGGCCTATGAGAAGGCCTAGAAAGAACCCAATAGCTTCAACAACCCCTTCAACAGCTGCTGCACCAACGAAACGAAGAGGCAGGAAGAAAAAACTATACACAGCTGATGTGCATAATAGAATGGGCTCTGGTGTTTATATTGATGAAGCTGGTAACACTTATATTACTGTAAGTTATAATTTTGTCATATATTTTTGATGTGTACTTTAAAAACTTGCAGGGTTTCTCATACCAAATGATAGGAATCAAGGTGAGGGAGCCAGTGGTCAAGGTTAGCCTGGTAATGCTATAAATGAAGAGGTGAGCCAAAATGCCCCTGTAACTCAAGATTCTACCAATGAAAGCTAACCAATTGATGGGGATGCTCCTTTGACTCAAGATTCTACCAATGGAGAGAACATTTGGGCTAGTTTATGATTACATATTCAATTTCAGTTTATATAACAAACCTTTTGGCTCAGTTGTGTTTTAGACTTGATAACTTTTCGGATCAGTTTGTTTTAGACTTGTTTTAACCATTTGGATCAGTTAGTTTTACTTTCAGTCGTTGTTTTGGAGTACTAATGGTTTAATGATGATGTTTAATTTTAGAGTAATAATGGTTGATTTATGAGATGCTGATGTTTAATTTTGGAGTACTCATGATGGTTTATTTATGAGATGATGATATTAAATTTTGGAGTAGTGATGGTTTGTTGTTTTGAAGTACAGATACTTTTATGCTTCTTGTTGGTTTGGAGTATTGATTGTTTAAGTTGTTATGAAAAGAATGGTTTAATTTATTGTGAATGGTGGTTGGTTTGATTTGAGTTTTTTTTATTATAATTTTTGTTCAGTTGAGATGATTGTGACGCCCCAAAAATTAGGTATACATCACCCATCTTGAGTCGTCAGATACATGGTACAGAAAATAAATACAACTTACTAATACAACTGTTGTGTACAATACGACAAAACATAACTGTGAGTTTGAATACAATTATTGTCTACTAGAGACTATACATGTAAGACCCCGAATTTTATGAAATAAAAGTATTCAATTTTTCTTATAATTACTATTCAGTAAATGGTTAAATTGATAAAAGTTTAAAGTTATGGGTGAAATATGAATTTTTTTTCAAAATAAGCAAGTGGTTATAAAATAATCATTGTTGTCGGGGAATATTCGTTTGGTCGTGGAATATTCTTTCTGTCGGGGAATATTCGTACGACGGCGCAGCTATTTGTGGGCCCCATAACGAATAACTGTCGGGTGAAGAAAACGACAAATTTGAGTTTTTACAAATAATGGCGTAGTTGTTACCGTTAACACTGTTGAAATACCCGATGGTTAAAATACAGTAATACGCGTTATTGTACAGTAGCACACGGTATTGCACCAATTATTGATTCTTACGTAAGAAGGCACTACTCAATAATTGTTACAGTAGTTATTGTTCAATATTTTATTTTATTGATTCAATAATTGCTGCGTTGAAATTTTATATTATTGTTGTTCAATAATTGTCACTGCACAGTATTTCCCATTATCAGATCAATAATTCATATTATTTGAATAGTATTATTAGATAGCATTATTGGCAATGTCTAGAAAGTTCTGTCTAAGGAGAGGTTTGGTCATCTAATTGCGCGCCAGTAAGGAAAAATTCTTATTGGAAAGCCCCCTCTTTCCTGGGAACGATCTGGTTGTCATAAATGTGATTCTGTAATATTATTTGTGAATAATTAATTATTGATTCATATGATAAGGAAATATTTATTTTATGTGGATATAAATGATGGATTTATTTATGTGGTTATAAATGAAGGAATTAATGTTGAGGTTTTTATCCGTATTTTTGTCGGAATTGAGGTATTAAAAATCAGGATTTTTGAGATATTTTGCGAGTGTTATAATTTTTAATCCGACCGTTGGATCGTGGTAATATTTGGATATGTTATACATATATAAGTTGAGTATATGCCCACAAATTTTGAACCGTTAAAAATGAACGTATGATTTATTATGAATTTTACGAGATGACTGGTTCAGAAATTGTTGAATTTTCGGAGTTTATCATTTTGGTAGAAAATTCTAGAATTGGTGGGCCCCACTTGTGGTTGGTGAAGAAATGTGCTGAATTATATTTCAAATGTGGTGGGTGAGAATAGTAGCAGGTAAAGCCATCAGGTTGCAGGTCAAACCTACCAAAATTTTCCTATAAATAGAGGGCTAAGTTAGAATTGAAAATCACACCAGAAACATAAGCTTTCTCTCTTTCTCTCTCTATATTATGAAGCATATTTTGTGAGTTTTTAGATACTTGGTGAGTTGCTATTCATCAGTGCAAGTTTCTTTCAGCATCATATCCGATATCCAGTCAGAAGTACTGCTCTTTTGAGGTAAGGGATAGTAAGGGATAGTAAGAAATTTTAAAGGTTGTTATATTTTCCAGTTTCGTAATTTTTCTGACCTTCAAAAATTCTGGAAAAATTTGAAATAATATTTTGATGAGTTTTCTTGATTGTGCCAAAAAATGGTGATTTTTGGATGTATAGATTGAGAGTTATGAATTTTATGAGAAAAGACTATTTTAAAAGTAACAGCTTATAATTCCTTGTGGTTAACTCCAAAATTGATGAAATTTTTATTGGGAGTACATGTATATGATAGAAGTATACTCTGTAAATTTCAGAATTTTTGGACAAAAATATAATTTTTGATAAATGTCTAAATATTCGGCTGTTTTGGCCATATGAAAAATAGTAAATGACTTTTAAAAATTCTGAGAAAAATATATGTTCACTATGGGACTATATTATGCTAAATCTCAGAAAAGAAATATTTTGGGAACTGATTTGGTATTTTTCATGAAAATGGTCTAGTTATGAGTAAATGAATTAAATATGTTTTGTGAAGTAAGAAAATTGAAAAATAGGATTTTATGACTTGAGAATCCTATATGAGGTATATGCAGATTTTTGATGAGGGATTTGGTTATTAGTGATGAAATCTTATGAGTTTGGCATTTTAGAATGATTAAATGCATTATTTAGTAAAGTGTAAACAATTAAAATAAATTGTTTATAAGCTTAAGAAATATTATTCTTTCAATATCATTATACCGAAATATTGGTATATATTTTATTATGGAATTTTTACCTTTTTGTGTCGGGGTTACTATTCAGGAGTTACTATTCACGAGTTACTATTCACGATAAAAATTGGTTTCTTTTTCTAACCAAATTATAGTTGAGTTATGAATATTACTCTTGAGATTAAAACTATGTATTGATTATATTGATTTTATTATCATATATATAACATTGTTATAACCCTGATGTTAAAATTCTCTTTCACTGGAGTGTAAAGATGGGTAGATTATTGGTATGATCATGACTTTGGGTTCTCTTTGGCCAGTAGCGCAAAGTTGAATTGTTGACTGGTATGATCATGACCATTGAATTTATAAGTGAATATCTTTAGCTTAAGTGTAAAGGTGAATTGATCAACATGGTTATAATTATTGTTTATATAAATTCTGAAATGATTATATATTTCTTTGAGATATTAATATATTTGGCCTGTAGTGCAAATATGAACTGTTGATGAATATATTTGGCCGTAGTGCAAATATGAACTGTTGAGGAATATCTTTGGCCTGTAGTGCAAAGATGAATTGTTGATGAATATCTTTGGCCCGTAGTGCAAAGATGACATGTTGTTGAATATCTTTGGCCAGTAGTGCAAAGATGAACAGATGTTGAGATGAACATGACCAACTGGTGATACAAATGAATATCTTTGGCCGTAGTGCAAAGATAAAGTTATTAGTATGATCATGAGCAGAAACTGTGATTTGGTATAACCATGATCTTTGATGTTTCAGGTAAAGACAGGTGATGAAAATATTCTTCGTCTTGGGTGCGAAGAAAAATTTAGAGTCACAATTATGATTATGAGTTATTCATATGATTGTGGAAAGGAACTGTTGAGTGATGTTACAAGGATAAAACATTGTTAGTGGATTTTTAACATGGAGGAGATAATAGACTTTATAGTCTATTTGACTCTTCTAATGGATTGCTCGTTCCGCTGCAACTATGGTTGAAATTTTTATCATTTACCATATGTTCTAAATCTCTGATTTATTATTGATGAAGGCTATTGATAATTTAATTATCTTTAGTCATGATATTCTTTACTGAGCTAGTTGTGCTCACCCTTTTGCTTCACAATTCCTTTCAGGTAATAAGAGTGTAGCTGGGTCGAGCGAGGGTAACAAGGGAATAGAACGGTGGTCATCATTTAGTAGTTATATTTGGTGAAGAAAATAGGGTGAGGCGAACCCAACGTTGGAAGGGTGTTTTGCCACTATCATACAAGATGTCTAATGACATACAACCTCGTGTCATCATAGGACAGGGTTGTGCTCATCCACTTGCTGAGTATATCTATGGGCACTACCTATATAATCTTGGTGTTTGTTTGAAGTATAATTCTCAATTAGAGACAGTGGAGATAATGATAAGTCAAGAGAAGACTCACCATTGGGAAGAATATGATAGTAATCTTCTCGTTTTTCTTTGGGGTCTATTGGGTCAACCAAGGATAATTCTGTGGCCATATGATATCTATCATAACCTAGACGCGTGGCCTCCCATGTACGAAGGTTTCCTTGAGCATTTCCCAAAGATTCTAATTTCTAAAACAGTTTTTGACTATACCTTTATGTAAGGTGTTATTGTGAGGTGATGTCCACGGTTGGAACATGAGTCACATTTGGTATATATTTGTATCCAAACTCACAGCATATGTGTTGTTGTATTTTGCACGACAATTGTTGTAATAAAGTTGTAGTTGTTTTCTGTACCATGTATTTGGCGACTCAGAATAGGTTGGATGGAATGGACCTATTTTGGGGTTGTCACAATACAAACTCAAAAGGAGTCCTCATTACAATTATTGTCACACTATTTAATAGAATAGTGAGGACTACTAATACTATCATCTGGTCCATCACTCCGTTCCCCGACTCGTCACAGCTATATTCTCATTTCATGAAGAGAACAGTGAAAGAAAGGGTGAGCTCAACTAGCCCAGTAATAAATATTATGACTAAGATAATACAAAATAAATTATCATTAGCCTTCAACAGTGTTAAACTGATAAAATATAACGAACATCAAGTTTAACTGCAGCGGAACAAGCAATCCATTAAAAGAGTCAAGTAGAAAATAAAATCTACTATCTTCTATGATTTAAAAGGTTTTTCAACACTGTTATCGCTGGGACTCAGCTTAATAAAATAATCCACATCATCGAATCACCCCTGCACTACGGCCAAGGATATTCGTGTATTCATTAATGGTCATGATCATGCCAACAACTGTCCATCAATGCACTACGGGCCAATGAGGACTTTTACCACATCATTTGTAACATTACGGTCATGATTATACCGAATAATCCCTGGTCATAATCATACCAAGTCCATCTATGCACTACAGGCCACATATTACTTTCAACATTTTATAAACATGAGGATGATGACAATGATATAAGAATTCAATAAAACAAGTTCAAGAATTAATTTATCCAAGAATTAACAACGTCCAAATTGTCAACATGATACTGCTTTGTGGAGTAAAATTCAAGAATGCTTAGAAGAATATTTTCATGAAAAGATACTGGATGAAACGCAATTATCAAGGATATTCCACAAATTTCATGGAGTATAGAAGTCAAAACTTAACCAACTGAGTATAATAAAGAATGGAATAACAAAAGAAATCACCATGCATGCGATAGACCGCACAGACAGGTTATTCCAACAGAATAATAAATAATAGAACCAGGTCCGGTGTAAAACGCACAGACAGGATATTCCAACAGAATAATAATAAAGACGGAACCAGGTCCGGTGTAAAACACACAGACAGGATGTTCCAACAGAATAATAATAAAGACGGAACCAGGTCCGGTGTAAAACACACAGACAGGATGTTCCAACAGAATAATAATAAAGACGGAACCAGGTCCGGTGTAAAACACACAGACAGGATGTTCCAACAGAATAATAGAAGAATGTCACCAAGTATAGGGTAGACCGCGTATACAGGTTATTCCAACAGAATAATAAGAAATGGAATAACAACAGTTCTCTTCATGAATAAGAAAGAATAACACCCCTTACCGTTTTAAAGAAGAACTGAAATAAGGAAGTAGTTAAGTAGCAGAATACTTTTCTTCTCTCTCTCTCTATAGTTTCTCTATAGTTTCTCTCTCTAGAGTTCAGTGAATTCGTAAGAAATAATGAAGGAATGAGCTGCTATTTATAGAAAAATAGAATGCATAGTAACTAATCCATGAACGGTCCAGATTGATTACTTTAATCTGACGGTCCATATTTAAAGAAAAATTTTTTAAATAAAATATAATATATTCTATTTATAGAATAACTTTAATAAAGTATTCTGTTTTATATAAAAAGATGTTTCTGTTTTATTACGTTAATAATACGAATAAAACAAAACTTCATTATCGCTAAATAATTCATATTATTAACTGACAATAATTGAATCAAACTGAGTGACTTCTCACATAAGCATTAATAATCAATACCGTGTGCTACTATGCAACCACACGTATTACTGTACTTTTACTACCGAGTAGTTCAACAGTATCAATGGTAAAACTTCCGCCGTTATTTTTAATAAAATATTTTTGTCGTTTTCTCAATCCGACAATAATTCCGTTGTGGGGTCCACCAATGATTGTGCCGTTGTACGAATATTCCCTGTTAAAACGAATATTCCCCGACCAATCGAATATTATATAACAACTTGCGTACTTTGCAAAATTTATAAATATTACCCACAACTATAACATTATATCAAATTAACTCCATAATATTCAAAAATGATATTTATAGAAAATTCATCTTTATTTATAAAAGTTGGGGTCTTACAACCTCCCCTTCTTATGAAATTTTGCCCTCGAAATTAGGGTACGTACCTGGTATGTCGAAGAGGTAAGGATACCTTGATTTCATTTCAGATTCTAACTCCCAAGTCATTTCCTCAACATCGTGATTTCTCCACAAAACTTTGACTTGAGGTATAACCTTAGAGCGTAGAATATGTTCCTTCTTATCCAAGATTTGAACAGGAACTTCTTCATACGTCAAATCCTCTGCTATTTCATCCGGTTCTAACTTAATAATGTGGTTCGAGTCTTCCACATATCTACGTAACATGAATATGTGAAAGACGTTATGAACACGAGACATACTTAGCGGTAAAGCGAGTCTATAAGCCACAGTTCCTACTCGATCGAGGATTAAAAATGGACCGATGAATCGAGGATTGAGCTTTCCTTTCTTTCCAAATCTCGTAACTCCTTTCCATGGAGCAACACGTAAGAACACATGATCTCCTATATCAAATTCCACGTCCTTTCGATGAAGATCAACATAACTCTTTTGTCGATCTTGTGAGGTTTTTATACGTTGTCGGATCGTTTGAATCTTTTCTGTAGTCATACGTACCAACTCCGGTCCCAACAACGTTTCTTCACCCACCTCATCCCAGCATACTGGAGAACGACATTTTCTTCCATACAATGCTTCGAATGGAGCCATGCCAATACTTGCTTGATAACTGTTGTTGTAGAAAAACTCCACCAATGATAAGAACTTGTCCCAACTTCCCTTGAAGTCAAGGACACAGAGTCTTAATAAATCTTCTAGAGTTTGAATAGTCCTCTCTGATTGTCCGTCCGTCTGAGGATGATATGCCAAACTAAATCGTAAATCCGTGCCCATAGAGTTTTGTAAACTAACCCAAAATCGTGAAGTGAATCTTTGGTCTCGATCAGAAACTATGGATACTGGCATACCATGCAGTCTTACAATCTCGTTTATGTAGATACGAGCAAGACGTTCAAGTGTATAAGTTTCTCGTATTGGTAAGAAATGAGCAGACTTGGTCAATCTATCAACAATGACCCAAATCGCATCAATACCTTGAGAAACCCTAGGAAGACCGGTAACGAAATCCATGGTAATGTGCTCCCACTTCCATTCTGGAATTTCAAGTGGTTGCAATGGACCTTTTGGTACTTGATGCTCCGCTTTGACTCGTTGACAAGTTAGACACCTTGAGATAAACAACGCTATCTCTCTCTTCATATTGCTCCACTAAAATGTATGACGAAGATCATGATACATTTTAGTACTTCCAGGATGGATTGCAAACGGTGTGTTGTGCGCCTCCATCATGATTTCATACTTTAAATCAGGGTTGTTAGGAACACAAAGTCTGGAGTTGACTCGAAGTATTCCTTCTTCATCGATTCTTGCTTCCGGCATAGCACCTTCTTGCACTTTCTTCCTTATACGCATCAGCTCCAGGTCTGTAGCTTGAGCAGCTTTAACTTTATCGATTAAAGTTGGTTCTACTCGTATATTCACCATCATCACATGGGTCCGTGGAGTCTTTAACTCTATCTTCATCCTTTACAAGTCACACAAAATGGACCTTTGTGTTGACAATATCGCACTCGTACTTGCATATGATCTTCTACTCAATGCGTCAACTACTACGTTTGCTTTTCCAGGATGGTATTGAATGGTATGATCATAATCTTTCAACAGTTTAAGCCAACGGCGTTGTCGCATGTTGAGTTCCTTTTGAGTGAAGAAATATTTGAGGCTTTTATGATCCGTAAAGATCTCCACCTTCTCCCCATACAAGTAATGCCTCCAAATTTTAAGTGCAAAGACAATAGCTGCCAACTCTAGATCATGAATAGGATAATTCCTCTCATATTCCTTGAGTTGTCTTGATTCATAGGCCATGACTTTTTCATGTTGCATGAGAACGCATCCCAACCCTTTGCTTGAAGCATCACTGTAGATGACAAATCCCTCCGAGCCAGATGGTATTATTAGAACAGGTGCTGAAATGAGTCTCCTCTTGAGTTCTTGAAAACTCTTCTCACATTCTTCGCTCCAACCGAACTTTGTATCTTTCCGAGTCAGCTGAGTTAATGGAGTAGCGGTTCGAGAAAATCCTTCCACGAATCTCCGATAATAACCAGCTAAACCAAGAAAGCTACGTACTTCGATCACTGATTTAGGTTTGCCGGGTCAACAGATATTCCACGACTTGATACTACGTGCCCAAGGAATGCTACCTCATCTAGCCAGAACTCGCACTTCTTCAACTTGGCATAAAGCTTGTATTCACGAAGCTTTTGGAGTACCAGCCTCAAGTGTTGCTCATGATCTTCACGACTTTTGGAATAAATAAGGATGTCATCAATATAGACGACCACAAAGTGATCCAAATATTCCTTGAATACCCGGTTCATCATATCCATGAAGGCAGTAGGAGCATTAGTCAATCCAAAGGACATGACTAGGAATTCATAATGCCCGTACCGAGTTCTGAAAGCCGTCTTTGGAATATCCTCAGTTCTAACCTTCAGCTGATGATATCCAGAACGAAGATCGATCTTTGAAAAGAATTGTGCTCCTTGCAACTGGTCAAACAGGTCATCAATACGTGGCAATGGGTACCTATTTTTTATGGTGACATGATTCAACTCCCGATAATCAATACAAAGACGCATTCTTCCATCTTTCTTCTTCACGAATAGAACAGGAGCACCCCAAGGAGAAGTACTAGGACGAATAAAGCCAATGTCTAACAATTCCTGCAGTTGGATCTTTAACTCCTGAAGTTAAATAGGAGCCATTCGATATGGGGCTTTAGAAATGGGTTTTGTACCGGGTTCAAGGTCGATACAAAATTCAATTTCTCGCTCTGGGGGTAGGCCAAGAAGTTCTTCAGGGAATACGTCAGGGAATTTATTAACAATAGAAATATCATTCAAAACTGACGTATTTTTGTTTAGATCCGTGACATGAGCTAAGAAAGCTTGACATCCGTTTTTCAATAAACGAATAGCTTTATGGCTTGAGATGACAGCGATTGATTTTAATGGTTTGGTTGCTTGAATTCACATAATTGGTCGATTAGGAATATGAAAGCTAACAACCTTACGAAAACAATCAATTTTTGCATGATGAGTAGTTAACCAATCAATCCCTAAAATCACGTCAAATGCAAGTATTTTTAATAAAATCAGATCGACAAGTAATGTGTGGGTACCAACTTGAACCAAACAAGATTTATAAACCGTGGATGTAATGAAGGTTTCTCCCAATAGAGTTTCAACAGATAAGTCAAAGTCTAATTTCTCCGGAGTCAAATTTAATCGATGAGCGCAAGTAGGAGAAATAAAAGAATTGGTAGAACCAGTATCAAATAAAGTATAGACTTCGTTAGAGTTTATGATAAGCTTACCCGTGATGACCTCATTTGGGTTCCTTACTTTCTGGGAGGTCACAACAAACGCTCTCCCTTGCACTACCGGTTTTGACTTTTCTGGGACGGCCTTTGGTGTCTCCATCCTGGCTGAACTTATTTTTGGTAAAGGACAAAATTGAGCTAAATGACCTTCTCTTCCACAATTATAACATGCTTTAGACGGCATCATGTAGTTTGGACTGATGTGCCCCTCCCCTCCGCATTTGAAACATATGATAGGTGGTCGTTCTCCTTCCTTAACAACGGGTGCTGGTGCTGACGTCTTTCCATCATTGTTGAATCTTCTCTTCTTGAAATGACCATTCTTATTGTTTTGGCCCTGATTACCACCGAAGTGGTTACCATTTCTGGCCTGTTGATTCCCTCCACGCTTGTTGTCACCGCTTCGATGACTGTTCTCACTGATATTATCATTTTACCGACTGCTCTCTTTTGGTTGCGTTGACTCGTTATCGCGCTCCACTAACTGAGCCCTATTCACAACATCTGAATACAAACATTGTTTATGAGAAATAAGATGTTGACGTATTTCAGGTTTCAAACCTCGCAAAAACATTCGCGTCATTCGCTCTTCATTATCCACCAAGTGGGACGCAAACCGGGACAACTCAGCAAATTTAGCCTCATACTGCGACACGGTCTAATTATTCTGCTCTAATTTGATGAACTCCACCTCCTTCATGTGACGAACACTTTCGGGAAAGTATTTGCCATTGAACAGCTCTTGGAACTTCTCCCAAGACATCTTCAGTGCGGCAGGTTGAGTACGCTTAATCGATTCCCACCAGTAATGTAAGACCTCGAATTTTATGAAATAAAAGTATTCAATTTTTCTTATAATTACTATTCAGTAAATGATTAAATTGATAAATGTTAAAGTTAAGGGTGATATGTGAATTTTTTTTCAAAATAAGCAAGTGGTTATAAAATAATCATTGTTGTTGGAGAATATTCGTTTGGTCGTGGAATATTCTTTCTGTCGGGGAATATTCGTACGATGGCGCAGCTATTTGTGGGCCCCATAACAGAATAACTGTCGGGTGAAGAAAATGACAAATTTGAGTTTTTACAAATAACAGCGTAGTTGTTACCGTTAACACTGTTGGAATACCCGGTGGTTAAAATACAGTAATACGCGTTATTACACAGTAGCACACGGTATTGCATAGTATTTTTGAAATTATTGATTCTTACGTAAGAAGACACTACTCAATAATTGTTACAGTAATTACTGTTTAATATTTTATTTTATTGATTCAATAATTTCTACGTTGAAATTTTGTATTATTGTTGTTCAATAATTGTTGCTGCACAGTATTTCCCATTATCAGATCAATAATTCATATTATTTGAATAGTATTATTAGATAGCATTATTGGCAATGTCTAGAAAGTTCTGTCTAAGGAGAGGTTTAGTCATCTAATTGCGCGCCAGTAAGGAGAAATCCTTATTGAAAAGCTCCCTCTTTCCTGGGAACGGCCTGGTTGTCATAAATGTGATTCTGTAATATTATTTGTGAATAATTAATTATTGATTCATATGATAAGGAAATATTTATTTTATGTGGATATAAACGAGGGATATATTTTTGTGGTTAAAAATAAAGGAGTTAATGTTGAGGTTTTTATCAGTATTTTTGTCGGAATGGAGGTATTAAAAATTAGGGTTTTTGAGATATTTTGCGAGGGTTATAATTTTTAATCCGATCGTTGGATCGTGGTAATATTTAGATATGTTATACATATATAAGTTGAGTATATGTCCACAAATTTTGAATCGTTAAAAATGAACGTATAATTTGTTATGAATTTTACGAGATGACTGGTTCAGAAATTGTTGAATTTTCGGAGTTAATCATTTTGGTGGAAAATTCTAGAATTGGTGGGTCCCACTTGTGGTTGGTGAAGAAATGTGCTGAATTATATTTCAAATGTGGTGGGTGGGAATAGTAGCAGGTAAAGCCATCAGGTTGCAGGTCAAACCTACCAAAATTTTCCTATAAATAGAGGGCTAAGTTAGAATTGAAAATCACACCAGAAACATAAGCTTTCTCTCTTTCTCTCTCTATATTATGAAGCATATTTTGTGAGTTTTTAGATACTTGGTGAGTTGCTATTCATCAGTGCAAGTTTCCTTCAGCATCATATCCGATATCCAGTCAGAAGTACTGCTCTTTTGAGGTAAGGGATAGTAAGGGATAGTAAGGGATTGTAAGGGATATTAAGGGATTTTAAGGGTTGTTATGATTTTCAGTTTCATAAATTTTCTGATCTTCAAAAATTCTAGAAAAATTTGAAATGATATTTTGATGAGTTTTCTTGATTGTGTCCAAAAATGGTGATTTTTGGATGTATAGATTAAGAGTTATGAATTTTATGAGAAAAGACTATTTTAAAAGTAACCACTTATAATTCCTTGTGGTTAACTCCAAAATTGATGAAATTTTTATTGGAAGTACATGTATATGATAGGAGTATACTCTATGAATTTCAGAATTTTTGGATAAAAGTATAATTTTTGATAAATGTCTAAATATTCGGTTGTTTTGGTCATATGAAAAATAGTAAATGAATTTTAAAAATTCTTAGAAAAATATATGTTCAATATGGGACTATATTCTGCTAAATCCCAGAAAAAAAATATTTTTGGAACTGATTCGGTATTTTTCATGAAAATAGTCTAGTTATGAGTAAATGAATTAAATATGCTATGTGAAGTAAGAAAATTGGAAAATAGGATTTTATGGCTTGAGAATTCTATATGAGGTATATGCAGATTTTTGATGAGGGATTTGGTTATTGGTGATGAAATCTTATGAGTTTGGCATTTTAGAATGATTAAATGTATTATTTAGTAAAGTGTAAACAATTAAAATAAATTGTTTATAAGCTTAAGAAATGTTATTCTTTCAATATCATTATATCGAAATATTGGTATGTATTTTATTGTAGAATTTCTACCTTTTTGTGTCGGGGTTACTATTCATGAGTTACTATTCACGAGTTACTATTCATGAGTTACTATTCACGAGTTACTATTCACGATAAAAATTGGTTTCTTTTTCTAACCAAATTATAGTTGATTTACGAATATTACTCTTGAGATTAAAACTAGATGTTGATCATATTATTTTTATTATTATATATAATATTTTTATAACCCTGATGTTGAATTTTTCTTTCACTTGAGTGTAAAGATGGGTAAATTATTGGTATGATCGTGACTGAGGAATATCTTTGGCCTGTAGTGCAAAGATGAATTGTTAACTGGTATGATCATGACCATTGAATTTAGAATTGAATATCTTTAGCTTAAGTGTAAAGATGAATTGATTAACATGGTTATAATTATTGTTTATATAAATTCTGAAATGATTGTATATTTCTCTGAGATATGAATATATTTGGCCTGTATTGCAAATATGAACTGTTGAGGAATATCTTTGGCCTGTAGTGCAAAGATGAATTATTGATGAATATCTTTGGCCCGTAGTGCAAAGATGAGTTGTTGATGAATATCTTTGGCTCGTAATGCAAAGATGATCTGTTGTTGAATATCTTTGGCTCGTAATGCAAAGATGACCTGTTGCTGAATATCTTTGGCATGTAGTGCAAAGATGACTTGTTGATGAATATCTTTGGGCCGTAGTGCAAAGATGAAGTTATTAGTATGATTATGAACATGAACTGTGATTTGGTATAACCATGATGTTTGATGTTTCAGGTGATGAAAATTATCTTTGTCCTGGAGGAGAAAAGGAATTTAGAACTACAATTACGATTATAAGTTATACACGTGATTGTGGACAGGAATTGTTGATTGATGTTACAGGGATAAAACATTGTTGGTGAACTTTTAACGTGGAGAAGATAATAGACTTTATAGTCTATTTGACTCTTCTAATGGATTGCTCATTCCGCTGCAACTATGGTTGAAATTTTTATCATCTACCATATGTTCTAAATCTCTGATTTATTACTGATGAAGACTATTGATAATTTATTTATCTTTAGTCATGATATTCTTTACTGGGCTAGTTGTGCTCACCCTTTTGCTTCACAATTCCTTTCAGGTAATAAGAGTGTAGCTGGGTCGAGCGGGGGTAACAATGGAATAGAATGGTGGTCATCATTTAGTAGTTATATTTGGTGAAGAAAATAGGGTGAGGCGAACCCAACGCTGGAAGGGTGTTTTGTCACTATCATACAAGATGTCTAATGACATACAACCTCGTGTCATCATAAGACAGGGTTGTGCTCATCCACTTGCTGAGTATATCTATGAGCACTACCTAAATAATCTTGGTATTTGTTTGAAGTATAATTCACGATTAAAGACAGTGGAGATAATGATAAGTCAAGAGAAGACTCACCATTGGGAAGAATATGATAGTAATCTTCTCGTTTTTCTTTGGGGTCTATTGGGTCAACCAAGGATAATTCTGTGGCCATATGATATCTATCATAACCTAGACGCGTGGCCTCCCATGTACGAAGGTTTCCTTGAGCATTTCCCAAAGATTCTAATTTCTAAAACAGTTTTTGACTATACCTTTATGTAAGGTGTTATTGTGAGGTGATGTCCACGGTTGGAACATGAGTCACATTTGGTATATATTTGTATCCAAACTCACAGCATATGTGTTGTTGTATTTTGCACGACAATTGTTGTAATAAAGTTGTAGTTGTTTTCTGTACCATGTATTTGACGACTCAGAATGGGTTGGGTGGAATGGACCTATTTTGGGGTTGTCACAAGTAATCTGTCTCTCCTCGCAACATAAAGACGGCAAAGGGAACCTTTTGCTCCTCGGAGCATCCCAAGACATCAAATATCTTGGTGATTTGCTTTATCCATGTTTCCGCTATAAGTGGTTTTGGCTCTCCCTTAAACTCCGGTGGTCCCAGCTCCTTGAACTGTTTAGCGGTGACCGTCCGAGAGTTTTCAGTGTTTCCACCTACATTTTGGACAGGAGCCGCTCTCGCCTGCTGTTGCATGAATTGCATAAAGCTTCTGAACATTCCATCATTCATCATCTGGTCAATGTTATTGTTTGCATGAGAATTGTCACCTTCCTGATGCACATTATCCTGATTATTGATATGTGGTGAATCAACAGTCGCCTGTGCTCCATTGCTATTCTCAACATTCTCAGATGCCATTTTCAGATATTGCCACAAAACAAAAGTTAATTGGTATGTCATATATTATCCTTATATTATGACCGACCAATTAAATACCATACAAATAAACTTAGGTAGGTCATACTAGCGAAGGAATTCTCCGTCTCTCCCCTCCTAGTTCTATTCTCACATCTTAGCTAGGGATCATATCCCTAAGCTCTGATACCAACTGTGACGCCCCCAAAATTAGGTATACATCACCCATCTTGGGTCGTCAGATACATGGTACAGAAAATAAATACAACTTACTAATACAACTGTTGTGTACAATACGACAAAACATAACTGTGAGTTTGAATACAATTATTGTCTACTAGAGACTATACAAACTCAAAAGGAGTCCTCATTACAATTATTGTCACACTATTTAATAGAATAGTGAGGACTACTAATACTATCATCTGGTCCATCACTCCGTTCTCCGACTCGTCACAGCTATATTCTCATTTCCTGAAGAGAACAGTGAAAGAAAGGGTGAGCTCAACTAGCCCAGTAAGAAATATTATGACTAAGATAATGCAGAATAAATTATCATTAGCCTTCAACAGTGTTAAACTGATAAAATATAACGAAAATCAAGTTTAACTGCAGCGGAACAAGCAATCCATTAAAAGAGTCAAGTTGAAAATAAAATTTACTATCTTCTATGATTTAAAAGGTTTTTCAACACTGTTATCGCTGGGACTCAGCTTAATAAAATAATCCACATCATCGAATCACCCCTGCACTACGGCCAAGGATATTCGTGTATTCATTAATGGTCATGATCATGCCAACAACTGTCCATCAATGCACTACGGGCCAATGAGGACTTTTACCACATCATTTGTAACATTACGGTCATGATTATACCGAAAAATTCCTGATCATAATCATACCAAGTCCATCTATGCACTACAGGCCACAGATGACTTTTACCATTTTATAAACATGAGGATGATGACAATGATATAAGAATTCAATAAAACAAGTTCAAGAATTAATTTATCCAAGAACTAACAACGTCCAAATTGTCAACATGATACTGCTTTGTGGAGTAAAATTCAAGAATGCTTAGAAGAATATTTTCATGAAAAGATACTGGATGAAACGCAATTATCAAGGATATTCCACAAATTTTATGGAGTATAGAAGTCAAAACTTAACCAACTGAGTATAATAAAGAATGGAATAACAAAAGAAATCACCATGCATGCGATAGACCGCACAGACAGGTTATTCCAACAGAATAATAAATAATAGAACCAGGTCCGGTGTAAAACGCACAGACAGGATATTCCAACAGAATAATAATAAAGACGGAACCAGGTCCGGTGTAAAACACACAGACAGGATGTTCCAACAGAATAATAATAAAGACGGAACCAGGTCTGGTGTAAAACACACAGACATGATGTTCCAACAGAATAATAATAAAGACGGAACCAGGTCCGGTGTAAAACACACAGACAGGATGTTCCAACAGAATAATAGAAGAATGTCACCAAGTATAGGGTAGACCGCGTATACAGGTTATTATAACAGAATAATAAGAAATGGAATAACAACAGTTCTCTTCATGAATAAGAAAGAATAACACCCCTTACCGTTTTAAAGAAGAACTGAAATAAGGAAGTAGTTAAGTAGCAGAATACTTTTCTTCTCTCTCTCTATAGTTTCTCTATAGTTTCTCTCTCTAGAGTTCAGTGAATTCGTAAGAAATAATGAAGGAATGAGCTGCTATTTATAGAAAAATAGAATGCATAGTAACTAATCCATGAACGGTCCAGATTGATTATTTTAATCTTACGGTCTATATTTAAAAAAAAATCTTTTAAATAAAATATAATATATTCTATTTGTAGAATAACTTTAATAAAATATTCTGTTTTATATAAAAAGATGTTTCTGTTTTATTACGTTAATAATACGAATAAAACAAAACTTCATTATCGCTAAATAATTTATATTATTAACTGACAATAATTGAATCAAACTGAGTGATTTCTCACATAAGCATTAATAATCAATACCGTGTGTTACTATGCAACCACACGTATTACTGTACTTTTACTACCGAGTAGTTCAACAGTATCAATGGTAAAACTTCCACCGTTATTTTTAATAAAATATTTTTGTCGTTTTCTCAATCCGACAATAATTCCATTGTGGGGTCTACCAATAATTGTGCCGTTGTACGAATATTCCCTGTTAAAACGAATATTCCCCGACCAATCGAATATTATATAACAGCTTGCATACTTTGCAAAATTTATAAATATTACTCACACTATAACATTATATCAAATTAACTCCATAATATTCAAAAATGATATTTATAAAAAATTCATCTTTATTTATAAAAGTTGGGGTCTTACAATGATGATGTTATGAAATCATTGGAACAGGAAACAAAAGGAACCCTGCATCAAAAGTTTTTTTTATGTTTTCTTTATGAAAATTGATATTTCTACAATACTTTTCGATATTTTCACATGAAAAGTGTCGCTATAAATATATAGTAATGATGAAAACCGTCGCTATAGGATCTATAGCTACGGTTTTCATATAAAAATATCATTTTCTGTTGGGATTTATCAGTTTCCTTATTATTAGTTGGTCTATAAGGCCTCTATTTCACCAAAAGGAAAAAAAACACAAAAAGACACGTGCACTATGCATATTAGGTGTTTATGTTCACTTCTCAACTGACATATCAAATCAACAAGTTACTGAAATTAAAATGAAAAAAATTAACAATCTTCCTAGATTGCAGCTGTTAAATGTAGCTGCATAATTCTTACCTAACATTAGAAACCAATAAACATAAACCATTCATTTCATAACCAGTACAAAGATAGACTAAAGCCCAACTCAAGGGGATATATTCATTTAACTTCATAACCCAGTACATATACATTGAATACAACCCAACACTTATTCTCACTAAGCTAAGAACTAGCAAACTCAACATCAACAACACAATAACTCTAAGTTTGGATGTTTGAATTGAGGGAATGAAATAGAGGAAGGAATGAAGTAAAAATATGTATTTAATGATCATTTTGGAGTATAAACCATTCCAATGGAATGCAAATTCATTTCATCTCTTTGTTTTTTATTCCATGTGGAAAATGAGAAATAAAATTCATTCCAATAGAATTGATATATGTGATAATTTTGTCACAACACTCATCAACAACAACCAAACATACACTTAAAATACCTTAAAATCATTCTATTCTTTCAATCCAAACGAGATACATGATTGATGATTCATTTAGCTTTCGACAAATGTATCTCTGCCTCCAATCTCACAATTTCGAGTTTCGGTTTCCCATTATTGGTTTTCATCTTTCCATTCTTCTCTTTGAAACTTCAAGAATTCAGCCTGCAACTTCACACTTATATATATATATATATATATATATATATATATATATATATATATATATATATATATATATATATATATATATACACGGTAAGGATCAAGAGCATTCTCCTTAAATAGCATTCCTCCTTAAATAGCATTCTTTTATTAAAACTACGTCGTTTTGGAGGGACGCGGTGGCATTTTTATAAATACGCGGTGGCATTGTATTTACAAAAATGCCACCGCGTCCCTTCAAAACGACGTAGTTTTAATAAAAGAATGTTATTTAAGGAGGAATGCTATTTAAGGAGAATACTCTTGATCCTTGCCGTGTATATATATATATATATATATATATATATATATATATATATATATATATATATATATATATATATATATATACGGTCCCGTTCAAGAGCATCCACCTTAAAGAGCAACCAGGCCTTAAATAACATCCACTTATCAAAACGACGTAGTTTTGGAGGGACGCGGTGGCATTTTTGTAAATACGCGGTGACATTGTATTTACAAAAATGCCACCGCGTCCCTCAAAAACTACGTCGTTTTGAGGTGGATGCTCTGGTTGCTCTTTAAGGTGGATGCTCTTGATCCTTACCGTATATATATATATATATATATATATATATATATATATATATATATATATATATATATATATATATATATATATATATATATATATGCCAACCACGTGATTAGAATTTATTTTTTTACATGGATTTTATAAAATTTATTTTCCAACGTGTTATTTGCAAGTTGCCTCAACCTAAAAATTCTATTTTTTTGTGATTATGAAAATAGGGGTCACTGAAAATAGGCTTCGAATTCGAAGAGTGTCTTAACAAAGTTATGTCACCAAAATACAATCGAAGTGTGCTATATATGATCATAAATTTAGGTTAATATTGATATGTCTATATACGTGAAATAACAAAAAATAAAAAATTAATAAATTCACACGTTTTTATTCAATCGCTTAAGGTTTCTCGATAATCACAATTTAAATTCGTCATAAAATTAGTGGACACAAATAAATTTTTTTTGTATATTTTAAGTACATAGTTTAAACTTTAACGAATCAGTTGTAATTCCTGATCAAGCTCTTGAATGCATCGTATAGTTTAAATTTACTTGTCCTTGTTGCTGGTAAATCTTATGGACGTACCAGTACGTGTAGGTACTTTTGATATATATATATATATGGGGGAAGTGTTTCATAACACACGTTAGCTATGAGCACTGTTCTAGCTATCTGTTATTCAGCCGTCCAAAATTAAATCGAATGACTATGGTGATGGCACAGTCGCAAGAAGGAGTAGCGACCATCAATAATTTATTTAATTTTTTATGTTGGCCACTAGAGGGAGTAGCGGTCAGTCAAAATGGTAAATAGAAGATTAAAAAAATTAAGGGTGTTTTAGGGATTTAGCCTGGCTGTAAAAGGGAGTAGCGGCCAGATAATTTCAAGATAGGGGTGGTCAATGCGAAGTTGAAGATGATTGGGGGGAGTTGGGGAGAAGAAATTCTTGTTGATCATTCCAATCTTTTGCCCATGGAGTATTTTTGGTATAGACCCTTTAGGTCCATATTCTTCTACTGGAACATCATCCCCAATAAACGAAGAACCACCCTTATATATAAGCTGAGTAAGCTGGGACATATCAGCAGTAGCCTCGGTGCTAGGGATGTACATGTCGAGCTCAGGCGCAGAGGTGGGTATCTCTGTTTACTCACCCCCATATACTCCTCCCCTACCATTGACATCTGCATCATACAACTCATACAGTTGATCCCAACCCTCTTTCATGTGATTGTATTCGGGAAGAAAGTATTGCTTGAACTTGGAAATTTTATCGAGGAGAGATTTTGCGCCCTCAATCTATGCAAAAAATAACATAAAAATAAGAACACAAACAAAACACATTAATTAGTATCAAAGAATAAAACAGATTATATCAAATAAACAAACAATATATTATATCAATTGAATAATTTGTAAAACTTAAACTTGCTTACCATGCTAACCACATGATGTTGATTATATACAGAACGAGGCTCGTAGGTAATGTTGGGATCTCCTTCGCGTCGAGGGCGGTGCAAGTGTTGTCGGGTAATTTTTTTATACCACTTGAAGTACGTATCAATAGGGATAGTTTTTACAAACTCCTGCCCTTCTCCCTCGAAACTTTCCATATATACCCCCCACTGATCAAAGTATTTTCTTCTCATTTGTATGTAATCATGTGGCTCAAATGACTGTTCCATGGGTTATCTCAAAGCATCATGTCTCTCGGCCGGGAAAAGATTGTTTTGTATATACTCATATTGCCTCATTACCCGGTTGAACATTTGATACTCGACAATATCAAAATGAATCACTGGGACCCGACCGGATCCTGCCAATCTAGCCTCATAGTTATAGTACCTCTAATCATCATCCCATCGCTGGTATGGCTGCCATACTACCTCCCACTTAGGTTGCCTAACAAATTCGCCTCGGTAGAAAGATAGATGGTGATGGGGATCATTTCGCTTATCACCATATTGATGTTTGGCGGAGTACACCCATGCTGGAGCTCTAAGGACCCAAAATAAAGAATTTGGCCTAGGGTTAGGGTTAGGCCTTCCAACTAGAAAACGCTCATATGCCCAAATTTGTAACAAAGTCACACAACCATTGACATAATTACTCTCTCTTATAGATGTTGTATATAGAACTCGATATAAATATGACAAACATGCAGCACCCCATGCATATATGATAGTCTTATTAATTATTTGAATCATAAATAAAATACATATACCTAGGGTGTACAATATTTTTTGACCTTGTGGAAAATAACCCCCCCCCCCCCCGCATAGCCAAATGACGTATGCCTTTGTTATACATACCAACCACATCCCTACTTGCATTGTCTGGGCACTTAGAAATTTTTTTATGCAATCAAACTAAGGAAATACCTCATCGTCTTTTTTTGACATTATTCCATTCCCCAGCCCATTCATCCCCAAAAATTTTTGTAAAATAACTTAATGGAGCATCAGATGGAGGACAAGTTAAGGGTTTACCTAATATCGGCAAACGAAAAATGAAATGAACATCCTCCAATGTTACTGTTATTTCACAACATTGCATATGAAATAAATTTATCTTCGGCCGGCTGCCATCTCTCAATTAGGGCAGATATAAGATTGACATTTGTTCTCGTTAATGCTGCCAGATAACTAAACCCCTTAAACCCCCACGCCTCTAATAATATTTTTTTAGGTTGGTCAGTTCGTATTTGTTGTAAGACCCCAAATTATTAATAAATGAAATTTAATTTCCTCTATTTATTATTCTGAAATAGTAAGGGTTGATTTGATTAATGTGGTTAGTTATGGGTAAAATGCGCAAATATTTTAAATAAGCAAGTGGTTATAAAATATTCATTGTTGTCGGGGAATATTCACTTGGTCGTGGAATATTCTTACTGTCGGAGAATATTCGTACGACGGCGCAGCCTTGTGTGAGCCCCATAACAGAAAGCGATTGGATGAAGAAAACAACAAAAATAAGTTGTTTATAAATAACGGCGTAGTTGTTATCGTTAATACTGTTGGAATACTCGGTGGTTAAAACACAGTTGCACAGTAGCACACGGTATTGCACCAATTATTGATTCTTACGTCAGAAGGCACTACTCAATAATGGTTACAGTAATTACTGTTCAATATTTTATTTTATTGATTAAATAATTGCTACGTTGATATTTTATAATTGTCACTACACAGTATTTTCCATTATCGGAGCAATAATTCATATTATCTGAATAATATTATTAGATAACATTATTGGCAATGTCTAGAAAGTTCTGTCTAAGGAGAGGTTTGGTCATCTAATTGCGCGCCAGTAAGGAGAAATCCTTATTGGAAAGCCCCCTCTTTCCTGGGAACGGCCTGGTTGCCAGTACTGTGATTCTGTAATATTATTTGTGTATAATTAATTATTGATTTATATGATGAGAAAAATATTGATTTTATATGGATATAGATGGAGAAAATTTTTAATGTGACAATTGTTGAAAATTAATATTTTATCTTTTTCTGATAAAATAATTCATTTAAAATATATTATTTTAATAATATATTGATGGTGGTATTTTCACAATAAATGTGGGATATATGAGTATATGAGGAGGAAGAGTATTTTTGTGGCATTAAATGATTAACACATGTTTTGTGTGTTGGTGGACACAATTCTTGACCGAAAAATTATTATTGACTGTAAAATCACCTGTTTGTGGATTTCGGTCAATTTTTTTTTGGAATTTGGAAAAACTTTCTTTTGCAAAGTTGTAGAGAATTGAAATTCCTATAAAAACTCGCGAGATTCGAATTTTCTGATAAAATGACTATTTATTAGGAATTATTGAAGTTCTGAAGTTCCGAAATAATTGATTTTTGGAAGTTTTAATTATTTTTTTCAAAGAAAACGTTTTTTTGTTTGTTTTGTGGGCTACAACATGTGCATAATGAGCTGAGTTCAGATGGTCTTGAGGTGGGCTTGAAAATTATATATATATATATATATATATATATATATATATATATATATATATATATATTATATTAAATTTTCTGCTTTGGTGTTCTAAGCATTTTCCTATAAATAGGGTGCTTAGGTTAGAATTGAAAATCACACCAGAAACACAAGTTTCTCTCTATTTCTCTCTCTATATCGAGCATATTCTTGTGAGTATTTGATACTTTGAGTGTTGCTATACGGTGCAAGTTTCCTTCAGCACTATATCTAGTATTCCAGTCAGAAGTACCGTCTTTCCGAGGTAAGGGGTGTTATTTCTTCTTAAATGATATTATTTTCTTCAATATCATTATGCCGAAGTATTGATCTGAAATTTTTATCATATTTGGAACTTTTCATGTCGGAGTTACTATTCACGAGTTACTATTCACCGAAAAATAAAATTTTTTTCTTTTCGTCCAAAATATCTATTCTGGATACTAGCTTTGATTGTATCCATGTTTTGATCATTCTTGAATTTTACTTCACTATGATTATTTATAAGGTATTTTTGGACATGGAATAGCTGAAATACGAATCCTTAATATTTATTATTTTGTTTCACTGGATTCGTTTCTTTTAAAATATTTTTCATCATCCTCAGTCCTAAATGATGATATAACTAAATATCTTTGGCCTGTAGTGCAAAGATGAATGATTTCTGATGAATATCTTTGGCCCGTAGTGCAAAGATGAACAGGTGTTGAGGTGAACATGACCAACTGATGAATATCTTTGGCCTGTAGTGCAAAGATGACTATTTGATTCAAGATATTTATTGATTGATGTTACAGGGATAAATTGTTGATGATGGGCTTTTAAATTCATAGATAATCGTAGATTTCATTCTCTACGTAACTCTTCTATGAATTATTATTTTCCGCTGCGAATATTGATTTAAAACTTGTTGTCTATTGTATTCTATTAAATTTTTTCCTGTTGAAGACTAACGATAATTTGTTGTATATTATCTTAGTCATAATATTTTTTACTGGGCTAGTTGAGCTCACCCTTTTCCTTGTTGTTCCATTTTCTTCTCAGGAGGCGAGAATGTAGCAAGTACTAGTCGGGATATGGAATGAAGGTTTTAGGAAGTTGTTTTAGTAGTCCTCACCATTTTTTTTTGTAAAATATTGTACCAATAATTGTAATGAGGACTTATTTGAGTGTGGATATTGTCTAGATGACAATATTCGTATTTACACTCACAATTTTTATGTTGTATTAATAAAGTTGTAGTTGTTTCTGTACCATGTTATTGACGACTCAAAATAGGTGTTGTATACCTGTTTTGGGGGCGTCACAGTTGGTATCAGAGCTTAGGGATATGATCTCTGGCAGAGATCGGGGAATAGAACTAGGAGGGGAGAGACAAGTAAATCCTTCACTAGTGTGTCCTACCTAAGCTTATCTATTGGTCATAATATAGGGGTATTATGTGATATGTTAATTTGTTAAATTAACCTTTATTTTATGGCAGTATTTGAGAATGTCGATTGAGAATGTTAACAGTGGAGCAAATGAGACGGTGGAGATGCCTATACTCACCAACGAGGAGAACGTGCAACAGGCTGACAATGTTCCTCCTGTGAACAACACCACTGAGCAGACGATGAACGATGAGGAGAGAAAAATAATGATGGAGAATATATAAAGAATATAGACTCTATTTTATTTAAAATAGAGAGAATCCTCGTCCACAAATTATATGATACATAACTATTGAACTTGTTAAAGTATCTTGATGCAAATTATTAAATTCTTTTTATTTCTTGCATTACATATGCGTACTCGTATCAGCCAATACTTTAAACCATAGTCTCATATTATATATTGTTGCAAGGTAATTTTTATCTATTTACAAAATTAATTAATTATAAATTAGTAAATACATAATTTGTGGCAAAAATATGTAATAGGATAAGGGATGAAAAAAAGAATTTGAAATTAGGGTTGGCGGAGAGAACTTAGACCATTAATTGCAAGAATTAATAAGAAAAATACACACAATCTACAAAACACAGTTTTGGAAAAGATTTTGTTATCTTTTTGTTGATTTTTTCTTTTATTTTAGAATATTATAATTGAATAAAACACCCAAACATTTTTTTCCCAAGACATTTCCCTAATACTGAAATTCAAAGATTAAAAAGGTTAGTATAATGCTTCATTGAGAGTTAAGAGGGGCTTATTAGAAATAATGATCTATAATATGAATAATGCTGTAAATTATAAAATAGTTCTAGTTGAAACATTTCATCAACAGAACAGAAGAATATAAATGTTAGAAGAATAATTAATACATGCATATATAAATATCATACACAATGCCATGCAGAAGCTGTTAGCAAGCACCTATCTTGCCACCCCAAAGAAATAGCTGTATTCTCATCTCTTTCAGATACCCTAAACCCTCCATTCTCCCCATCACATTGAACTGGACAATAATGGCTCCTAATTTTCAAAAGAAGTTTAGCTTGCATAATAGACCTTGAACTTATTTTAACTCCTTCAAATCCATGCCCTTCCATTCTCCCTTTCCATGTCTCCATCCTCTCATATTTAGGGCAATTTTCGTCGTCCTTTTCGTAGTTCATAAACCTTTTGATCTCCCTACCAAGATGATTCTTCTCGATTCCCAATCTCTCCGTGCTATCAAGTGGAAGGCAATCGTCTAATGAATCAAACATTGCTGCAAAATAATGCAAAGATTCCATAAATCGCGATAAGAATCTTCTAGGGCTTTTAGAACCTTCTTGTTCCACCAAGATTACAATGGCAGGCTTCAACAAATTTACATATTTCAATGTCTCAGAGATTTTGGAAAAACTAGTCAAGGTATTTAGATGAAAGACTAAATTTACTGCCACCGTTTCGTTCTTCTTTTTCTTTATGTTTACTAGATTTGAACCTCTCAAAAACCCTTGAAATTCAAACCCTAAGTTTCTAAAACCCTTTGCAAAACTCACTAGTCTTGTCTCAGTTTCTTGCAATTCTTCGGAGCTTCTTCCAAAGGCCGTTATACGAAGAGATATTTTATCGCTATTGGTGGCCTTATCGGAGAGAGATTGTATAAGAGAAGGCCATTGGAATCCATAAGACACATCAAAATCAATTACATGCAATGCCTTGTTGTTGTACCCTTCTTCCTTCTCATAGGTCTCAATAATCGCTTGGTTGGCTGTGAAATGAGCGAATTGATAATAGGGAGAAACCTTATAGAGCTCGGTGAATGCAAAGAATTCCTCTTCTGCAGTTGGTTCCTTCATTATCATGTTGTAAAAAGGCGATTTTCGTGTCAGAAGCCTTGCCACTAGACCATCAGCAAAATAGGCTGCAACCCTTCGGACCGAGTCTCCGGTTAAAGAGACATTTTGGAACAACTCACTAAGACTCTCAACAGCCGAATCGGGCTTGTTTTCATCGACAGATGTGGCTGAAATAAGCAGCAAATGGATCAAATGAAGCCCTTTTCCATCTTCGGAAAATACCCCTTTTCTCTTTTGGTCTAGTTTTAACATTTGTTCCCTTAGTTGAAGGAGACTAAATATTTTACCTTCACAATCTTCATGATTTGAGTTTAAAGGCCTAATAAACCCTTCTCTTCTCTTTCTTTTCCTCTTCTTTTCGCAACTAGACTCCGTAACAATTGCAAGTGTCAAACTCAAAAACTCTTCTTGATCATCTGTACCTTCCATATCTAGAATGAAAAAGAGATAGATAATGAGAATTAGTACAAGAAAACTAATGTATGTTATATATATATATATTTAGAAAAGATGAGAAGTGGTTAATCAAGGTTCAGTTCTAAGCCAAAATGTGGAATTAATTGGAATGGGAATAATTTGGAAATTTTTTTGTATCATAACATGGAATAGAAACAAAGACAAGGGAGAGTTCTTATAAATATATATATACACACTAGCACATTACATTACATATAATATCATTAAGTAGGTGTAAGAAAGGTATCTTTTTGATATTCAAAGCTACATTTAAGGTCAAGAAACTGTTAGATTTCTTCTCCCAATTTTTTAAGTAGATTAGTAAAAGTAGAATATATAGAAGGGATATTTTGGGAACTATATATGAAAGATGATTGTTTTGTTGGTCTTTCTGATGGTTCGGAAGAATCAAAAGATGCCCTTTGAAATAGACAAAAAGAGCGAGAAAATAGGAGGGAATCTAACCTACCGTCCTCACCAAAGAGTTGTCCTCAAACACCTTCTTCTAGATGCCTCAAGTTCAATCAAGATATCTTTCTTTAACATTCTCGCATAAGACTAACCTTATTCGTTTTGAATGTTAGTTGCAACTCTATAAAAAATACAAGAAGCATTAGGATCCCCTCCATATATATTTTACTCAATTTTCTCCAATACACATTTAGCATCATAAATATTATATTTAATAATGTAATAACTTTTTCTGAAATAATTGTGTCGATGATGCCGTCACTAAAATCAATATTTGTATTACTAAATGTATATTGAAAAAAATTGGGGTGAAATGTGTAATAGAAGTGATCGGCGATCCTAGTCCACAAAGACAGAAAGCAAATTGGAATTTCATACATGCTGATTTTAGATAGTTCAAAAATGGCAGTCTATAGAACAAGTAGTTGCATTTTATATGGCAATGAGTTGTATATTTTCAATGACTTTTGTTATACAAGTATTATATAGTGAGAACTCTCTACTTTCTTATATACTGTCCAAATGAATTTATCTATTTTGAACTGACTAAAATCAGGATTTGAATTTCTTCCATTTTCCGTTGGGTGGTTGAAGTTATATTAGTTATATCAGCATAGAAATGAAAAATTAAAGCATGCTACTCTTTAACTAATAGTCTTCATTTCATACCTATTTCAATGTGTTTCCTTTTGGCATTTTAAACATACTACTATAAGTTTTGTGAGTCTGAATATTAATTTAATTAATTTACTAGATTAATGAGCACGATTTAATTAGTTTACTAGCTAGATGCATGTTTTGTGAGTTTGAATATTTTTCATCAAAAATTCTCTTTCAAGTGGTGAATTTATATATATATATATATATATATATATATATATATATATATATATATATATATATATATATATATATATATATATATATATATATATATAACACATCATGATTCTCTTTCAACACATCATGATCGTCAATCTGTAGATCGAATGGTTAATAGAGTCATCGTCCACAGTTTAATATTGCTGACGGGACATATGACAAAAATACCCTCCTTGTAAAAGTCTCTCATCTGCAATATTAAACTGCGGACGTTAATCCAATTAGGAAACGATGTCCTATTGGCCAAAATAAAAAAAATTAGTTTTCTAGGCTCCGCAGTATTAAACTGCATATGCCAAATAATTGATTCCACTCTACGATTTCATTGATTCAAATTTTCACTCTATGAAGGCAAATTGCTTATCCATTGTGAATGTATGACATCTAAAACAGGTAATCCAATCGAAAGAACTGCCTTTTATTTTGCTAAGGACAATGATCTCAAGACCACCTGCTAGCCTAGAAAATCTAATTAGAGTAATACAAAGACTCAGACCATCGATTATGGTAGTCTCAGAAGTAGAATCAAATCATAACTCAACTTCATTTGTAAATCGCTTCATAGAGGCACTTTTCTACTACAATTCATGGTTCGATTTCTTGGATGATTGCATGGACCTAGAAAACAAGTATAAATTAATGGATCTTGAAAAAATTCAGTTTGGCCAAATAATCCATAACATTGTTGCAACAGAAGGAGAGGAAAGGATTACAAGAAGTGTAAAGGCCAACATTTAGAGACCTGAATGAATGAATAAAGCTTTCGTAGAGTGGAGGTTTGAATCAATGAAATCGTATAGTGAAATCAATTATTTGGCATCCGCGGTTTAATATTGTGGAGCTTAGAAAACTAAAAAAAATTAAATTTGACAAATACAACGTTATTTCCTAATTTGCTTAGCGTCTGCAGTTTAATATTGCGAATGAGAGACTTTTACAAGGAGGGTATTTTGGTCATATGTCCCGTCTGCAGTATTAAACTGCGGAATACTGGAAACTAAACTACAGTTCGAACCTCTATTAAACCGTTAGATAATAAGATGGACAGTCATGATGTGTTGTGAGACTATCCTTAAGTTGACAACGTTGGCTATGGATCGGTCCCCATATATATATATATATATATATATATATATATATATATATATATATATATATCGGTCCGGATCAAGTGCATACCCCTTATCTTACTCACGCGTGCTCACCCCCCTTTAGGCGACAGTTTCGGTCATACAACCGTCGCCTATACTTTTAGCGACGCTATATGTTGTCCGTCGCTAAAAGTATAGGCGACGGTTGTATGACTGAAACTGTCGCCTAAAGGGGGGTGAGTACGGGTGAGTAAGATAAGAGGTATGCACTTGATCCTTGCTCATATATATATATATATATATATATATATATATATATATATATATATATATATATATATATATATATATATATATAGAGAGAGAGAGAGAGAGAGAGAGAGAGAGAGAGAAAGAGAGAGATGAAAGATCAAGAGCACTCCTTTTATCTAACACTCCTCCTTAAATAGCACTCCTTTATTAAAACTACGTCGTTTTGGAGATTCTTAAAAGAGAGTGGTCCCACTTGCTTTCCTTTTATTTACAAAAATGCCACTTGCAGCCCCACTTATTTTTTAAATGAATCTCCAAAACGATGTAGCTTTAATAAAGGAATGTTATTTAAGGAGGAGTGTTAGATAAGGGGAGTGCATATATATATATATATATATATATATATATATATATATATATATATATATATATATTGTCCACTTCTCCAGCGAACTGGTGGGAGCGAACTAAGAACGAACCGGCTATAGCGACGGTTTTTTTTCCGCCGTTATAGCATAAAAAGCCATTTTTTATGTTATAGCGACGGAAATTAAAAATTGTCGTTAAAGCCGGTTTGCTCTTAGTTTGCTCCCTCCTCTGGTTCACTAGAGAGAGCCGAGCTATATATATATATATATATATATATATATATATATATATATATATATATATATATATATATATATAAAGATAACACCAAATCTAGTTGAGAAAATCAACAGATTTTTACATTCATTTATATATTATGTAATTATGTTTTTTGATTCATAGGTAGTCACTTAATTTGATTTGTTTCCTTTTCTTTTACTCTTGTAACCTATATATACATTGTTCATATCAATGAGAAGGCATGTCATAATTCTTCATTTCTTCTCTAACTTTAAATCTCTTTATGGTATCAAAGTCACAGAATCCTACAACAAGTTCTTCATTCCTTTAAATCAAAGCCATAAAATTCCGCAAGCCTAACAAACTTTCCCAAAAATTTAAAGGCATACAAAAAGGAAGCCAATCCAAAATTAACAATAAACCAAGCCCAACCGGAGCAAATAAAAGCCATCAAATTCCACAAGCCTAACAAGCTTTCCTGAAAATTTAAAGCCATAAAATTTCGTAAGACTAACAAGCTTTCCTAGAAACTTAAAGGCATACAAGAAGGAAGTTAGTTCGAAATCAACAATAAACCAAGCCCAGCCAAAGCAAATAAGCGTGTTCCACCATACAACTCTATTAGAAACGATTCGGGCGACGACCATTGATGAGTGGGTTTTATACCTATTATTTAGGTACTTTTAGGCTTAATAATTTGTGACTTTTTAAGTATTTTATGTAATTGTATAGAGTGTTTATTTATTTATTGTTTTTATTTTATCTTGTAGGACAAAAGTAGTTAAGTGGCAAAATCATGAATATTTGAAGCAATTGGGTGAGCAAGGAAGCAAGAAGAGAAAAAGGACAGGATGTTGGAAGCTGCTACTCCTGAAACAATTAACCTGGAGGCCCCGACCTGCAAGGTTGGAAGGCGCGACTCCTGCCCCTTTTAAGGCGTGCGCGTGAGTTCCACTTGCTCTGCAGAATTGAAGGGCTAAATAGATTATTTACGTTCTTGATTATTAAGGACACTTGCTAATTGAAGCCTAAAGAGTTACGAAGACTACAAAGCCGAAGACTTCAAATATAAAAATTTTCCCACCTAGGGTTATAAAAGTAATTGTAATTCAATTAGGGTTAGGTGGAATAACTCCAATATATAGTCTTATGTTGGGATTGTAAAGGTTGTTGGGAAAAAGGCCATTGAATGCCATGTGAGGTTAAATCCTCTACCATTAAATTCCAAGTTAAAAAGCAAGCAAGATATCATCAAAAAGGAAGGTCGTGGATTGATATTTAATTAAGCTTGGAGATGGAAGAATGGCGGGAAAAAATTTTCTTCTCTAAAATCTTATTTATCTTTATCTTTTATTGATGATGAATATTTGGTTTATTATAATTTTATCTTTTATGAACAAGGTTTTTAATATAAGAATTTTAATGGAATCTCCCGTGTAGTTTAGACTTAATCTCTTTTTATTTGATTGGCAACATATGAATTAGTTCATTATATTTTGTGCGTTCATGTGTAATTATTGGATCCGTGATTACGTGGGATAATCTATAAGAAATTGGACGATGGATTATAGGTTCAGATCTAAATATTATAATGACGTGTGATTATGCATATTCTTCTTCGAATTGAATCCATAATTTATGGATATGATAGAAATATACTTATACACCATGTGCAACCAGTTTCGGGAATTTGTTCTTAATGAATTTATTCTAATATTATTTGCATAGAAATATTATACCAAGTTGGTTAGAATGGGTATTTTTATTTGCCATCAGAAGATGCTTATAAATGAAATTAAGTATTCCTGGTTAATAATTCATCGTGACCATATAATCAAATGAAATGTTATGAGATTTGAATGAAGCTTTGGGTGAAGTTAAATTCTTAGATTTATTTATGTATGTAATTATATTTTGTTATTTAGTTATTTATTTTTAATATTTAATTTAATTGTTAATTAATTTATATGTTTAAAGAAGATTAAGTTGATATAAAATTTGTACTCGGAAAACGTTAGGAATGATTCCTCGCAGGAACGATACTCTTCTTGCCACTATATTACTAGTCGATCATGTATACTTGTGTGTATTTTGCTAGTAAGATTTTTAAAAGACAACCGCCTCATGAAAACGTGCCCAATTATCTTTCCCTATTCCATGGTCAACGAAAAATACCCAAATCATCATCCCTATATAATGCCCAAGAACCCACAAAATTAAACCCTCACCATGATTACCATTCATTACTCTATCAAACTCACTCCCACCAATTATTTCTCTTGGAAAATCCAAATGGAAGTCATTCTCATTGGCTATGACTTACAAAAATTTATTGATGGATCCCATCCCACTCCCTCAGCCAAGATCACCACCAATGGTGTCACCTCAGTCAATCCCGAATACCAAACATGACTTCGTCAAGATAAACATATCTTTGGGGCACTTGTTGGTACTCTCTCATCCTCCCTTGTTCCTTTCATCATCCAATCTCAAACCTCTCATGAAGTATGACAAACTCACGCTCATATCAAGAAAATCAAAGACCACCTCAAACACATGACCAAAGGCTCCCAATCAGTTTCTGACTACATACAATCCATTAAAACACGGGCTGATGAACTTGCTGCTATTGGTAAGCCTCTTTACCATGAAGACTTGATTGAGAAAGTCCTTGAGGACCTTGACAATAATTATCAATCCATCATTGATGTTGTAAATGGTCGCAATACCCCAATCTCCTTCAATGAACTGCATGGAAAACTCATAAACAAGGAATTGTCTCTCCGCTGAAAGATCAGTGATCCCCCTATGTTCTGGCATTTGCTCATCAAACCAATGTTCGCTGCACTCAGAGTTCTAATACCAACCACTCTCCACGACACTCCTGGTCAACGTCCTCTCAAGGGACAACTGGTGGTCCTTGAAGAGAATAAAATATATTATGTTTTTATTCCTTAATTAATGCCTAACACTACAAGAAAAACACTTAAGGTCGACAGATTTATTTTCGATGGAATACATTCTGTCGATATTAATGTATTTTTGACGAAATAATCAGTAAAAAATAAGTCAGTCAGAGATATATTAAATTTGACTGAATTCAGTCGGAATAAGGCTGCCCAAAGGCGCCAACATTTCGCGCCACCGGGAAATACTATCTCGACTGAATAAGCCTTATGGTCGACGGATAATCCGTCAGAAATAAACTAAAGTCGACGGACCTATTTTCGACATAACTTCCATTGAAAATAATCTATTTTACTTCAGACTTACAGATCTGTCGATCATTTTGCTTCTACTCTCCATCTTTCTCCTACCTCACTCTCCGGTTTCTCCCTCCTCCATTCTCCCTCCTACCTCCTACCTCCTACCTCACTCTCCGGCTTCTCCCACCTCCCTACTTCATTCCCTCGCCCCTCCATAAAACGCCAGCTCCCTCTCTCCTTTCTTCTGTCGAACGACATTGGTGGGAATCGGCGGTGGTGGATTTTCGGCGGTGGTGGGTATCTCTTCTTTTTTGTCTCTAACATTTCGATCAAGTGAGGTAATTTTCTAACTTCAACTCAGTTGTGTTAGGGTTTATATGTCAGCCACTGATTTTGAATTTTGGGCTTGGCTATGTTAGTGTTTAATTTATTTTGTTCTATATGAAACTGATTTTGTGTTAGGGTTTATATGTCAGCCACTGATTTTGTTATTAATCGTTGAGATGTTGAGACTGATTATAATATTGTTCAAATTGGGTTTAGAATGCTGCAATTTGGGTTTGCTATGTTGCAATTTCGGGTGCTATATACTGCAATTTGGGTTTGATTTAATTTGCTGCAATTTGGATTTGATATTTATACTGCAATATCAGGTTTGATGATAATTATACTGCAATTTGGGTTTGATAATTATACTGCAATATTGGGTTTGATAATTAGACTGCAATTTTGGTTTGATATGTTGCAATTTGGGTTTGATAAAATTTGGATTATGTTTTGGTATAGCTGAGTAGTATATTTGTTATTTTTGACGGAATTCTCGATAGAATTTCTGTCATAATTAATCAATTACAAAATTTGGAGGCACTGTGTATATATTTCCCAATATTAAAATAATCTAAGTAGAATTTACTTAGTTTCTTAATTAGTACTAACATAATTTAATAGATATAAAATAATTTAATTAAAATAAAATAATATAATAAAAATAAATTATATTAATTTAATGTAATGTAATACAAAATAAAAAAAAATAAAAAAATTAATTTTAATTTAATATATTATATCTAATAAATAAATAAAATAAAATTAATAATAAAATAAACTAAAATAAATAATTTAATTTAATATAATTAAATGTTACTTGATTAATTTAAATAATTAATATAATATAAAAAAATAAAAATAAAATAAATAAATCTAAATAAATTAATTAATTTAATTTAATTTAACTAAATATAATTAAATGTTACTTAATTAATTTTAAATAATTAATATAATAAAAAAAATAAAAATAAAATAAATAAATCTAAAAAAAGTAATTAATTTAATTTAATTTAACTAAATTAAATTAAATTATAGTAAATAAAATAAAATAATATAACACAAAATATCCTAAAATAAAATAAATAAATCCAAATTTTATAAATACATTAAATTTATAATAAATAAAATAAATTTAATAATAAACTAGAATAAATTAAAATTTTAAAATTTAATTTAATGTAATATAATTAAATGTAAATTAATTAATTTAAATAATATAATATGAAAAAATAAAATAAAATAATTATCTTAAACTAAGTAGCATTTGCTTAGTTTTTCATTACATAAAAAATATCTCGAATTAAATAAAATCAAAGCTATTAAATCAAATAAACATAAACATAAATTAAAATAACATAATATATTTGAAATAATTTAGCATAAAATAAAATAATAAACTAAGTAGAATTTGCTTAGTTTTCTAAAATTAAAAGTAACTGAATAAGTTGTCTACAATATACTTAGTAGCATTTACCTAGTTTTTCATTGGTAAAATAAACTTAGTAACAATTACTTAGTTTGCCGCAATTTTCAATAAACTCAATAATGTCATGTGTTAAATCTTTAATACACTCAATTGTCAATCAATTACGATTATACACATATTATTCCATTAACCTGTAAATATTTACTATAGGTAAGAGCTTAGAAACCCATTTGACATTCACTTATTAGGAGTGAATGTCGAATAGTCCCCCAGTTTGGGACTGTTATCGGATGTTATGTCTCTCACTTAGGTCGGTGCCAATTCACAAGGTTCGTCTGGTCGTGCTGATGATGAGTTGGTTGTATTCACTTATCCAGCTAAACCATTTGGACATGAGACGAAGACTTACCTAACCGATAAAGATTTAAAGATTATCTCTACATACATGCTTCTAAATATGTCTGAAGTATCGTCGTACATCAAGTATGTATTATTACAAGTTGAAAATGATTTATCTAACCTTAATCAACAATTAAACAATTGCCATATTATTGTATGCAGTTCATTCGAATTAGAAGCGCATGCTTCTAACCCGAGGTTGACTACATCACAAATGGAAGCATTCACTAATGCAAATTTTCACCAGTGGTTTAAGAGAAGGGTCGAAGAAGAGAATGCGTATGAGCATTTTAGAGATGTCATTTTAGGTCCGTACAAACTTATTAGTTCATTTCCATGCTGCATCATGAATGGGTATAGATTCAAGGTTGATGACGTGAATGAACTGACATCAGTCAACTCTGGCGTTGTCATGTTGGGAAGTTGTTATGGAGACTCTGAGTCCAATTACTATGGAAGATTAGAGGAAGTTATTGTGCTCAATTATCCAGGGGCCAAAAAGGTCGTTACATTTAAGTGTCGCTGGTTTGATACTGCAAAGGGTGTTAAAGTTTATCGTAATAGAATCGTCACAGTAGATATAAAATCTAAGTTACAGTCTGATGATGTATTTGTGTTAGCCAGCCAACCAACTCAAGTGTACTATGCCCCTAATGTCGTAAATTATAGAAGCCCCTGGTATACAGCTGTCACAACAAAGACTCGATCATTTGATGGTACTAATTTGTCTGGAATGGATGACCCGTTGCAAGAAGTTAGAAATCCCAGCCACATATTGCAATATGATGGCGACGTGTTGGTAGATGATGTTGTTGACGTACCCGATATCGATGAAGTGGAAGAAGATGTGGTTGTCAGTCCGTACGTGATGGAGGAAGATGATGATGAGGAAGAAATTGAACGGAAGAGGAAGAGACAGAATCAGAGGATGAAAATGAATTTGATTCTGACGGGTTTGACGACGTACTACTTCTTCAAAACTTGGTGTTTTGTAAATATTATACCACTAAAAAAATCATTAGAATAATTGCAATGAAATTTCACTGATGCAAATTTATGTATGTTATTTCAGTAGTACAGCTATGCCTAGACATAGCGGTGGAGGCGGCCGTGGTGGCGACCGCGATGGATTGGGTGACGGCTCCCAAGGTGGGTCGTCTTTGTCAGCTAGTGAGTTAACACTTTTTTTCATAATTATATTAAACATTCATTTACTATAATATATCAATGTCATAACTATATTAAACATACAGATGCTAGACGTCGGCGTTAACGAGGGCCTAACCTCGGTCGATTAGGTCATCCGTCAGCGGTTCCTGACATATGCCCCGTTGATGTCAGATCATCATGGTAGGTTTAAACTTTAATATATCACTTATGTTCAATTAGAATTATATTATTATGTGATTAATAAATTAAAATGTTTCATACAAATTTTGTTTTCTAGTATTATGGATTCGGTTGCTAAGCAGACCGTACACGCCATATGTCTGGGGCATCTCCCGACTGGCTGCATGAGATTTAGCCAGTACTCGCGTTACGATGCCAGCTTTATGGTGACAGTGTTGCGGGAGTTTCACGTAAGTCGAATTACATATATTAAATCAAGGTTCAAGTTATTTACATATTGTTTAAATAATTAATTATATGTACGTTATGTTCATTTGATAGAGGTATTATAGATACGATCCCAGCATCACTGAGGCAGATGGTGACACCGTTATTATTGCGCACATCTCGAAGAACTTTTCTGACTGGCTGTACGAGATGCGTATGAGGGCAGTCCGGGCAGTAGAAGAATCGCCCGGGACAACTATACGCCAGCATCAGCAGCCGACAGTATCAGATGCAGCATGGGCTGCCATGTACATATTGGGATGATGTTGCCTTCAAGAACAAGTCTGAGCAGATGAAGAAGAATTGAGGCCAGCTACGAGTTGTACATACTTCTGGCTCGCAGTCGTTTTAGGAGGTTAAGTTGGTATGTATTTATATTTAATTTAATTTAATATTAAACTACAACTATAGTAAAGTAAGGTAATATTAATTAATGTACATGATTTAGACTATGCGGAGTAGCTTGGACCGACCTCCTACTATGATGGAGTTCTGGGATAGAGTTTATACGCCGAAGGATTCTACTTCAGGGTCGACGATGTCGCCAGCAGCACTCGCTATACGGGTACTATATTTACTATAATCTCTGTAATTTAGGATCATATTACGTAATATATAGGATGATACAAAGTTACCTCACATGTACATATATTAAATTACAGGATCAGTTTGAGAAGCTCCGCAGCCAGATTATAGCAGAGTTGCAGGCTGCTAGGGGCGATGATGAGACGGCTGATCCCACCGTCCCTCCAGCCAAGATTAGTTTATCTTAGGATGAAGAGACGGCTCTTTGGGTCACATCTCAGGATACTCCCACTAACACTACCGGCCGGTATCGAGTTCTGGGGTTGCCGAGGATACTAGCCTATACACTGCCTGGAGGTATAATATTTTAGTTTATTTCTTATTTATGAATAAAGTAAACTTAATTATAATATTATTCATGTTATATTTATTTTTGTAGGCACTAGCCAGCATCTACGTCCGAGAGCCCCCGTGGGACCATCATATACGGGTGCTGACTTAGAAGATGCTTTCTTCCAGCGGGTTGTGGCTGCCTGCTCGGAGAGGTTTGAGATGGATCCGCTATTCTGTCGTCGGGACCTGCCCAACCGTTCTCGCCTCTATCAGCTTGTGCAGGACGTTATTCTTGAATTTTACTCCACAAAGAAGTATCATGTTGACAATTTGGATATTTTTAAACTCTAGATAAATTTAAAGTCTTTAATATTTATCCTTGATTTCGTTTGATTAATGCTTATATCATTGTCATCATCCTCATGCTTATATTGTGATGAAAGTCATCTTTGGCTTACGTGCATAGATGGACTGTTGATTGGTATGATTATGACCAGGGATCATTCGGTATAATCATGACCCGTAATGTTACAAATGATGTGGTAAAAGTCCTCATTGGCCCGTATTACATTGATGGACAGTTGTTAGTCTGATTATGACCAGGGATTATTCGGTGTAATCATGATCATTGATGATTACATGAATATCCTTGGCCCATAGTGCAAGGATGATTCGATGATGTGATTTATTTATTAAGCTGAGTCTCAGCGATAAAATGGATGAAAACCTTTTTAAATCATAGAAGATAGTAGATATCATACTCTGCTTGACTCTTCTAATGGATTGCTTGTTCCGCTGCAGTTAAACTTGATATTTATTGTATTTTATCAGTTTAACACTATTGAAGGCTAATGATAATTTATTCTGCATTATCTTAGTCATAATATTTCATACTGGGCTAGTTGAGCTCACCCTTTTACTTTCATTGTTCTCTTCAGGAAATGAGAACGTAGCCGGGACTAGTCGGAAAATGGAGTGACGGTCCGAGATGGTTATTTTAGTTGTCCTCACTACTTAGTGTGATAATAAATATAACGAGGATTGAATTTGAGTTTGGATATTGTCTATAAGACAATATTCATGTAAAAACTCAGATATGTTTTGTCGTATTTTTACACGACATTTGTATTAAAGAAGTATTTATTTTCTGTACCATGTATTTGGCGACTCAAGATGGGTGATGTAAACCTATTTTGGGGGCGTCACAGTTGATATCAAAGCTTATGGATATGATCCCTGGCTGAGATGTGAGACAAGAACTAGAAGGGGAGAGACGGGGAATTCCTTCGCTAGTATAATCTACATAAGTTTATTTGTTATTTAATTGGTCGGTTAGAGTATAGGGATAACATGTGACATGTCAATTAACCGTTATTTTATGGCAGTGTTTGAAAATGGCATATGAAAATGTTGAGATCAGCAATGAAGCATATGAGACCATTGAGTCACCAACGATCAATACCCAGAATAATGTGCAACAGGAAGACAATAATCCTCAGGTAAACAACAACACCAATCAGATGATGAACGATGGGATGTTCAGAGGCTTTATGCAATTCATGCAACATCAGGCGAGATAAACTCATGTTCAAAATACAGATGGAAACACTGGCAACTCTTGGATGGTCACCGCTAAGCAGTTTAAGGAGCTAGGACCACCGGAGTTTTTGGGAGAGCCAAAACCACTTAAGGCAGATACGTGGATAAAGCAGATCACCAAGATATTTGATGTCTTGGGATGCTCCGAGGAGCAAAAGGTTCCCTTTGCCACCTTTATGTTGAGAGAAGAAGCAGATTACTGGTGGGAATCAGTAAAGCGTACTCAGCCTGCCGCACTCAAAATGTCTTGGAAGAAGTACCAAGAGCTGTTCAATGACAAGTACTTTCCCAAAAGTATTAGTCATATGAAGGAGGTGGAGTTTATCAAGTTGGAGCAAAAAAATATGGCCATGTTACAGTACGAGGCTAAGTTTGCCGAGTTGTCCCAGTTCGCATCCCATTTGGTTGATAATGAGGAGAGAATGACGCGAATATTTCTGCAAGGTTTGAAACCCGAAATACGTCAATACCTCATTTCTCACAAATTATGTTTGTATTCAGATGTAGTGAATAGGGCTCAGTTATTGGAGGGCGATAATGAGCCAGCCCAACCAAAAGATAACGAGCAATAACACGATAATAATCGTACCGGTGACAACGGTCATCAGAACAATGATAACCATCGTGGGGGAAATTATCATGCCAGAAATGGTAACCACTTCGGTGGTAATCATGACCAAGATAATAGAAGAAATGATTCAAGTGGAAAATTCAAGAAGAGAAGATTTATTTAACGATGATGGGAAGACGTCGGTAGCATCACCAGCACCAGCAACAAATTTTAGGGGAGGAGAACGACCACCAGTTAGATGCTACAGATGCGGAGATGATCGAGGGACACATAAGTCCAAACTGTACACAGCCTTCCAAGGTATGTTTTAGTTATGGAAAAGACGGTCACATTGCTCAATTTTATCCTGTAGCGAAATCAAATCCAGCTGGGACGGTGGCACCAAAGACAGAGACCGGCAAAACAAAGTCGGTGGTTTCAGGAAGAGTATTTTTCGTGACTTCTCAAAAAGTGAGTAAACCAAACCAAGTTATCACGGGTTAGTTAATCATAAACTCTAGTAAAGTCCATACCTTATTTGATATCGGTGCTACCCATTCTTTTATTTCTCCTACTTGCACTCAATGTTTAAATTTAACTCCGAAGAAATTAGACTTTGACTTATCTGTTGAAACTCCGTTAGGAGAAACCTTCATTACATGTGCTATCTGAGTCTTGGATGAGAGTCACAGTTTTTAAATGATATTTCTATCATTAATAAATTTCTTGACGTACTCTCGAAGAACTTTCTGGCCTACCCCAGAGCGTGAAATTGAATTTTGTATTGACCCAAGTACAAAACCCATTTCTAAAACTCTCAAATATTTTTTCACCCAAAACGAACGTAACATGCGCCGAAGGCGTTGGCTCGAGCTGTTGAAGATTACGACCATACCATCCAATACCATCGTGGAAAAAGCGAACGTGGTAGCTGACGCGTTGAGTAGAAGATCGTATGCGGTTACGAGTGCGACGTCGTTAACACACAAACCCATTTTGTATAATTTATGAAGGATGGAGATAGAGCTAAAGACTCCAAGAACCTACATGAAGATAGAGAATATACGATTAGAATTGACTTTAATCGATAAGGTTAAAGCCCCTCAAGCAACAGACTCAGAGCTGATGAATATGAAGAAGAAAGTGCAAGAAGGTGCTATTCTGGAAGCAAGAATCGATAAAGAAGGAATACTTCGAGTCAACCCCAGACTTTATGTTCCTAACGACCTTGATTTAAAGTATAAAATCATGATAGAGGCGCACAACACACCGTTTGCAATCCATCCCGGAAGTACCAAAATGTATTGTGATCTTCGACATACATTTTGGTGGAGCAATATGAAAAGAGAGATCGCGGAGTTCATCTCAAGGTGTTTAACGTGTCAACGAGTCAAGGCGAAGCATCAAGTGCCAAAAGGTCCATTGCAACCACTTGAAATTCCAGAATGGAAGTGGGAGCACATTACCATGGACTTCGTTACTGGTCATCCAAATGTTTCTCAAGGCATATATATGATTTAGGTCATTGCTGATAGATTGACCAAGTCTGCTCATTTCTTACCTATAAGAGAAACTTATTCACTTGAACGTCTTGCTCATTTATACATAAATGAGATTGTAAGACTGCATGGTATATCAGTATCCATAGTTTCTGATCGAAACCCAAGATTCACTTCACGATTTTGGGTTAATTTGCAAAAAGCTATGGGCACGAATTTACTATTTAGTTCGACTATCATCCTCAAACGGATGGGCAGTCGGAGAGGACTATTCAAACTCTTGAGGATTTATTAAGACTCTGTGTCCCTGACTTCAAAGGAAGTTGGGACAAGTTTGCCATTGGTGGAATTCTCCTATAACAACAGTTATCAAGCAAGTATTGGTATGGCTCCATTCGAGGAGTTGTATGGACGCAAGTGTCGTTCTCTAGTATGCTGGGATGAGGTGGGTTAAGCAACGTTAAGATTCAAATGATCAGGCAACGTATTAAGACCTCACAAGATTGACAAAAGAGTTATGCTGATCTTCATCGAAGAGATGTGGAATTCAATGTTGAAGAGTATGTGTTGTTATGTGTTGCCCCATGGAAAGGAGTTACAAGATTTGGAAAGAGAGTAAAGCTCAATCCTCGATTCATTGGGCCGTTCGAAATCCTCAATCGAGTAGGAACTGTGGCCTATAGACTCGCTTTAACGCCAAATATGTCTCGTGTTCATAACATTTTTCACATATCTATGTTACGTAAATATGTGAAAGACTTGAACCACATTATTGAATTAGAACCGGACGAGATAACAGAAGATTTAACGTATGAAGCGGTACCTGTTAAAATCTTGGATAAGAAGGATAATATTCTATGCTCCAAGGTTATACCTCAAGTCAAAGTTTTATGGAGAAACCACGATGTTGAGGAAATGACCTGGGTGTTAGAATCTAAAATGAAATCAATGTATCCTCACCTCTTAGACATACCAGGTACGTACCCTAGTTTTGAGGACGAAATTTCATAAGAAGGGGAGGTTGTAAGACCCCAACTTTTATGAATACAGATTAATTTTTCTCGAAATATATTTTTGAATATTGTGGTGTGGATTTGATATAATGTTATAGTTGTGAGTAATATTTACAAATTTTGCAAAGTAAGCAATTTGTTATAAAATATTCGATTGGTCAGGGAATATTCGTTTTAACAGGGAATATTCGTACGATGGCACAATCATTGGTGGACCCCACAACAGAAGTTTTATCGTAGTTAGAAAATGACAGAAATATCTTTTTATAAAAATAACGTCGAAAGTTTTTACCGTTAAAACTATTGAACTATCCGGTAGTAAAAGTATAGTAATATGGTTGCATAGTAGCACACGGTATTGATTATTGATGCTTACGTGAGAAGTCACTCAGTTATACTTAATTATTGCTACAGTAATTGCTGCATAATATCTCTCATATTATTGATTGTCACAGTATCAATATTTTATATTATTAAATCAATAATTGAGACGACAAAGTTATTCATATTATTATTTACAATATTGACGATGTCTAGAAAGTTCTGTCGAGGAGAGGTTTGGTGACCTAATTGCGTGCCAATAGGGAGAAATCCTTATCGGAAAGCCCCCTCTTTCTTGGGAATAATCTGGTTGTTAAATATTGAGAGTTATAATATCAATGATGAATAAGTTCGTGTTGATTAAAGATGAAATTGATAATTCCATTGTGTTGGGATTATTAGTGTTTGTGGGAATCGACATTTATTTCGATAATAATGGATGTTTGGAGGTTATATTGATCAATCGGATAATTAATCGGACAAATGAGCAATTAATTGCTATTAATTCACATGCTTATAACTATTTTGTTCACATGTATGTACTATTGATTTAAATGCATGTACTATTAGGGGAGGTGGTGCAAGATTGATAATAATTGCATGACTAAATTAAAAATGGAGGTATAGATGAAGGTACTATACTGTAACTATTTTTTTCACATGTATAGAACTATTGATTCACATGATGTACTATTAGGGGAGGTGGTGAAAGTTTGATAATACTTGCAGGACTAAATTAAAAATGAAGGTTTTATACTGTAATATTTTGAGCCCCAAAACGTGCAATTATCGAAACTATATTTTCCTATAGATAGAGGCTCATTCTTCTTTCATTCTCACTAATTCACTAAGACTCACAAGAGCAATTATATAGAGAGAAACTATAGAGAGAGAAGCTATAGAGAGAAAGAAGAAGAGAAGTCTGCTACTTCACTATTCCAGTATCCAGTCTTCTTCTAAGGTAAGGGGTATTATTTATTTCATCTTCACTTACGATATTACTTTTTGTATTTGTAAGGAATATTATCTTCGTTCAATATCCGTAGGAATATTATTTTCGTTCCACAGTTGTAAGGGGTATTATTTCTTTCGTAATCGTAAGGGATATTATTTTTGTTCAGTATTCATAAGGAATAATATTTTCTTTCATACTCTGTAGTATGTGAGTAATATTATTTCGTCTCATATTCCTGATTATACCCTCATTCTGTTAAAGTATTGCTTCTATATTTCGTGAAATTAGTAGAATATCATTGACATTTGCGCTTCAACTAGTATGTTTTCATAGAAATATTATTATGAGCTTTTTTGATAATTATTGATTTTTTCATGTCAGAGTACTATTCACGAGTTACTATTCATAGGTTACTATTCACCCAGTTACTATTCAGTCGAATATTATTCACTCGGGTATTCAGGGCACTTTTCATGTCAGGGTACTATTCATGAGTTACTATTCACCCAGTTACTATTTACTCGAATATTATTCACTCCGGTATTCGGGACACTTTTCATGCCGGAGTACTATTCACGAGTTACTATTCACAAGTTACTATTCACCCAATTACTATTCACTCGAATATTATTCACTCGAGTATTTGGGGCACTTTTCATGCCGGGGTACTATTCACGAGGTACTATTCCCGAAGTACTATTCATAGGATACTATTCACGGGGTACTATTCACCTGAAAAATATATTTCTTTTCTGTCCAAATTATTTTTGATACATGAGTATTATTGTTGGTTGATTTCACAATCAAATATTTGTGCAAGTATACACAGACAACAAGTAATAAAGTGGTAAATTAAGTGTCGAACCCACAGAGAATTCTAATCAATAAACTCCAACTACTAGTACTATACCAATTCAATTTTATTTAAACAGCTGCAATTTATGAATTTTAAAATTAAGAAAACTAAATTAACTAATTAAACTAGATTACTTTATAAATGAATTCAAATAAATAAAGGTTAAGACTACAATATCCCCAATTATGAACTATAAACCAATTATCCAATTAACCCAATTATTACACCACCTGAATTGTTAACATGAATTCTAGTTGTTAAAAGCCCTTTCCCAAGTGAACAGATAACTTTTATTCAATTCAATTAACCCTGCGATATTCCTATACAAAATAATTAAATCAAACCCGTTAAGTTCCAATTCCCAATTTGTTACATGTAGTGAATAGATATTCCTATTCAATTCACAATCCTAATTATTCATCTCATGCAAATAATTAAGCATACATGTTATCATGTCCACTTCCAATCCTAAATTTCATCTTCCAAATCCTTCTAGAGTAACATGTTAATTACTGGCCAAATAATTAATCAATACGCACAAGACATGATAAACAATTTACCTTGACAAAAATAATTGGAATAAATTAAATAATTAATTTATAGACATAAAAGGTTCAATTTGTAGTCTTAATAAAAGAATTAGTTCATAACAAAAAATAAAACCAACAATCTCATGAAAATCATCTTGAAAGAATTACACAATTAAAAATAATAAGAAGAAGAAACTCTAAAAGAAAATCTCCCAAGCTTCAATCTTCAATTGGAATTCTTCTCCACAATCTCCTGCTAATTCTTGATTAATCTTCAACTGTAACACCCCCTTTCCGAAATAGAAAGAGAGGTTACCCAAAACATAACAAAATGATGAATATATAACAAAACTCTAATCTACAAAAGAATAATCTCATACTGATAAAATGTCTTAGAACAAACCATAATAAATGCCACACTGGCTCAAACCACAAATTGAAATAACTATTTATTACAACTCTAAATAAGTCAATGTTTCATAGCCTAACAAAATATATCAAAACTATTGGATAGAAGGGAGCTCTCATCACACTTGCCCTTGATTCCCCTGATTACCTGCCGGAAGAAAAAACACAGCATGAGCCAAATGCCCAGTACGGATATAAAATACAAATAATGAACCAAATTAACTAGCTCAATTAAATGAAAAGAGACAAAACGAACTGAAACAAAACGAACAAAACTAACACAACGAAATAATAGGCTGAATTAAATGGCTGGGTGTTATTTCATACCGAGCTCAGAACAAAACAGAAATATACCTTGCCACACAGATAAGTCAAATAATGCCACATAGGCAAGTTACACACATTGGACCGCGAATCTAAATGTATATAAAATCAGAAGGCGTGTTTGGCACAAACATCACCAATCTGCAGAACAGAACAGAACAGAACAGAAAACTAGGGTCGACCCATATGCCTCCCACAAAAAAATACCAAATGGCCAACTCCTAACGGAGCACAAAACGGAGACGCCGTGGACTGATCACACCACCACGAAAGGTGTCATGCCTCGGTGCCAAGAGGACATGCATGTGGTACCCCCACAGGTGGTTATCGCTCAGGTATACCCTACAGTATATTCTAACAAAAATATAATGTCATAACATATGTGATAAAATATCAACACAAATGGGTTCTAATGTGTACATGTTAAATCAAACGAATCATCAACACAAGTCTCCAAAAATATACTAACATGTACACGTTAGAACCCCTTTGTGTTTTGTCACATGTGTTGTGACATTATATTTTTGTTAGAATATACCGTAGGGTATTCCTGAGCGATAACCACCTGTGGGGGTACCACAGGCATGTCCTCTTGGCACCGAGGCATGACACCTTTCGTGGCGGTGTGATCAGTCCACGGCGTCTCCGTTTTGTGCTCCGTTGGGAGTTGGCCATTTGGTGTTTTGTTGTGGGAGGCGTATGGGTCGACCCTAGTTTTCTGTTCTGTTCTGTTCTGCAGATTGGTGATGTTTGTGCCAAACACGCCTTCCAATTTTATATACATTTGGATTCGCGGTCCAATGTGTGTAACTTGCCTATGTGGCATTATTTGACTTGTCTGTGTGGCAAGGTATATTTCTGTTTTGTTCTGAGCTCGGTATGAAATAACACCCAGCCATTTAATTCAGCCTATTATTTCGTTGTGTTAGTTTTGTTCGTTTTGTTTCAGTTCGTTTCGTCTCTTTTCATTTAATTGAGCTAGTTAATTTGGTTCATTATTTGTATTCTATATCCGTACTGGGCATTTGGCTCATGCTGTGTTTTTTCTTCCGGCAGGTAATCAGGAGAATCAAGGGCAACTGTGACGAGAGCTCCCTTCTATCCAATAGTTTTGATTTATTTTGTTAGGCTATGAAACATTGACTTATTTAGAGTTGTAATAGTTATTTCAGATTGTGGTTTGAGCCAATGTGACATTTATTATGGTTTTTTCTAAGACATTTTATCAGTATGAGATTATTCTTTTGTAGATTAGAGTTTTGTTATATATTCATCATTTTGTTATGTTTTGGGTAACCTCTCTTTCTATTTCGGAAAGGGGGTGTTACATCAACTATGCTGGAATGTCCCCTTTTAATTTCAGCTAATTGTACTTTAAATACTCTTTCCCATCTGTCCATAATCTTAATCCAAGTCAACATCTTGCCCTCTTCCTAATCCAAGTCAAACTCTTACCCTATGCACGCACCTTATCCACGTCCGGTCAAGCCTCAGCACCCCGGCGCTAAGCTTTACTCCAATTAGAGCCCCTCGGCGTTGATCTTTGAGTTATTTACAGTTATGCCATTATCATACTAGAATTTCCCAATTCGACCCCGCTCCATCTCAATCTGCAAAATAATCACGAAACACAATAAAAACTCTCCTAAAGGACTCGAGAGCAACAATAATTTAAGCCTAAACATATCCAATTCATGCGTATATTACCCATTCATCAATTATTCTTGAATTTTACTGTCGGGTCGGGTCTGGTCCTTGGCTCACAAAGCTTGCATATTCATTACGCTGACCCTCCGAAGGTAGTTGGTAGCAACCATTAATGTCTTCTTCGCCAAATTCAACAGTCTTGCCTCTCACATACACTCCATAGTGGAAATGCTCTGAAACGTTGGCGTAGAACTCTTTAACAACTACAATCACTGCTGGGTCGGGTTGTTCGGTGAGTGTGAACCAATTCCTCTCAGCAATCATGACCGCTACGTCCCCATCCTTGGATTGATCGGGCCTTAAACCACGTTCGGGAACGAGAGAGTGGGTGGCCATATAGTTGTAGCGTTCTTGGGCTGCGGTACGCACGAACCAGCGGTTGTCAAATTTTGGAGCAGCCGATGCGGACCCAGAACTATCCCCTCGTTGACGCTTTGAGGCCATTAGAGTAATCTAAAAATGAAAATATACAAGTTAGAATGTAGTTCAGAGTGTATAAGTCATCTTGTAAATATACTACAAACCCTAAACTTTGAATTATAATAAATTTGTGGAATAGGAGTTGGAGGTATGAAGAGTTACGCATGATCATGAAGCTATACAATTTAAACAGAAAAGCATGCAATATCACTAACATGGTCAAATTGTGAAGTTGTTTAATAGTGCCCAAATAGCCGACCAAAATTATGGCACATAGAGATACGGACAAACACTTAACATGAATGTGATAATGTGACACTAAAGACAACCATTTCATGATATGTAGGAATAATTCATGTGCATGTCCTCTTAACCCATAGCCCACAAGTGAAATTAGCCCTTATCCTAGGAGAGAAAACTCAACCCATGAACATGCCAGGTTAACTGCATAATTACATTTAGTGATATACATGCAATTGGTGGAAATTAACAAAGAAAATTCACTTAGGCAAAATATCAAACACCTTGTAGGCAGACTATAATACTCTTTGGGCACAACTAGTTTCATAGAAATCCAAACCCCAAATCATATCAATCACCATTGAATACAAGAACATAATCATGATATCCCAATCTCAAGTGACGCATACACGTGAAAGAGGAAGTAGCATAAGATCAGAGGAAGTAGAATACGTACCGTAGATACAGTAGGAGAGAATGAAATCAATTAGAAAAATAAACCAAGTGAAGCACAATACTCTTATATCCAAAAGTATGTAATATATTTAATGTAAAGGGGAAAGGCAGTTACACAAAGAGAAACGGAAAGGGTGGAAGGTAGACAATCGTGTACAGCAATTAAAAGGAATAAGGAGTTTGACCAATGCAGATTTTTAAACCGAATAGGACTCTAAAACCTGATCCCAGCGTCGGGGCACTGGGTTTTAACTGGAAGAGCGCCAGGGCACTGGTGATCAGTGTCAAGTAACAGCCCCTAACGCCGGGGCGCTAGGTGTGGCTTGTAAACGAGCGCCGAGGCGCTGGGGGTCAGTGTCTGGTAGATGCGGCTAGCGCCGTGGCGCTGGTTTTTACCTAGAGGTACGCGCCGGGGCGCTGGGCCTGTCTTAAAGTTGCTAAAGTGCAGCACCGGGCCGCTGTGGCCCTTGTATCCTGGGTGCCAGGGCACATCACTTGAGCATCTTGACCCATGTATTTCATTTCCTGCCACATTGACCAATTATTCCTCTTGCATAGCCTCTTTAAACAATTGTGTAATTAGCTGGAAACAAGCAAGAAATTCATGAAGATTATTATACTAAAATATCATACTATGAAATTTAAATAATTCAAATGCCGAAAAGAAATATTAAATGAAATAAAACAAAATAAACTAGAATTCTTGGGGTGGCCTCCCTATAGCGCTTGGTTTATAGTCGTCAGCCTGACTCTGCTGTGGTGCTCAATTGGCCACTGGATTAGAGAGGAACATTACCGTAGATTGTCGATCGATGCACCCACTCCAATAATGCTTAAGTCGATGGCCGTTGAATTTAAATGCTCGCTTGGAATTTGGTTCTTCCACCTCAACATTCCCGTGTGGGGGGATAGATACAACTATGAAAGGTCCTGACCAGCGGGATTTTAACTTACCTGAAAATAACAGCAATCTAGAGTTAGAAAGCAATACTTGTTGTCCCGGTTCGAACTTCCGATCAAGGATTTTCTTATCATGCCATGTTTTGACTTTCTCCTTGTACATTTTGGCGTTCTCATAAGCATTATGCCGGAATTCATTCATCTCATTTAACTGAAGAAACCATTTCTCCCCAGCTGCTTGTAAGTCAAAATTCTGTTTCTGAATGGCCCAATATGCACTATGTTCAAAGTCGACCGGGAGGTGATGTGACGCCCCCAAAATTAGGTATACATCACCCATCTTGGGTTGTCAGATACATAGTACAGAATACAAATACAACTTACTAATACAACTGTCGTGTACAATACGACAAAACATAAACTGTGAGTTTGACTACAAATATTATCTTCTAGAGAGTATTCATACTCAAAAGGAGTCCTCATTACATTTATTAACACACCATTACATAGAATAGTGAGGACTACTAACTAATACTATCATTCGGACCATCACTCCGTTCCCCGACTTGACCCAGCTACGTTCTCATTTCCTGAAGAGAACAGTGAAAGAAATGGTGAGCTCAACTAGCCCAGTAAGAAATATTATGACTAAGATAATGCAGAATAAATTATCATTAGCCTTCAACAGTGTTAAACTGATAAAATATAATAGACATCAAGTTTAACTGTAGCGGAACAAGCAATCCATTAAGAGAGTCAAGTAGAAAATAAACTCTACTATCTTTTATGATTTAAAAGATTTTCCAACACTGTGATCGCTGGGACTCAGCTTAATAAAATAATTCACATCATCGAATCACCCCTGCACTACGGCCAAGGATATTCGTATATTCATTAATGGTCATGATCATGCCAACAACTGTCCATCAATCCACTACGGGCCAATGAGGACTTTTACTACATCATTTGTAACATTACGGTCATGATTATACTGAATAATCCCTGGTCATAATCATACCAAGTCCATCTATGCACTACAGGCCACAGATGACTTTCAACATTTTATAAACATGAGGATGATGACAATGATATAAGAATTCAATAAAATAAGTTCAAGAATTAGTTTATCCAGGAATTAATAACGTCCAAATTGTCAACATGATACCGCTTTGTGGAGTCAAATTCAAGAATGCTTAGAAGAATATTTTCTTGAAAAGATACTGGATGAAACGCAACTATCAAGGATATTCCACAAATTTCATGGAGTATAGAAGTCAAAGTTTTAATCAACTGAGTATAATAAAGAATGGAATAACAAAAGAAATCACCATGCATGCGATAAACCGCACAGACAGGTTATTCTAACAGAATAATAAATAATGGAACCAGGTCCGACGTAAACGCACAGACAGGATATTCCGACAGAATAATAAATAATGGAACCAGGTCCGGCGTAAACGCACAGACAGGATATTCCAACAGAATAATAAAGAACAATATAATAAATAATGGAACCAGGTCCGGTGTAAAACACACAGACAGGATATTCCGACAGAATAATAATAAAGATGGAACCAGGTCCGGTGCAAAACACACAGACAGGATATTCAAACAGAATAATAGAAGAATATCACCAAGTATAGGGTAGACCGCGTATACTGGTTATTCTAACAGAATAATAAAGATTAGAATAACAGAAGTTCTCTTTATGAATATAAAAGAAATAATATTCCCTACCGTTTAAAAGAAGAGCTAAAATAAGGAAGTAGTTAAATAGCAGAATACTCTTCTTCTCTCTATATAGTTTCTCTCTATAGTTTCTCTCTCTAGAGTTCAGTGAATTCGTAAGAAATAATGAAGGAATGAGTTTCTATTTATAGGAAAATGGACTGCATAGTAATTAATCCATGAACGGTCCAGGTTGATTTACTTTAATCTGACGGTTCATATTTAAAGCAAAATATTTTAAATATAATATATTTTATCTATAAAATATATATCAATAATGCCCAACTTCATCCGTGCCTGACTCAAACTCTCCCCCTAGCTTCCCACTTGCACTCAATCATACATATATATATATATATATATATATATATATATAATATAAATATACTAACACATGTCACATTTATATATATATACATATATATATTATAATAATAACCTCCCTCCCGACCAAGTTAAGTCATCAACCCATTTGGTCAACTTTTCCAATTATATATATAACATCCTAGTATAATACTTCACCCACCATCTTCTTTTTCTTCTTTACCCACACACATTCACATGCACACACGTCACACCCACACACGTATAATATATATATATATATATGCTATATAATCTTCTACCGACTATTTTGAAAAACGGGTAAATGAGTGTTTATAAAATAAGCAAAACTGAGTGACTTATCCCGTAAACATCAATAATTAATACCGTGTGCTACTGTGCAACCACGCGTATTACAGTACTTTTACTACCTAGTAATTCAACAGTAAAAATGGTAAAACTTCCGCCGTTATTTTTAATAAAATATTTTTGTCGTTTTCTCAATCCGACAATAATTCCGTTGTGGGGTCCACCAATGATTGTGTCGTTGTACGAATATTCCCTGTTAAAACGAATATTCCCCGACCAATCGAATATTATATAACAACTTGCGTACTTTGTAAAATTTATAAATATTACCCACAACTATAACATTATATCAAATTAACTCCATAATATTCAAAAATAATATTTATAAAAAATTCATCTTTATTTATAAAAGTTGGGGTCTTATAACCTCCCCTTCTTATGAAATTTCGCCCTCGAAATTAGGGTACATACCTGGTATGTCGAGGAGGTAAGGATACCTTGATTTCATTTCAGATTCTAACTCCCAAGTCATTTCCTCAACATCGTGGTTTCTCCACAAAACTTTGACTTGAGGTATAACCTTGGAGCGTAGAATATGTTCCTTCTTATCCAAGATTTGAACAGGAACTTCCTCATACGTCAAATCCTCCGCTATTTCGTCCGGTTCTAACTCAATAATGTGGTTCGGGTCTTCCACATATTTGCGTAACATGGATATGTGAAAAACGTTATGAACACGAGACATACTTGGCGGTAAAGCGAGTCTATAAGTCACAGTTCCTACTCGATCGAGGATTAAAAATGGACCGATGAATCGAGGATTGAGCTTTCCTCTCTTTCCAAATCTCGTAACTCCTTTCCATGGAGCAACACGTAAGAACACATGACCTCCTACATCAAATTCCACGTCCTTTCGATGAAGATCAACATAACTCTTTTGTCGATCTTCTGAGGTTTTTATACGTTGTCGGATCGTTTGAATCTTTCCTGTAGTCATACGTACCAACTCCGGTCCCAACAACGTTGCTTCACCCACCTCATCCCAGCATACTGGAGAACGGCATTTTCTTCCATACAATGCTTCGAATAGAGCCATGCCAATACTTGCTTGATAACTGTTGTTGTAGGAAAACTCCACCAATTGTAAGAACTTGTCCCAACTTCCCTTGAAGTCAAAGACACAGAGTCTTAATAGATCTTCAAGAGTTTGAATAGTCCTCTCTGATTGTCCGTCCGTCTGAGGATGATATGCTGAACTAAATCGTAAATCCGTGCCCATAGCTTTTTGTAAACTAACCCAAAATCGTGAAGTGAATCTTGGGTCTCGGTCAGAAACTATGGATACTGGCATACCATGCAGTCTTACAATCTCGTTTATGTACATACGAGAAAGACGTTCAAGTGTACAAGTTTCTCGTATCAGTAAGAAATGTGCAGACTTGGTCAATCTATCAACAATGACCCAAATCGCATCAATACCTTGAGAAACCCTAGGAAGACCGGTAACGAAATCTATGGTAATGTGCTCCCACTTCCATTTTGGAATTTCAAGTGGTTGCAATGGACCTTTTGGTACTTGATGCTCCGCTTTGACTCGTTGACAAGTTAAACACCTTGAGATAAACAGCGCTATCTCTCACTTCATATTGCTCCACCAAAATGTATGACGAAGATCATGATACATTTTGGTACTTCCAGGATGGATTGCAAACGGTGTGTTGTGTGCCTCCATCATGATTTCATACTTTAAATCAGGATTGTTAGGAACACAAAGTCTGGAGTTGACTCGAAGTATTCGTTCTTCATCGATTCTTGCTTCCGGCATAGCACCTTCTTGCACTTTCTTCCTCATACGCATCAGCTCCAGGTCTGTAGCTTGAGCAGCTTTAACTTTATCGATTAAAGTTGGTTCTACTCGTATATTTGTCATCATCACATGGGTCCCTAGAGTCTTTAACTCTATCTCCATCCTTTGCAAGTCACACAAAATGGGCCTTTGTGTTGACAGTATCGTACTCGTACTTACATATGATCTTCTACTCAACGCGTCAGCTACCACGTTTACTTTTTCACGATGATATTAAATGGTACGATCGTAATCTTTAACAGCTCGAGCCAACGTCTTTGGCGCCTGATACGTTCGTTTTAGGTAAAGAAATATTTGAGGGTTTAAGAAATGGTTTTTTGTACTGGGGTCAATACAAAATTTAATTTCACGCTCAAGGGGTAGGCTAGAAAATCTTCAAGGATACGTCAGGAAATTTATTAACAATAGAAATATCATTCAAAATTGTGACTCTCATCCCAGACTTGGATAACACGTCACATTGATACCTATCAGCTTGCCATCGTCATTTACAACGTCTCCTATGGAAAGTCTGGCTTCGGTGCATTCCACACCAGGAAGTCAACAACGAAAGGAACGGAGATCTTTACTTATGGCTTGATATGATAATGATTGACTTTAGTGATTTGGTTGCTTGAATTCGCATAACAGGTTGGTTAGGAATATGAAAATTAACAACCTTACGAAAAGCATAATGGGTAGTTAACCAATCGTTTCAAAAAATCACATATCGACAGGTAACGTGAAAGTGTCGATTTGAATCAAACAAGATTTATAAATAGTGGAGTTGACGAAGGTTTCTCCTAACAGAGTTTCAACAGATAAGTCAAGTCTAATAAATTTTTTTTAAGGGCCAAGTTTAAACGTTGAACACAACTAGGTGAAATACAAGAGTGGGTAGAACCAGTATCGAATAAGGTACAAACTTCGCAAGGGTTTATGATTAGCTTACCCGCGATAACTTCATTTGGGTTCCTCACTTGTTGGGAAGTCATGACAACCGCTCTCCCTTGAACTACCCAGCTTTGACTTGTCTGGGGTAGCATTTGATGTCATCTCTATCGTTGGAATTGACTTTAATATAGGGCATATTCCACCCTCAACTGCTTCATCGTACTCCTGCTTCATGATCTGAATCATCAATCTTCGATCCATATCGAGTTCAGATTGACCGCTCTGTATAGGGTAATTCAAAACTCGATGTTGGGTTCTCCCAATTGCTGTCCAAAAAGAGAAATGTATATCATCTATTTTAGCCTTTTTGGATCGGACATCTCTTTCTACAATATCAACACGTCGTGCAGCTTTTACCCACGCATCCTGCATTCTCACTCGTTCAGTTGTTTCTTCTTTCAGCTGATCCTTGATATTTGAATTCTCAGATTCCAACTTTAATATATTACACTCTGCCAAAGCGTGATTTTGTTCGAGCATCACATATCGGGTAACATAATTTTGAATCGTTACATCTTTTTGCTCCACGACCGCCTGCCGTTCTTCAGCCTGCTCTTCTAACTCATGAACACGATTTTGTAATTTAAGTTTTGATCATAGATTTCTTCTAACCAATTCTCCTCAGGTTCCTCTTCTTCCTCTTCTTCCTCTTCTTCCTCTTCTTTCTCTTCTTCCTCACTCTCAGCTGATACCTCTGCCACTAGCTCGGGTGCAACTATTAGTTCTTCACTTATCACGTAGATATCTCTAATTTCTTCTTCGCCTGATATTACATTATCTTGGTTGGTGATTAGAGGTGTCACGGTCTCATTCACTCCATTGTTGACATTTCCAGCTACCATTTTCAAATATTGCCACGAAACAAGGGTTAATTAACATGTCACGTATTATCAATATACTCTGACCAACCAATTAAATAACAAATAAACTTAGTTAGGTCATACTAGCGAAGGAATTCCCCGTCTCTCCCCTCCTAGTTCTATTCTCACATCTTAGCCAGGGATCATATCCCTAAGCTCTGATACCAACTGTGACGCCCCCAAAATTAGGTATACATTACCCATCTTGGGTTGTCAGATACATAGTACAGAATACAAATACAACTGTCGTGTACAATACGACAAAACATAAACTGTGAGTTTGAATACAAATATTATCTTCTAGAGAGTATTCATACTCAAAAGGAGTCCTCATTACATTTATTAACACACCATTACATAGAATAGTGAGGACTACTAACTAATACTATCATTCGGACCATCACTCCGTTCCCCGACTTGCCCCAGCTACGTTCTCATTTCCTGAAGAGAACAGTGAAAGAAAGGATGAGCTCAACTAGCCCAGTAAGAAATATTATGACTAAGATAATGCAGAATAAATTATCATTAGCCTTCAACAATGTTAAACTGATAAAATATAATAGACATCAAGTTTAACTGTAGCGGAACAAGTAATCCATTAAGAGAGTCAAGTAGAAAATAAACTCTACTATCTTTTATGATTTAAAAGATTTTCCAACACTGTGATCGCTGGGACTCGGCTTAATAAAATAATCCACATCATCGAATCACCCCTGCACTACGGCCAAGGATATTCGTATATTCATTAATGGTCATGATCATGCCAACAACTGTCCATCAATGCACTACGGGCCAATGAGGACTTTTACTACATCATTTGTAACATTACGGTCATGATTATACCGAATAATCCCTGGTCATAATCATACCAAGTCCATCTATGCACTACAGGCCACAGATGACTTTCAACATTTTATAAACATGAGGATGATGACAATGATATAAGAATTCAATAAAACAAGTTCAAGAATTAGTTTATCCAGGAATTAATAACGTCCAAATTGTCAACATGATACCGCTTTGTGGAGTCAAATTCAAGAATGCTTAGAAGAATATTTTCTTGAAAAGATACTGGATGAAACGCAACTATCAAGGATATTCCACAAATTTCATGGAGTATAGAAGTCAAAGTTTTAATCAACTGAGTATAATAAAGAATGGAATAACAAAAGAAATCACCATGCATGCGATAGACCGCACAGACAGGTTATTCCAACAGAATAATAAATAATGGAACCAGGTCCGGCGTAAACGCACAGACAGGATATTCTGACAGAATAATAAATAATGGAACCAGGTCCGGCGTAAACGCACAGACAGGATATTCCGACAGAATAATAAAGAACAGTATAATAAATAATGGAACCAGGTCCGGTGTAAAACACACAGACAGGATATTCTGACAGAATAATAATAAAGATGGAACCAGGTCCGGTGCAAAACACACAGACAGGATATTCCAACAGAATAATAGAAGAATATCACCAAGTATAGGGTAGACCGCGTATACTGGTTATTCCAACAGAATAATAAAGAATGGAATAACAGAAGTTCTCTTCATGAATATAAAAGAAATAATATTCCCTACCGTTTAAAAGAAGAGCTAAAATAAGGAAGTAGTTAAATAGCAGAATACTCTTCTTCTCTCTATATAGTTTCTCTCTATAGTTTCTCTCTCTAGAGTTCAGTGAATTCGTAAGAAATAATGAAGGAATGAGTTTCTATTTATAGGAAAATGGACTGCATAGTAACTAATCCATGAATGGTCCAGATTGATTTACTTTAATCTGACGGTTCATATTTAAAGAAAAATATTTTAAATATAATATATTTTATTTATAAAATATATATCAATAATGCACAACTTCATCCGTGCCTGACTCAAACTCTCCCCCCTAGCTTCCCACTTGCACTCAATCATATATATATATATATATATATATATATATATATATATATATATATATATATATATACATACATATATATATTATAATAATAACCTCCCTCCCGACCAAGTTAAGCCATCAACCCATTTTGTCAACTTTTCCAATTATATATATAACATCCTAGTATAATACTTCACCCACCATCTTCTTTTTCTTCTTTACCCACACACATTCACATGCACACACGTCACACCCACGCACGTATAATATATATATATATATATATATATATATATATATATATATATATATATATATATATATGCTGTATAATCTTCTACCGACTATTTTGAAAAACGGGTAAATGAGTGTTTATAAAATAAGCAAAACTGAGTGACTTAACCCGTAAACATCAATAATTAATACCGTGTGCTACTGTGTAACCACGCGTATTACTGTACTTTTACTATCTAGTAGTTCAACAGTAACAATGGTAAAACTTCCGCCGTTATTTTTAATAAAATATTTTTGTCGTTTTCTCAATCCGATAATAATTCCGTTGTGGGGTCCACCAATGATTGTGTCGTTGTACGAATATTCCCTGTTAAAACGAATATTCTCCGACCAATCGAATATTATATAACAACTTGCGTACTTTGTAAAATTTATAAATATTACCCACAACTATAACATTATATCAAATTAACTCCATAATATTCAAAAATGATATTTATAGAAAATTCATCTTTATTTATAAAAGTTGGGGTCTTACAGGTGACACGCCTTTTCGTATACCATCTTGTAAGGTAACATGCCGATAGGGTTCTTGTAAGCTGTTCGATATGCCTATAAGGCATCATCTAATCGTATGGCCCAGTCTTTTCGTGACGGATTAACCACCTTCTCCAAGATTCGCTTAACTTCCCGATTCGAGACTTCTGCTTGACCATTGGTTTGGGGATGTTACGCAGCTGCAATCTTATGTCTGACCCCATACTTTGTAAGCAATTTGGTGAACTGCTTATTACATAAGTGAGTTCCTTCATCGCTAATTATCGCTATCGACGTACCAAATCATGTGAAAATGTTTTTTTTCAAGACTGTAGTACCACCTTGGCATCATTAGTTGGTGAGGTAGCAGCTTCTACCCATTTTGAAACATAGTCTACCGCCAACAGAATGTACTGATTATTAAAGGATGATGGGAAGGAGCCCATATAGTCAATTCCCCACACATCGAATAACTCCACGTCCAAAATGGTGTTAAGCGACATTTCATTGCGTTTGGAGATATTTCCTACTCGTTGACACCGATCACATTTCAGCACATAGAGATATGCGTCTTTAAACAGAGAAGGCCAGAAAAAACCCGATTGCAACACTTTGGCTGCTGTTCCATCACTCGCGTAGTGGCCTCCGTAATTCGATGACTGACAATGACCTAATATGCTATCCATCTCCTTTTATGGCACACATCGTCTAATCATTTGATCCACACAAGTCTTAAACAGAAACGGTTCTTCCCAAAAGTATTGTCTGACATCGTGGAGGAACTTTTTCCGTTGTTGCGAGTTCAAATCCAGAGGTAACACATTACTAACCAGATAATTCACGAAATCTGCGTACCAAGGCACTATCTTTGTTACTTGAAGAAGTTGTTCATCGAAAAACATCTCATTAATCACGACTTCGTCTTTTTTTGAACCTCCGCATTTTCTAACCGCGAAAGATGATCCGCCACCTGGTTCTCAGTACCTTTTCTATCTCTGATCTCCAAATCAAATTCTTGTAGCAAAAGCACCCACCGTATTAACCATGGTTTGGCATCCTTCTTCTCAATCAAATACTTAATAGCTGAATGATCAGTGTAGACGATTACCTTGGTCCCTATGCTCTAAATTTGTCGAAGGCAAAAACTACCACAAGTAATTCTTTTTCCGTGGTAGTGTAGTTCAATTGAGCGTCCGTTAATGTATTGCTGGAGTAGTAAATAGTGTGAAAAATTCTATCGCGACGTTGTCCCAATACTGCTCCAACTGCGTATTCACTGGCGTCGTACATCAATTCAAACGGTAAAGACCAGTCGGGAGCCACTATAATTGGAGCTGAAACCAATTTCTTCTTCAATATTTCGAAAGCATCGACGCACAACTGATCCATCTTAAACGACACATCTTTCTCCAAGAGGGAACACAAGGGTTTTGAAATTTTGGAAAAATCTTTAATAAAGCGTCTATAGAAACCCGCATGTCCCAAGAAGCTCCGTATTCCCTTCACAAATATTGGAGGAGGTAGTTTCTCAATCGTCTCAAATTTTGCTTTATCAACCTCTAGCCCTGCTACGGAAACCTTATGCCCCAGAATTATCCCCTCTTGCACCATGAAGTGACACTTTTCCCAGTTAAGGACTTGATTCGTCTCCACACATCGCTTCAACACTAAGACCAAATTCTTCAAGCATAAGTAGAAACTATCACCGAAAATGGAGAAGTCATCCATGAACACTTCCAAGTTGTGTTCTACCATATCCGAGAAGATGGCCATCATGCACCTTTGAAAAGTTGCCGGAGCATTGCATAAGCTAAAAGACATATGCCGGAATGCAAACGTACCGTAGGGGCATGTGAACGTGATTTTTTCTTGATCTTCCGGTGCTATGGCAATTTGATTATATCCAGAGTATCCATCCAATATACAGTAAAACTGATGTCCCGCCAACCTATCTAACATCTGATCAATGAAAGGCAAGGGAAAGTGATCCTTGCGTGTTGCTTTATTCAGTTTGTGGTAATCCATACATACTCTCCAGCCTGTAACTGTTCTAGTGGGGATGAGTTCATTTGATTCATTTTTCACTACCGTTATGCCTCCTTTCTTTGGTACGCATTGTACAGGACTTACCCATGAACTGTCCGAAATTGGGTAAATAATGTCGGCATACAACCATTTTATGATCTCTTTTTTCACCACATCCTTCATAATGGGATTCAGCCTTCGTTGTTGCTCAATGGTTGGTTTTGCTCCCTCTTCCAATAAGATCTTATGCATACAAAATGACGGACTAATTCCTCGAATATCCGCTATAGTCCATTCGATTGCTGTTTTGAACTCTTGCAATACCTTTAACAGTTTTTCTGTTTGCATGTCAGTTAAATCTGCCGATACAATAATCGGTAGGGTAGTATCTTTTCCCAAAAAGGCATACTACAGATGAGATGGTAGAGGTTTTAATTCCAACACCGGTGGTTCTTCTATCGATGGTTTGAACTTTTTCTCTTCCATTTCAGGCCGATCAAGAGTGTCGAATGGTTGTTTAAATTTCCTGGTAGCCGGTAATGCATCTAGCCATTTGACATACTCAATTTCTTTCTCAATATTGTAGTCATCCATCCCGAGCAAAACAGATTCTAAAGGGTCATCTGAATAATTTCCGCTGAACTTGTGATTAACTAATTCATCCATGACATCTACCCCCGGACATTCACCCTCTTCTTTCGTAAATCTCATTGACTTAAATACATTGAAGGTGACCTCTTGGTCTTCAACTAGCATTGTTGATTCACCTTTTTGTATGTCAATCAACGTTCTCCCCGCTGCTAAAAATGGTCACCCGAGAATGATGGGAATTTCCCTATCTACTTCACAACCCAAGATAAAGAAATCTGCTGGGCAGATGAATTTATCCACCTTTACTAAAAGGTCTTCAACAATACCTCGTGGATATGTAACTGACTGGTCCGCCAACTGTAAAATGATATTTATCGATTTTGGTGCCTTAAGTCCAAACTAGCTGTAAACGGATAGCGGCATCAAGTTTATACTGGCCCCCAAATCACACAACGCTCTTCCTAAAAACTAATTACCAATCTCGTATGGAATAGTAAAACTCCCTGGATCTTTTAACTTCGAGGGTAATTTATTCTGGATAATTGCGCTGCACTTTTTGGTTAACGCCACCGTTTCAAAATCACCCAATTTTCTCTTCTTCGACAAAACCTCCTTCATGAACTTAGCGTAACTCGACATCTTTTCCAAGGCTTCTGCAAATGGTATGCTGATATACAGTTTTTTGAAAATATCCAAAAATCTTGAAAACTGCTTATCTAACTTGGATTTCTGAAACCTCTGTGGATATGGTATAGGAGGCATTGTAAGGCTTTGTTCATGTGCTTTCTACTCTAACTCCTTATCCTATCGATTTTTAGTGTCTGATACTTCTTCTTTTTCCACGGTTGCTTTGTCCATCTTTTCCTTGTCCTTGAGTGTCTCTTGCAGTTCCTTTCCATTGCGTAAACTTACAGCCTTGCAATACTCACCTCTGTCCGGATTTATCTCTGTATCACTGGGGAGTGTTCCTTGTGGACGACTATTCAATGCATGTGCTATCTGCCCCATCTGATTTTCCAAATTTTTGGTCAAAATAGCCTGACTTTTCACATTCATATATACCTAACTCAATAACTTGTCTTGCTCACTTATCCTTTTGTCGGTTGCTACAATAAATTTTTCGAAAGCGTCTTCCAGACTTGTTCTCCTCTCTGGCTGTTGTTGAGTCTGATTTTGAAATCCGGGTGGGTTTTGCGATCTCGAGGCTTGAGCTTGATTATTACTCCAAGAAAATCCCGGATGATTTCTCCAACCCGAGTTATATGTATTTTGATTTGGATAAGGTTGGACTGATCGATTATAGCTTCCCTCGAACTGAGCTGATTCGACATTGATGGCACATTGATTTGTAGCATGACTCCCAACATACAACTCACAAACCATTGCTACTTGCGGTTCTAATGGTAGACCCCATGTTTCATTCCTCTTAGTTAACGCGGAGACCTGTGATGTCAACGCTTTCACTGCATCCAATTCAAGCTTTCTCGGTGTTTTTGGAGGATTAAACCTAGTCATTGGCCACTGATAATTTTTGTTGGCCATCGTCTCTAAAAGTTGATAAGACTAATCAAAATTCTTCGCCGTGATCGCTCCGTTTGCTGCTGCATCAATACTGGCTCTGGTGGACGCAAGCAAACCATCGCAAAATATTCCAACCTGCATCCACTGTGGAATTCCATGATGCGGACATTTGCGGAGCATATCCTTAAATCTTTCTCAGGATTCATATAATTTTTCTAAGTCAAATTGGGCAAAAGTGTGAATATCGTTCCCTAGTTTTGCCGACTTTGCTTGTGGGAAAAACACAGCTAGAAATTTTTGAGCTAAGTCGTCCTAAGCAGTGTTTGAACCAGGCGGTAAGGAATGTAACCAAGTCCGTGCTTTGTCCTTCAACGTAAACGAAAACAACCTCAACCTTATAGCGTCTTTTGAAACGTTATTGAATTTGAAGGTGTCGTAAATTTCCAAGAAACTCAAGATGTACTCGTTCGGATCATCCGTCGAACTACCCCCAAACTGCACTACATTTTGAAGCATCTGAATCGTCCCCGGTTTTATCTCAAAACTGTTTGCATTAATCGTCGGCCTCCGAATACTATACTGTATGTCTGTGATTGTCGGCATGGCATAATCCCTGAGTGATTTTTGTTCTTCCCCTGCCGTGACTACTGGAATCTCTTGTGCCGCCAAATCTTCTTCTAGTGGTATAACCTCACTAGTCAATCGTACTTTCCAGAACTTCCTTTCGATATCGTCTGCGTAAGGAAAAAGTTCCTTTTTGGCCTTTGATTTAGTGTGCATACACTTACAAAGAATTCCTATAAACAAAAGAATAAAAATAAGTAACTAACGTTTAAACTAAGACCGAATTGATTATAATTAATATGGAATTAATATTTATTAAGAATTCCCCGGCAACGGTGCCAAAATCTTGTTGTTTGATTTCACAATCAAATATTTGTGCAAGTATACACATACAACAAGTAATAAAGTGGTAAATTAAGTGTCGAACCCACAGAGAATTCCAATCAATAAACTCCAACTACTAGTACTATACCAATTCAATTTTATTTAAACAGCTGCAATTTATGAATTTTAAAATTAAGAAAACTATATTAACTAATTAAACTGGATTACTTTATAAATGAATTCAAATAAATAAAGGTTAAGACAACAATATCCCCAATTATGAACTATAAACCAATTATCCAATTAACCCAATTATTACGCTACCTGAATTGTTAATAGAAATTCTAGTTGTTAAAAGCCCTTTCCCAAGTGAACAGATAACTTTTATTCAATTCAATTAACCCTGCGATATTCCTATGCAAAATAATTAAATCAAACCCGTTAAGTTCCAATTCCCAGTTTGTTACATGCAGTGAACATATATTCCTATTTAATTCATAACCTTAATTATTCATCTCATGCAAAATAATTAAGTATACATGTTATCATGTCCAGTTCTAACCCTAAATTTCATCTTCCGAATCCTTCTAGAGTAACATGGTAATTACTGGCCAAATAATTAATAAATACGCATAAGACATGATAAATAATTCACCTTGACATAAATAATTGGAATAAATTAAGTAATTAATTCATAGACATAAAAGGTTTAATTTGTAGTCTTAATAAAAGAATTAGTTCATAACGAAAAATAAAACCAACAATCTCATGAAAATCATCTTGAAAGAATTACACAATTAAAAATAAGAAGAATAAACTCTAAAAGAAAATCTCCCAAGCTTCAATCTTCAATTGGAATTCTTCTCCACAATCTCCTACTAGTCCTTGATAAATCTTCAACTATGCTGGAATGTCCCCTTTTAATTTTAGCTAATTGTACTTTAAATACTCTTTTCCATCTGTCTACAATCCTAATCCAAGTCAACATTTTGCCCCCTTCCTAATCCAAGTCAAACTCTTACCCCATGCATACGCCTTATCCACATCCGGTCAAGCCTCAGCGCCCCGGTGCTGAGCTTTACTCCAATTATAGCGCCTCGGCGCTGATCTTTGAGCTATTTATGGTTATGCCATTATCATACTAGAATTTCTCGATTCGACCCTGCTCTATCTCAATCTGCAAAATAATCACGAAACACAATAAAAACTCTCCTAAAGGACTCGAGAGCAACAATAATTTAACCCTAAACATATCCAATTCTTGCATATATTACCCATTCATCAATTATTCTTGAATTTTACTTCACAAAGCAGTATCATGTTGACAATTTGGATATTTTTAAACTCTGGATAAATTTAAAGTCTTTAATATTTATCCTTAATTTTGTTTTATTAATGCTTATATCATTGTCATCATCCTCATGCTTATATTGTGATGAAAGTCATCTTTGGCTTATGTGCATAGATGGACTATTGATTGGAATGATTATGACCAGGGATTATTCGGTATAATCATGACCCGTAATGTTACAAATGATATGGTAAAAGCCCTCATTGGCCCATAGTACATTGATGGACAGTTGTTGGTATGATTATGACCAGGGATTATTCGGTATAATCATAACCATTGATGATTACATGAATATCCTTGGCCCGTAGTGCAGGGATGATTAGATGATGTGGTTTATTTATTAAGCTGAGTCTCAGCGATAAAGTGGATGAAAAACTTTTTAAATCATAGAAGATAGTTGATATCATACTCTGTTTGACTCTTCTAATGGATTACTTGTTCAGCTGCAGTTAAACTTGATGTTTATTGTATTTTATCAGTTTAACACTATAGAAGGCTAATGATAATTTATTCTGCATTATCTTAGTCATAATATTTCTTACTGGGCTAGTTAAGCTCACCCTTTTGCTTTCATTGTTCTCTTCAAGAAATGAGAACGTAGCCGGGACTAGTCGGGGAATGCAATGACGGTCCGAGATGATTATTTTAGTAGTCTTCATTACTTAGTGTAATGAGGATTGAATTTGAGTTTGGATATTGTCTATAAGACAATATTCATGTAAAAACTCAGCTATGTTTTGTCGTATTTTTACACGACAGTTGTATTAAATAAGTTTGTATTTGATTTCTGTACCATATATTTGACGACTCAAGATAGGTGATGTATACATATTTTGGGGGCGTCACAGATATCCTCGAAGGAATTTCGTTGAGATTAAGCCCTTCCTTTTTTATGGGATGCCACGTGGCAGTGTTATCCTCGACTGGCTAACCTCGACGGATAAAATTCAGTCGATAATATATTAATCTCGACCGAATATTCCGTCGAGGTTAGTCAGTAGGGGATATTTATCTTCGACTGAAATATCGACAGACTTAATTTCGACGTGCTTATATCCGACTGCATTTTCGACCGAATATTCTGTCGGACTTACCATAACCTCGACGGATTATGCTTAATTCTGACGGAATATTTCGTCGAAAATAACCCTTTTTGTTGTAGTATAATCTTTTGTATTTATTTTGTGCCTAAATATACTCATTATTCTTATATTTTTATTTAAGGTGAAATTAAATGTTTTTCCTTTTTAATTATATTAGTTTATTTAATTATTATGCTTTATTTTATATTGTAGGATTTAATATTTTATTATAATAAAGTTAATATCTTGGTGATCAAACAATATTAAATGCTCCTATTCATGGAAGGAAAGAAACAAGAAGAATCCTACAAGGAGGAAGGAGGTGGAACAATGTTGGTGTGCAAGTCAAATCTAATTAAGGAAAGGAAAATCTATCTAGAAGATCTCTTTGAAGGAAGTTAATTGCCACTAGGAGGTTGAAACCTACATGAAAAAGAGTTAATTTCTTATGCTTATAAATATAGGATTACCAAGAGAGCTTAGGGACTTGTATACAAACTTCTCTCTCTATTATTCTTTGGTGTTTTCAAAGTCATGTATAACTAAATTCTTATTCTTAGTTTAAGGAGGCGGAAGCCTCATATTATTACACTGTGAGATCCAATTGATTTTAATTGTTCAATTTATAATTTGAGTATTGATTATTCTTTTGTGCTTAAATTCTATGATTGATATGTTTAATTGCTAGGATGCATACTAGTTTATTATTCTTTGAAATCTACTACTAAATTATATATCAAATCTGTAATTGTTTGATCACTCTAGTTTGTGAAGCAACTAAGATTAATAATTGACTGCAGATCACGAGATTATTATATCTTAGGAAGAATACTCAACTAAATTAAAACCGCTTGTGCTTATGTTGTTTAGCTTCATTAGTTTTTCTATCTCTTAAAGTTATTACTGGATTAAACTTTCAGTGCTTGTCTAAAGTTGTTTAGTAGTTAGAGTTATTTAGATCGCTTGTTTCTATCTAACTAAAATTAAGGAAAGACACGGAAATAATTCCAACGGTGAATATTCAAATTATTAATTATTTATGCTTGTGTCAATGATCAGTGTGAATTTCTGAAGGTGGAAGTTGAATTAATCCAACGCTCGTTTTCCTAATTTATTTCATTAGATTATTTTGTGTTATTTGTGTATTTTTTTTACTTTATTTAACAACATTCAAAACCCCTTTTTTGGTATACAAAGTATCGAAATAGATTAATCATTATCTGTGGGATCGACTCGTGCTTGCACTACTACATTAATATTGTTCGCAGTAAGGTTTTATTTTTGGTTGCCTACGACAGCACACTAGTCATCCCAATTATAGGCGTAATAATAGTTCCTCCACTCAGGCATTCCTTGGTTGCTGTTAGTGGTGTAGTGTCCAAGGTCATGTCGTTTCACAATGCCCTCTCTTTCGGCAACAACTCCCACAAGTACAACCACCTTCTTAACCTGACAATCAATCACACTCTCGTCTATTGCCCACTGGCAACCTCAAGCTCATGTTCTAACCACTGATCCTTCCATCACCACATGGCTTCTTGACAGTGGCGCATCCTATCATGTCACCACCGACTTTAGTAATCTCGCCTTTTACAATCCTTATAACGACACATATGACATCATAATTGGCGATGATTTCGGACTTCCCATATCCCACAACGATTCTAACTCTCTTTCAACTCCCTCTCATTCTTTTACTTTATCTATTATTTTATGTGTTCCCACCATGAAATGAAATCTCATCTCTATTTCTCAATTTTGCACATCTAATAACACTTCCATTGAATTCTTACCCACTTCTTTTGTTGTGAAGGATCCTCGCACGGGGGAAATCCTTTTACAGGGTCGGACTAACAATAGTGTGTATGAATGGCCACTCTCCATTCCTCAAGCTCCTTTACTAGCTTTTTTGTGATGCCCCTAAATTTAGGTTTAAACCATACCCAAAACTTGGGCTGCCAAAAATAACACTACAAACAAACACGAATTTTTCTATTTATAACTATTATTACAACGACAGTGTTCACACTCAAAACCAATAACACTCTACATAAAGGAACAATCAATAACTGTTTTGAGAGTTAAATTTTTTGGAAAATGCTCAAGGAAGCCTTCGTACATGGGAGGTCATGCTTCTAAGTTATAATAGATATCATAGGACTTGAGAATTAACCTTGGTTGACCCAATACCAAAGAAGAATGAGAAGATTACTATCCTGTTCATTCCAATGGTGTGTATCTTATTGCTACATTATTATCTCTATCGTGTCAAACTGAGCATTATATTTCAACCATACTCCAAGATTATATAGGTAATGCTCATAGTTATAGTCAACAAGTGGATGCGCACAACCATATCTTATAGTAAGATGAATTTTTATGTGGTTAGACATCTTTTATGATAGTGGCAGCACACGCTTTAATTTTTTACAATTATTACCACACTACCTTATAATTTGATGAGAACAACCACTAACTCGGAACACTATGGTTACTAACTCGGACCATTACTCCACTCCCCGACTATTCCTAGCTACACTCTCATTTCCTGAGAAGAACAATGGAATAAAAAGGAAAAATGGTGAGCTCAACTAGCCCAGTAAAGAATATCATGACTAAGATAATGAAGAATAAATTGTCATTAGCCTTCAACAGTGAAAATTTTGAGAGAACAAGTTTAGATCAACAACTGCAGCATAACGAGCAATCCATTAATTAAAAGAGTTAAGTAGAACATAATGTCTACTATATTCTCCAATTTAAAAGTTCACCACTAATATTTTTATCCCTGTAATACCAATCAATAGTTCTTCTTTGCACCTAGTACTGTAATAACCAAGAATTTCTGTGGTACATTGTAAATAAGTATTAAATAATCAATAATATCTTATGGATGATGAAGTGATTATGTGGATAATATGAGATAATATTTAAAGAAAGTCTCACTAATAAGTTATATAAGTTAGTGAACTAACCTAAGTATTTTAATAATCTAGAAAATAGATTTAAGGTGTTAAACCCTAACTAAGTACTCTATAAACTTGAATAAGACAAGTCTAATTGGGATATGTAAGTTAATTAACATTATTGATTGATGCGAATGTGTAAATATCAATAATAATGAGTAATAGTTCATGTGATTATATGGTTAATATTACTAAGAATGGCAAGTAGTCTAAACAAGCCCAATAATTTATTTAAGCATTGGACTTTTAGATAATTTGATTGTTAAGCTAGCCCAATATTAAATTTAATGGGCAAGTATGCTAGTAGCACAACTATTTAATTGCGGAGGCATAAGTTCATTTTAATTAGTAAGCTAAACTAGTTAATTTCAAGCCCAAAAGAATTAAATGATTGGCCCAATCCTAGCCCAATTAAAGAGGGGCATTATGGTCATGTAATTTAGCAAATGTAGTAATTAAAAATAAAGTAAAGATGAGGATTTAAGGGGGGAGGGATCCGGCCATGTATTGGAAGAAAAAGGGCATGTGACTTATGTCTTCTTTTTCTTCATTTGGTCACCAACTACCTTAGGTGTCACACCATGACTTAGCCACCCTTTTTGGCAAAGATTGCAAGTTATATGGAGAGAGAAGGGAAGAGATATGATAATCAATAATGTGTAGATATACTAATATATCTATAGATTTTTTTTTCCAAACACTTAACCCATATTCTCTTTCATCTCATTACTAGTTAACCAAGCAAAAAGCAAAAACATAAGAGAAAAAGAGGGAGAGAGTTCGGTGGGAGCAAGAGGGAGAGAGAAGGAGAGAGTTGAGGTATAGAAAATCCTAGGAGCAAGAGTGGAGGGTGTGGTCTTTTATGCATCCTAAATTTATTAATTACTTTGGGAGATATAGAAGAAGTGCTCAAAGATCAAGGTATAAACTTTAAACTTGTGGATTTCTTTTTATTTTGTTTGATTTTGGTTAGTTAAGGCTTATGATCTTAAGGCTTAAAACCCTCTATCTATATGTTTTATATGATTTTATGTATGGTTCTAATATATTTGAGTGTTAGAAAGTAAATCAAAAGGATAGGAAAGAAACTAGTGTTGTTTTGTTAGAAACTCTAGTTTTTTTTCACTTCCTTTGATCGACTACCATTTTTGATCTACACCTTCTTTTTGTGATCCGTAAAAGGGAGGTGCTAGATATGTAAGTTAAGTACTAAACCCAAGTGGTAGCACTCAAAAATATTGAGTACACAAGTGGTAGGAACTGTTTTAGCTAAAATAGTTTTGTCTTTTGAAAGAAAAATAAACTGTTTTTTGGACAGTCAATGCTAGGGGCATTTTTGTCATTTTTTTTGACATTTAAAAATTCTGGAAAAATTTGGGAGAGTAGTATAATGAGTTATCTTTCAAACCCAAGTGGAATCACCTAAAAAGGAGTTGTATATTTCCGTATAGATTGATTTTAGCAAAGTAAGTAAAAGCCAAAAATCACAAAAACAAGCTGCGAAAGAAATTGCAAGGGCAGTTTCGGCCACTTAAATTATGGAATAAATTCCGGCCTTTTGGGAAATGAAAATATATGATATAAGGTAGCTCTTGCCCAAAAATGAGCTCATTCCGACTTAAATTGAGCAAGTTATGGCCATTTCAATATTTAGGTTTTTCGGACAAAAATCGCTATAACCGGAGTTCTATAACTCCGATGGCCACGAAATTTAAACTATAGGGTCACGTTAACATGTCTAACATTATTCCAAGAGATGGGAATTTCTGGAATTAAGCGTGATGGGGCTAATTTCTTAAACTACGTACTAAAAATAATTTTTCGAAAAATACTAAAAGAAATTGAAAAATTACGGAAAAATACTTTTTATGTATGAAATATATGTATATATGTTTGGCCAAAGGATAGAAAAATAATAAGTTGATTTGGTATTTTCGTAAAGGAGATATGGAATCCAGCTTGCTGGATTGAAGGATTTGAAATCCAGGCTTGCTGGATTGAAGGATTTAGAATCCAGGCTTGCTAGATTAGAAGTTTGTTTAATCCAGTTTGCTGGATTAGCCAATCCAGGTGGTTGGATTTCATATTTGAATAATCTAGACTATGATGTTAGTATTCAACTTACTAAATTATAAGGGAGAGCTAATAAAAGGAAAAGATTAAGTGTTATCATAAGGAATATGATAAAGTAATTAAATTATTATCAAAGAATGATAATAATAAAGATGTTTTCAGGTAATTGATTATGTGGTTATGTATTAACTAAATTGCTGATAGAGTAATTGTATTTATGATATAAAGTATTATATGCTGATTGTAAGATCAATCTTAACAATGATAGGTCTTTACAATAAAGAGATTAAATTAAATTGTGTAGCAGTAGATCGCAGTAAAGGCAAGTTCTCTGACTCAAACTTGAGTTATTACTTTCAAAGCATCTTAGTGAATAATTATTGTTGATTATTCACATCTATATTGATTATTGATACTCGTACTAAGTGCAATTAAATTCCTGTTCTATTATTATTGAACTGTGAATTAGATAAAGCTCTTTTATTCATGAACTGTTTAAGATATGGATCTATGCTAATTGTATCAGCTAGATCAAGTATGTTTAAATTTGTTAAATCAAATATGTTGTTCAACGTTGTTCTTCACCAATTGATTTGGTAAGGACTCAAGACTGAGAAAAAGAACAAGTTGATTAAAGCATTATTGAAAAATAATTATTGCTCATATATTAAGTGTTTATGCATAATACACCGAGTATGAAAGGATTATCCCCTTGATTACCAAAACTTATTAAAAGGACCAGTTTAAATACTGACAACCTTAGCATATGTTCATGGTCATTATGACCACTCAGTATCTGTTATTCAATTGTTCGAATATTCAGTTATCAAGACTTAATTCATGTTCTTTTACAATTAATTTCTATTGTTAAACATTGAACGATAAATTTCTTGCTAATCATGATATATCTTCTTTGTACTTAAACTTGTTAAGCAAATTAGTTGCTTACTTTTGCTATATCATGACATTTATTTCAGTTAAGCCAGAGAGTTCAAGTAAGAAGGACAAGGGCAAGGGAAAGGTCCAAGAATAGTTATTATAAATGTTTAAGTATCATGAAATACTATGTTTGATGTTTATGTAAACCTTTTGTGTTACTTTATGTAACTTAAGTAAGGTATGTTTATGTTAAGGTAATAGACCTTGGGGTATTGTATAAGACTTTATTATAATGAACAACGTATGTTTATTATTCCGTAATAGTATATAGAATGCTTATGTTGATGATGGATAGTGAGCCCCAAGCCCGGGGGAACTCGGATTTGGGGGCGTCACAAGTACAAAGAGAATTTTCACATGTCTTTACCTGTAATACCAAAAACATGGTTATACTAATTCACAGTTCTCGTTCATAATCATTTTAATCAACAACTTTGGGTCATAAGTATGCTAATCAATTCATCTTTGCACTACATACCAAAGATATTCAATTGTAATATCAATTGTTATGATCATACTAATCTACAACTTTAGGTCATAATTATGCTTCTCAATTCATATTTGCACTACAAACCAAAACTATTTAATTGTAACACCAATGATCATGATTATACCAATCTACAACTTTTGGTCATAATCATGTCGGTCAACAGTTCTTCTTTAAACGATCAGGCCAAAGAGAATTTCACCACAATGATTATGACAATGATATAATAGATGAATAGAAATAATAAGAACAATAAGATCAAAAATAAACATTAGAGATTTATAATTTAATTATACCAGAGTCGAATAAAGTCCAAATTATCAACACAATGACCAAATTGTGGAGTCAAATTTAAGAATGATATTTAAGTTTCATATTTCAAAGATAACGATTAAAATTTAAAAAGAAGATTTAGGAAAATACAAATTCAAGTGAAATGATATTAGATGAAACACAAATCTCAAAGGAATTTTTAATTATTTCAGGAATTATAGAAGCAATATTTATAATCATGTTGATTAATTCATCCTTGCACTTAATCCAAAGATATTCAATTCTAAAATCAAATCATACCAATCAATAATTCATCTTTGCATCCCTGGCTTAAGAGAACCCATGATCATGATCATACCAATCATCTACTCATCTTTGCACTCAAGTCAAAGAGAACTTTCATCACCATGATTATAAAAATATTATATATGATAAATAAAAATAATAAGAACAATAAGATCAAGGATAAGCATTAGAGATTTGCAATTTAATTTATCTAGATTCCAAACTGTTAACACGATATCCAGAAAATCGATTAAAGTTCTTGATAAAATATAGTTCAAGAAATGTACGCTTCTCAGTTCAAATATAATAATTAAAAATTTAATAGGAAGATTCAGGTCAAAGATATTAAATGAAGCAAAAACTATTAAGGATATTCTAATCATTGAATTTTCACATTTAATTATAAAGCTCTAAAATAAATAATACTTTCTTATCATAATATGGAGTATGAAAGAAAATAATCTCCTTTACGAGTACTAAAGAAACGATCTTCCTTTACGACTATGAAAATAATGACATACTCTACGTGTAAGAAGGAAAATGATATCCATTTACGTGTATGAAAAGAATGATACACCCCTTACCTCGATATTGTGAAACACAAAATTAATAATCGAACAAATCTTTCCATGTTCGTCTTTGTAGTAGTAAAGAACCTAAATTTTGTGTCTTCTAGAGTTTTCAAAATTGCTTTATGTTTCAACAAAATTGTAGCTCTCGAAAAGATATATGAAATAGACTAAAGAATCACACCATTCGGAGTTAATATGACTGAGTTATGAACTTCGTAAATTTGGGCAAAAACAAGTGATGAAAATTAGGGTAGGATACAGTTTTCAACATTTTAAGATATGAAGATGACATCAAATGACTTTGCTTCCTTCTTCAAAGTTGTAGAGGACGAAAATCTAATGAAAACGGGGTTTGAAATCACTCAATTCCAATAAAGGATGAATTTACTATGATTTTTCTTAAGAGTTGTTGTACATAAGAAAATTCAACTCGAAAATTCAAAGAAGAACGCAACAAAGACTTAGCTTGGAATGACTTGGAATACAAATTTAGTAGTCTAGCTGATATTTACTAATACTTGGGGTAGCCTAGCATACTTAGAAAGAAACTTACACTAAAAAGTTTTTAGAGAGAGGAATGAAGTATAAGTAAGGAAGTTAAAATGAATTTCCTTATACTAAGCCTTACTATTTATAGCCAAAATCTCCCACATTTTATAAATATATTATTCATCCATTATCATTATCTTTAAACATAATGATAACCTATTTTCATCCATTATCTTGACTTTAAAAAATAATGATTACCCATTTTCATCCATTCACTACAAGAAAAAGGGCCATCTACGACCAATGATATCAACGACCGCCCTATCAGGTCGCTGATAATAGTAATATCGACCGCTAGTTACGACCGCTCTAGTCGCTAGTTAATATTAGAGACCGCATGCGGTCTCTGAGAAGAATTTCCCTCCCAAAAATTGGTGCGAAATTTTGGCACGGCGACCAATCTATATCAGCGACCGCTAGCGGTCGCTGATATGTCCACATCATTAAAAATCAGCGACCGCTCAGTACAAAGAAGAAAAGAAAAGAGGGAGATATAGACGAGGGAGAAGAGGGAGTAGGGAGGAAGAAAAGAGGGGGGAAGAGAATAGGGAGGGAGATTGTCGTCCACCGCTGCACCACCGCTGCACCACCATCGCCGCTTCTTAAAGTTCCTTCAATAGAACAGAAGGTAAGTCCTTTTAATTTTTGAATTATATTTGATGTCCATCAGCCTTCTTTCAATTTGTATACATGCTGAATGACACCTACAAATGTTTGGGATTTATTTAAAGCTATTTGCTTTTGGAAACCTGGTTGGATAAATAAGATTTTTTCTTTTTTTGTACACAAATACGTGAGCCTAACTTATTTTTTTTACTTTTATTTTTCTTTTCTTCCTAAGCTCAGTGATTTTCATATCAAGGGCATCTAATATATTTCTCATGTACTTTATCTCTAGATTTGGGCAATACTTATAATTTGCAGTGTGTATACTGTGTAATTCATCTTCTTGTTATCAAGTGACGGGTCAAGTCTGCATTTGTTGCTTGATGGCATTTGTTGTCCAATTCAGGAAGTTCTTTAGAGAGAGCTAGATTGGTTTGTTTGCTTTTTAGCTTTTCATTTATTAACTGGTTAAAGGGTACTCACAATATGATGTAGTCGTCTGATAGTTGTAAGCTCTTCTACTAAATATGCAAAGTATTGAATGGCTTTCAAGTTTGCATGTGTTATACTTAATAGGATTGGTTGCCAAATTTAGGAAGTTCTTTAGAACACACTAAATTGGTAATTGCAAAATGGACTAAAAGACCGGCTAAGACACACTATGAATCTGAAGGGGTGTTTAAGTCTTTTCCATATCTTCTTCATCAACTAATTTAATTTCTCCCCTGTTTCTTCACCTTCTCTTAGCCACCAGTCAACTATTATTGATTTCACGAATGAGAAACATAGTAATCAAATCTATGTATGAACTCTTATCCTTTAGTTTGAAGGCTGAGGGACTGTTATGATAAAGTATATAGTATGTAATGCTTTGGACTGTTTTGGGTGTCAAATGACTTTATAGGACTAATAGTCCCACATTAAGGGACTAATAGTATGCCTTATTCTGCAATGTTGATATACGCAGCATTATAGTTTCTAGAACACATTGCAAAGTCCATTGGTTGTTCTTCAAACTTGACCATCAAGATATTTTCATTACCTAATGTCCTATCCTATGTAGAAGAGTTTTTGTTATGTTTAGATATGGACCCTGGAATATATAAAGGCGCAAAACTGCCGCCTCGAATAGATCCTCAGGTGTATCTGAAGGCGAAAAGGCAAAAGGCACGTATCGGGGCGGCAATATATCACAGCTGCAGCATATTACTGCCAGGGTACGTATGTTATGTTTACAGTCATGTTTTGTAGCTAAAATATCATATGTTTACATATTAATATGAGAAAATGAACTGTAGGAGTCTCAGTCTTAAGGTCAACCTATCAATTGGTTGGATGTGTATGTGGCCACCTACGATGGTCTGCCTGAGGCTGTTCAGATAGCGGTAATAAGTTAACTTTATACTAATATGTTGTTTATAAATTGTGACGACCTTGTATAGCATTTTTTATTTATTTTTAACTATTTAATTGTTGACCTTCTGACATGACACTTATAAGGGCTTAATGAACGAGCGTTATCCTGAAGGTACCCCGCGTCTGTCGATTGATCAAGAATTGTGGGAGAGGGCGTCAGTCATGAATAAAAACTATGTTAAAGGCCAAGGACAAAAACGACGCCCGACCATCAGTGGCACAGGCAGCTCTGCTACCCAATCTACACAGTCATCAGGTCATCCAGCCTATCATACTCCTGCTAACTGTGTGAGAGGGATCTGTCGGGATCGTGAAATTCTTCGTATACTGGGCGGGCATCTGCAGTCTCTGAGTCCTGATGAGTTGGCAGATGCAGTGGCGACAGCAGCAGCAGCACAACATCAGGATGACGATGATGTATATATCGATATTGTTACTGTCACTGTCTTACTTATATGTTTCACTACATTGTCTATTATTTAGCTTTCCCTAAGTCATAGTAGTATCAACACATATATGTAACATATTTTATTCTTTTGTTAATTACAAGGTCCTAATTTGGATGATCCATGAAGAGTTAGACTTGTTTTTTAGATATTTAAAGCCTTGTACTCTTTTATATTCATTCTTTAGACAATTTAAAGCCTTGTATTGTTTAGATATCTATGTCTCGATCCTTCCACCTCTCGCCTTTACACTTCTCATCAAGTACGTTTCGTCGAGTCTATTTTTCCCTTCGTCACCAATCATATCTCCCTTCCTTGTTTAACTCTATCCACCGTGTTTGATTGGTGCTCTATGTCACTTCCGGTCATGGACACATCAATACTGACTTCTGGCTCTGCACCTCCCATCATTCCACCCTCACATAACTCCCCAAGCCTACTCCCCGAAGCCCCAGTAGTTGCCACTGTGATGCCCAACATCCAGTGTCTAGCCCACCTTCACAACCCAACATAACCCCTCAAACTCAACCTTTTGAGCCACCACCCTCGTCTAGAGTCATTGTCAGCAGATCTAAACATAATATTTATAAGCCAATCCAAAATCTCAACTTTACTGCCCAACTCCAACAACCTAGCCTTGAACCTACCATTGTGACCCAAGCCCTTAAGGACACTAAGTGGAGATAAACTATATTCGATGAATATGATGCACTCGTTCGCAATGGGACTTGGGAACTAGTACCGTCTTGTGACAACCCCAAAATAGGTCCATTCCATCCAACCTATTTCGAGTCACCAAATACATGGTACAGAAAACAACTATAACTTTATTACAATAATTGTCGTGCAAAATACAACAACACATATGATGTGAGTTTGGATACAAATATATACCAACTGTGACTCATGTCCCATCAGTGGAAAGCACCTCACAATGACACCTTACATAAAGGTATAGTTAAAAACTGTTTTAGAAACTAGAATATTTAGGAAGTGCTCAAGGAAACTTTCGTACATGGGAGGCCATGCGTCTAGGTTATGATAGATATCATATGGCCACAGAATTATCCTTGGTTGACCCAATAGACCCAAAAAAAAACAAGAAGTTTACTATCATATTCTTCTCAATGGTGAGTCTTCTCTTGACATATCATTATTTCCACTGTCTCTAATTAAAAATTATACTTCAAACAAACACCAAGATTATATAGGTAGTGCTCGTAAAGATACTCAGCAAGTGGATGAGTACAACCATGTCTTATGATGACACGAGGTTGTATGTCATTAGACATCTTGTATGATAGTGACAAAACACCCTTCCAAAGTTGGGTTCGCCTCACCCTATTTTCTTCACCAAATATAACTACTAAATGATGATCACCATTCTATTCCCTTGTTACCCCCGCTCGACCCAGCTACACTCTTATTACCTGAAAGGAATTGTGAAACAGAAGGGTGGGCACAACTAGCCCAGTAAAGAATATCATGACTAAAGATAAATAAGTTATCAATAGCCTTCAACATAATTAAATCAGAGATTTAGAACATATGGTAGATGATAAAAATTTCAACCATAGTTGCAGCGGAACGAGCAATCCATTAGAAGAGTCAAATAGACTACAAAGTCTATTATTTTCTCCATGTTAAAAATCTATCAACAATGTTTTATCCCTGTAACATCAATCAACAGTTCTGGTCCACAATCATATAAATAACTCATAATCATAATTGTGATTCTAAATTCCTCTTCGCATCTAGGACGAAGATAATTTTTATCACATGTCTTTACCTGAAACATCAAATATCATGGTTATACCAAATCATAGTTCATGTTCATAATCATACTAATAAATTCATCTTTGCACTACAGGCCAATGATATTCGTCAACAGTTCATCTTTGCACTACTGGCCAAAGATATTCAACAACAGGTCATCTTTGCACTACAGGCCAAAGATATTCATCAACAATTCATCTTTGCACTACAGGCCAAAGATATTACTCAACAGTTCATATTTGCACTACATGCCAAATATATTCATCAACAGTTCATATTTACACTACAGGCCAAATATATTAATATCTCAAAGAAATATATAATCATTTCAGAATTTATATAAACAATAATTATAACCATGTTAATCAATTCATCTTTACACTTAAGCTAAAGATATTCAATTATAAATTCAATGGTCATGATCATACCAGTTAACAATTCATCTTTGCACTACAGGCCAAAGATATTCCTCAGTCACGATCATACCAATAATTTACCCATCTTTACACTCAAGTGAAAGAGAAATTCAACATCAGGGTTATAAAAATATTATATATGATAATAAAAATAATATGATCAATAACTGCATTTATTTTCAAGAGTAACAATCATAAATTAACGATAATTTGGTCAGAAAAAGAAACTAATTTTGTCGTGAATAGTATTCGTAAATAGTAACTCGTGAATAGTAACTCATAAATAGTAACTCGTGAATAGTAACTCGTGAATAGTAACCCCGACTCAAAAAGGTAGAAATTCTACAATAAAATCCATACCAATATTTCGGTATAATGATATTGAAAGAATAACATTTTTTAAACTTATAAACAATTTATTTTAATTGTTTACACTTTATTAAATAATACATTTAATCATCATAAAATGTCAAACTCTTAAGATTTCATCACCAATAACCAAAACCCTCATCAAAAATCTGCATATACCTCATATAGGATTCTCAAGCCATAAAATCTTATTTTCCAATTTTCTTACTTCACATAACGTATTTAATTCATTTACTCATAACTAGTTCATTTTCATGAAAAATTCCAAATCAGTTCCAAAAATATTTTTTTCTGGGATTTAGCAGAATATAGTCCCATATTGAACATATATTTTTCTCAGAATTTTTAAAATTCATTTACTATTTTTCATATGGACAAAATCGCCGAATATTTAGACATTTATCATAAATTATACTTTTATCTAAAAATTCTGAAATTCACAAAGTATACTGATATTATATAGATATAATTTCAATAAAAATTTCATCAATTTTGGAGTTAACCACAAGGAGTTATAAGCGGTTACTTTTAAAATAGTCTTTTCCCGTAAAATTCATAACTCTTAATCTATACATCCAAAAATCACCATTTTCGGATACAATCAATAAAACTCAACAAAATATCATTTCAAATTTTTTCATAATTTTCTGAAGGTCAGAAGAATTACGAACTGAAAAACATAATAACCCTTAAAATCTCTTACTATCCCTTACCTCAAAAGTGCAGTATTTCTGACTGAAATGCAAAGCCGAAGGAAATTTGCACTGAATAGCAACTCTCAAAGTATCTAAATACTCACAAAATATGCTTCATAATATAGAGAGAGAAAGAGAGAAAGCTTATGTTTCTGGTGTGATTTTCAATTCTAACTTAGCCCTCTATTTATAGGAAAATGTTAGCATGCCGAAGCAGACTTAACATGCAACCTGATGGCTTTACCTGCTACTATTTAAGCCTACCACATTTGAATAAAAATCTCAGCACATTTCTTCACCAACCAAGAGTGGGGCCCACCAATTCTAGAATTTTCTACCAAAATGATAAACTCCAAAAATTCAACAATTTCTGAACCAGTCATCTCGTAAAATTCATAATAAATCATACGTTCATTTTTAACGGTTCAAAATTTGTGGACATATACTCAACTTATATATGTATAACATATCCAAAAATTACCACGATCCAACGGTCAGATTAAAAATTATAACCCCCGCAAAATATCTCAAAAACCCTAATTTTTAATACCTCCATTCCGACAAAAATACTGATAAAAATCTCAACATTAACTCGTTCATTTTTAACCACAAAAATATATCCCTCAGTTATATCCCCACCAAATAAATATTTTATTATCATATAAATCAATAATTAATTATTCACAAATAATATTACAGAATCACAATAATGACAACCAGGCAGTTCCCAAGAACGAGGGACTTTCTAATAAGGATTTCTCCTTACTAGCGCGCAATTAGATGACCAAACCTCTTCTTAGACAGAAATTTCTAGACATTGCAATAATGTCATCTAATAATATTATTCAAATAATATGAATTATTGATCTGATAATAGAAAATACTGTACAACAATAATTATTGAAACAACAATAATATAAAATATCAACGCAGCAATTATTGATTCAATAAAATAAAATATTGAACAGAAATTACTGTAACAATTATTGAGTAGTGTCTTCTCACGTAAGAAACAATAATTGAAAAAAATACTGTGCAATACTGTGTGTTACTGTGCAACTACGCGTACTATTGTATTTTAACCAGGGTATTCCAACAGTGTTAACGGTAACAACTACGCTGTTAATTTGTAAAAACTCAAATTTGTCGTTTTCTTCATCCGACAGTTATTCTGTTATGTGGCCCACAAATAGCTGCGCCGTCGTACGAATATTCCCCGACAGAAAGAATATTTCACGACCAAACGAATATTCCCCGATAACAATGAATATTTTATAACCACTTGCGTATTTTGAAAAAAATTTCATATATCATCCTTAACTTTAACTTTTATCAATTTAACCATTTACTGAATAGTAACTATAAAAAAAATTGAATACTTTTATTTCATAAAATTCGGGGTCTTACACGTCTCCTCCCACACAAAATTTGGTCGGTTGCAAATGGATTTTTCGCACTAAATATTTACCAAATGGTTCGATTGACAGGTATAAATCTTGGCTGGTTGCAAAAGGATTCCACCAATGCCCTAAAATTGATTATATTGAGACTTTTAGTCCTGCTATTAAGCCTACTATTGTTCATATCAATGAGAAGGTATGTCGTAATTCTTCAATTCTTCTCTAACTTTAAATCTCTTTAATATATATATATATATATATATATATATATATATATATATATATATATATATATATATATATATGTATGAAAAGGATTAAGGGCTTACTCCTTGATACTACATACCTTGCATACCTCCTTTAATGACGGACCGGGCATCGGTTCGGTTCGTCGCTAAAAGTTAAGACGACGGTTCTCTAATATATTAACGGACCGAACCGTTGCCCAATCCGTCGCTAAAGGGAGTGAATATGGTATGTAAAATAAAGGGGTGAGCCCTTGAAATGGAATATATATATATATATATATATATATATATATATATATATATATATATATATATATATATAGCCCGGCTCTCTCCAGCGAACTGGAGGGAGCGAACTAAGAGCGAACCGGCTATAGCGACGATTTTTTCTGTCGCAAGAGAATAAAAAATCGGCTTTCTATGTTATAACGACGGAAAAAACCGTCGCTATAGCCGGTTCGTTCTTAGTTCGCTCTTTCCAGTTCGCTGGAGAAGCGGACTCTGTATATATATATATATATATATATATATATATATATATATATATATATATATATATATATATATATGTGTGTGTGTGTGTGTGTGTGTGTGTGTGTGTGTGTGTGTGGTTATCTTGAAGCACTTGATATTATCTAGCTTGACGCAATGGGAAGGTATTGGCAAGAATATTATTTTGTTCAATAACATGGAATCAAACAGTACATTGGATGGATTACGGATTTGAAGTGTTTGTCGTCTTACGAATATTGCTGTATAATTTTCCAAGTTAACATATTAAGATTTCTCTGTTATCAATCTCTTTGACAAATCAATTCGATGTTTGAAATTGAATTTGAGAGCCAAATTTATACTAAATTTAAATTCCAAGAAAATGTAGATTAGTTTTAGTTTCAAATCTGAATCTTGTTATTGAGTTGCCAAACATATTATCAATCATGTGTTCACAATAATGTTTCTTCTGGTCTTGTTTCTCCGTATGATTTACCCCCTGACTCTACCAAAAAAAATATGAAAGTTCTATATATTTCACTTCTAGATATTTTCTTATGCATATTAGGTTTACCTAGGATCGGACATACTCAGACCCAATTTTTTTCAATAATATTTCCGAATAAAATATGTTCGCCTTAATACTAAATAGAATAAACTAATTCAAAAAATTAAATCAAAATATGCCCTAAGAAAAACATTAACATACTTCCTAAAAGTTGAAAAAGTACAAGTCTTTAGACTAACTGAAAAAGCCTTTACACAAATTATTGTTTTTGGAACCAAAACTATTGAGCTTTTAAACAAGGGTAAAATATTGTGGCACCCCATCTAGATAACAATAATAACACTTACTTTTTCTCTAGTTTCTTAATTTCATATTATAATTTTTATATATTAAATTTTCTCGAGTATATGTCAAAAATTGGGATGTTTATGATTTTGATTACATTTTTTTAGTATACAGTTTGCATTGCTTTTGTGTAATGTTGAATAAAAGAAAATATAATAATATTTATTACTACCTCTATCTTGTAAAAAGATATTTTTTTTCTTTTTTTGAGTAACAACATTTGTCATTTTTACTGTAAATAATTTTGCTTAAGTGTGACTTATGTTTAGTTTAATATATGAGAAAAATAATTAATATAATTTTTAATACTTTTTTTATATGAATAATAAGATTTGTTATGTAATAATAAATTTTTTTTACGTAAATTTTAATATTTGGAAAAAATAGTTATAATTTTATTGCGTTAATTTGTACTTTTTATGGGTATTAAAAATATATTTTACTATATATCATATAAATATTAATCTTTGAGAAATTTATTTAGCAAAAATTATATGACTTTATTTTCTTGATAAAATGAATATTTTTTTGACATTTATGTTATTTATTGCACAAGTTCATAATTAAATGAATTATATCAATTTAAGTACAAATTATAATATACAAATTTATATTTAGTGGATAAATTAAACATTATCGGTCCGGATCTTAAGCTCACCCCTTATTTAACTCACCCGAGCTCACCCCCCTTTAGCGACAGACCTGACGACGGTTCGGTCATACAACTGTCGTCTATACTTTTAGCGACGGACAACATATAGCGTCGCTAAAAGTATAGACGACGGTTGTATGACCGAACCGTCGTCGGATCCGTCGCTAAAGGAAGGGTGAGCTCGGGTGAGTTGGATAAGGGGTGAGCTTAAGATCCGGACTCTAAACATTATAACTTAAAGGGTGTATTAGACATTATATTAAAAATATTTTTGGATATTAGTTGGTCAATTATTATTTTAGTCATTAAGTTGAAAACTTTATTCTCAATTTTTTTACTATGAAGGAATATATGATAATAATATTATATATTTGTGCTGTGTTGAAAGCTTCATCTATGCATGAGAATCCACTATTATTTATTTAAGGCCTAAATTAATTTTCAGGATCGAAAGGATAAATAACAAACATCATGCAAATCTCTCATGCAGACACAACAGACAAACAGAAACAGTATCCTCCAATATAGCATCTGTAAACAAACAAATAATTCGATACTTACACCAAAAATAAATTTATCTTTTCATGAATTTGTCAACAGTTTTCCTACCGATTCCAACGTGTGGGCGCATTATTTTACTTTATTTAATTCCATTTAATTTTAATTATTTATCTTTTGTGATGCTGGATTTTCTGGGCGTGGCTTCTTCCTTTTGGCTTTAGTACAATATTTAACAAACAAATGACAATGAAATTAAAAAGATATACGCACGGATTGGAATAAAAATTAAACCTACTGAAATAATGGTGGTGTGTATGTTGTTAATTAATTATACATTGAAAATGCTGTTTGAAAGAATCAGTCTCATCTAGAAACTCGAATAAAAACATGGAAGTTGTTAACATCATGATGTTGAATTTCAACTCTTGCTTGTATTGTTAATTTAATTTTATGTGTAACAAAATACAGATAATTAAACTACACGGTACACCAGAAGAAAAACACAGAAAAAGCTCTGAATGCAATTTTTTTTATAGATGCAACTTTTTTCTATACGAATTAAATATATAGATAAAAATTGTATCGTTTGGATTTGTCAATTTTGCATTATAATTATTTGATATTAATGAAATTTTTATGTATATATAGATAAAAGTTATATGTATATATATTGCTGAAAAAAATGATAAAAGTTATATCTGTATTCTTTTAAGGATAATCTAACTGTACCATAAAATAACTTGATACATACCTCTTATCCTTATATATTATCTGCCTACTAAGACAGAATCGTTAGGTTAAGGTTTAAATTTAAATGGTAGGCACGAATGTTTGATTCTAGTCCTTAAAACATGAAGTTGACATATGGCGGATTATCGTATACCCTATGCAACTACAGTGGCACTTTCGTCCATGCTTGCTACGTTATAACGGTTTGTCGAAATGTATTGAGTTATCCGCTTGAAAATGTACTACGGGTGTTCCCAAGCTAAGGGTTTATGTGTATTTATGTATGGTCTAAAATTATTTGAATATATGGATGAGGGAAACTGCTAGAATTTAAGATCGAATCTCACAAAAATCACATAGAAAATAGATGAAGAACAAAAAATAAAAGACACAATATACTCAGGTTCATCAATTTAGTTAGTTTGTGTAAGACCCCAACTTTTATAAATAAAGATGAATTTTCTATAAATATCATTTTTGAATATTATGGAGTTAATTTGATATAATGTTATAGTTGTGGGTAATATTTATAAATTTTGCAAAGTAAGCAAGTTGTTATAAAATATTCGTTTGGTCGGGGAATATTCTTTTTGTCGGGGAATATTCGTACGACGGCACAATCATTGGTGGACCCCACAACGGAATTATTGTCGGATTGAGAAAACGACAGAATTATCTTTCTATAAAAATAACAACTGAGGTGTTACCGTTAAAATCGTTAAAACTGTTGAACTACTCGGTAGTAAAAGTACAGTAATACGCGTGGTTGTATAGTAGCACACGGTATTGGTTATTGATGCTTACGTGAGAAGTCACTCAGCTATACTCAATTATTGCTACAGTAATTGCTGCATCATATCTCTTAAATTATTGTCATAGTATCATCTGTATAATATGTTATATTATTGAGACGTTGTGGTAAGTTTGGTTATTTTATGGGGGGCCATATGTCATCATCTAAGAGTCTCTTCGTCAATAGTAATTACCGTCGTCAATAGTAATTACCGTCGTCAATAGTATTTACCTTGGTCAATAGTAATTACCTTCGTCAATAGTATTTACCTTGGTCAATAGTATTTACCTTGGTCAATAGTAATTACCTTCGACAATAGTATTTACCTTGGTCAATAGTATTTACCTTGGTCAATAGTAATTATCTTCGTCAATAGTATTTACCTTGGTCAATAATAATTACTTTCGTCAATAGTAGTTGTCCCTTCAATATTACCAAGAGTCATTTGACCCTTCGTTATGACCAAGAGTCATTTGACCCTTCGTTAAGACCAAGAGCCACCCTCAGTTTTTCTATAAATAGAGGTCTAGGGCTTCATTATTTTTGACGAATTCATTCAAGCTATAGAGAGAGAAAGTATAGAGAGAATAAGAGAGAGAGAGAATAAAAGTATTCTGCTACATCACTTTTCCAATATCCAGTTCTTTTAAGGTAAGGGATATTATTCTTTTGTATTCAAGAAGAGAACTTCTGTTATTCCATTTCTTTATTATTCTGTTGGAATAACCTGTATATGCGGAATACCCTATACTTGGTGACATTCTTCTATTATTCTGTCTTTGTTATTCCGTTGGAACATCCTGTCTGTGCTATACGCCGGACCTGGTTCCGTCTTTATTATTCTGTCTTTATTTTCAGTTGGAACATCCTGTCTGTGTGTTTTACACCGGACCTGGTTCCGTTTTTATTATTATTCTGTTGGAACATCCTGTCTGTGTGTTCTACACCGGACCTGGTTCCGTCTTTATTATTATTATGTTGGAATATCCTGTCTGTGCGTTTTACGCCGGACCTGGTTCCATTCGTTATTATTCTGTTGGAATAACCTGTCTGTGCGGTCTATCGCATGCATGGCGATTTCTTTTGTTATTCCATTCTTTATTATACTCAGTTGGTTAAGTTTTGACTTCTATACTCTATGAAATTTGTGGAATATCCTTGATAATTGCGTTTCATCCAGTATCTTTTCATGAAAATATTCTTCTAAGTATTCTTGAATTTTACTCCACAATGCAGTATCATGTTGACAATTTGGACGTTGTTAATTCTTGGATAAATTAATTCTTGAACTTGTTTTATTGAATTCTTATATCATTGTCATCATCCTCATGTTTATAAAATGTTGAAAGTCATCTGTGGCCTGTAGTGCATAGATGGACTTGGTATGATTATGACCAGGGATTATTCGGTATAATCATGACCGTAATGTTACAAATGATGTGGTAAAAGTCCTCATTGGCCCGTAGTGCGTTGATGGACAGTTGTTGGCATGATCATGACCATTAATGAATACACGAATATCCTTGGTCGTAGTGCAGGGGTGATTCGATGATGTGAATTATTTTATTAAGCTGAGTCTCAGCGATCACAGTGTTGAAAAACTTTTTAAATCATAAAAGATAGTAGAGTTTATTTTCTACTTGACTCTTTTAATGGATTGCTTGTTCCGCTACAGTTAAACTTGATGTATATTATATTTTATCAGTTTAACATTGTTGAAGGCTAATGATAATTTATTCTGCATTATCTTAGTCATAATATTTCTTACTGGGCTAGTTGAGCTCACCCTTTCTTTCACTGTTCTCTTCAGGAAATGAGAACGTAGCTGGGGCAAGTCGGGAAACGGAGTGATGGTCCGAATGATAGTATTAGTTAGTAGTCCTCACTATTCTATGTAATGGTGTGTTAATAAATGTAATGAGGACTCCTTTTGAGTATGAATACTCTCTAGAAGATAATATTTGTATTCAAACTCACAGTTTATGTTTTGTCGTATTGTACACGACAGTTGTATTAATCAGTTGTATTTGTATTCTGTACTATGTATCTGACGACCCAAGATGGGTGATGTATACCTAATTTTGGGGGCGTCACAGTTTGACTTGTCTTTACGCACTTTAGTACAATGATCTACACACCAAACAATATTTTTATAGTAACTAGAAAATCATAATTACTATAACATGTGCTGAAATACATGAGACCCAAACCATTAGTAAAATTCAAGGTTGGTGTTCGGGAGTGATTTACCGACCCTTTGGTGGGCTGAAGGCCTGGGTTGAGAAGGGGATATTGAGCCCATTGGGCCGAAGCCATCAAGGGGATTGGAGGTGTTCGGGTTCGGGCATCCGAGTCCTCTGGGCCGGAGTCCTGTTTTATTTAATGATGTTCAGGGTCGGGCATCCGAGTCCCTTGGGCCGGAGCCCAGGCCCGTTGTTGGGGGTTCGATTGAATTGGGCCCATGCAGTGGGTTGACCCTTGTATGGAGTTCGGAGTGATAAGAAGTTTAAGTGGTTAAGGATTCTAATCATAACCATATTTGAACAACTAACTCCAAAGGTAGTATTTGGATTATGTCCAATTTGCACTTTTTAAGGAGATTATATTGGACCCAAACAATGATAACTACCATGTTTAGGAGTCCTAATCTGATTCGGAAGTGGACTTTGAGGTGATGAGAATGATTATAAATATAAGGCTTGACTTCAATTAACAAGTAATACATTCTTGAGCAATAAATATTAAAGCCTCCATTGATAAACCTTGTGTTAGCCTGTACTTATTCTCACACCGAAACTTTCACCCGGCAACACAAGCCGTCAAGCTTCTTGTGTGATATGTTATTGTACAGGTTTAAGCGTGTGGATTCGGCGATTGGACGTGCCGGCAAAACTTGACAATAACAGTTGGACTACTAATAAATCTCCAAGCCCAAATACATATTAAGTTTGCCATGTAGGGGGCGTTGTCCCCTCCCCGTCTGTTCACGGGTGCGCAAAACCCTCGACTACCTTATCATAGTAGTCATTAATCAAACTTGCAGAAATATAAGTCAATCCCGACAAAAATTAAGTTATGTAGACACTTTCTCACTTGCAGATTAATTCATTTCATATAGGTTGTCACTTTTTCAGATTAATTTGACACTGATTTTGAGATGTATATGTTAAATAAATACTTAATAAGAGATGAAAAAAACAGGAGGTCAATGTGAGCTGATAAAATGACATGATTAATTATTTTTTCGATTAGTCTTAAACTTTTGTATCAAAGGAACAAATTCTTGGGGAGAAAGATGATATATGCATATTTGTTGTAGAATCCGGGTTCAAAGTACATTTTGCACACAAATTAAGAAAGTTAAAGTTGAAAAAAATGAGTAAAAAAAGTTTTAAATTTCTGCTTTAATGTCCCGTAGAATTATTTAAAATGATGTGCGTTTAAACCATCCTTAAGAGGAGGGAGAGAATATAAATCTTTATAAAATAGGAAATGTGACGCCCCCAAATTCGGGTACTTGAAACTCATATTCAATACTTCACGTTATCAAGCATTCAACATAATATAATATCAAACTTAATAAAGTTATTACATCAGAGTACTTCTAATCCTAGGTACGTAAACTTTTAAATTTTTATTACATGATAGTTAAATATTTACAAACATATAAACTATTCATTACATCATTCTAGCTACTCAGTAGCTTTTTCGTTTCCTTTGTCTCTACTAGACCCCTCTGCCGGAGCCTGATTAGCTGAAAATTTTTATAACAAAACAAGAATGAGCATTCAATTGTTCAACAAGTAATAACATTCTTTAATAGCTCAACAATAAATAAATATTTTCTTTAAAACATGCTTTGATAGTGAAACAAAACTGTAAAACAAATAAATCTTGAATCATTCATATTCCTGGAACATCATATCAACATTGAATTGCTGAGAGCATTCACAACAGTTTCTTATCTTTATCCCTACTCTGCAGTGTTATTAGGTCATTCTGCAAAATAGGGATTCAATTTTTTCACTATATACCCAACATGTTCCTTATATTGATTCCTTAAATAATAAAATTTGAAATTTAAAAGTTCCAACAGTCAAAGCATCAAATTAATAATAATCTTATAATTTATAAAAGAGAGTATAATTTATCAATTATATTCCACTGTAAAATACTTTTTATTTTATTTTAAATTTTAAGTAATTTATGAAGAGAGTATTGAATGGATTGTAGTTGCAAATGTACATAAGATCAATATTAACTTTTAAAAAGTTAATTTGTGATATTTTTAAATTTAAATTTAATATGATTCATTTAAATTTTGAAAATAATAAATTTATAATTAATAGTACTTTTATAATATTTATAATTATATTGACATAAATTAAATAAATTTATATCAATTTTAAATTTGAATATGTTTGAAATTAATTTTTTTTTAAAATCAATATTAAGTTTATAATTTTAAAATGAAGTACTAAAAAAATGTAAATATGTGTATGATTGATGAGTTGTCCACTTAAATGAGGGTGTGAAATATCATTTTGTATATATAGAGAATGATCTTTTGATTCCCTCATATTGGGGAGTAAAATCCTATATAGGGAATAAAATAGAGAGTCAAATAAGGATAAGAAAACTCTTGGATAATGATTTGTTGAAGTATTCTTCAAAATTGGGGATAGAGAGTTGATTAGGGAAACTGTTATTAATGCTCTGAGAGGTCATAAGACCATGAACGTGTCTTTTCTTTTCTTGAAAAGGTTCTATCAGAAATTTATCTGTGAACCGTCTTACCTTACGGACATAGTGGGTGATCATCTCTTTATGCCCTGTATTGATCAATACTATCATATCCAGAATAAATTTTTTTTTATGTTCAACGTCAGCGCTCCCAGAGCGCAATATAAAATATCCCAATTTAGAGAATGTTCATTCTTAGACTGGAATCCAAACTATATCAATATAGCTAGACAGCTCAAATCATATCACAATAATTTTTCAAGCCTTAATATAAAAGAATTGAAATACTTTAATTTATGTCTAGCTAGAACAAATAGCTTAGAGTATCTTAAACTGTTCATGCATCTTGAATTTCATCTGATATACATGATAACAAGTTAACCATTCTCTTGAAACTGATTGGAATAAAAAGGTTTTATTACCTTGTATTATTCATAAATAAATGAGAGACCGTTCAAAATTTAGAGAACTTGTTCACATATGAATAAATCCAAAATACTTACTCAATAAAGAGTAAGATTTATATATTTGCCTTATTCGTAGACTATTGACAAAATTCAGCTTAACTTGTGTGTTCTCACAGACTCTACACGGTTATATATGCATTTACAAGCATATTAGCCACATATCCAAATCACAGAGCTTGCACGTTCATATATCACATAATCACATTGATTATATCTTTAGTTTGGGTTTTTACTTTTGAGATATTTCTATATATTTTTCAAATATCTCATTCATATTCTTACAATAGCCATTTTTCTCTTTAATAGAGTTCGGTGTGATTGTAGTATGCAAATACATTGGAATTTTAAGTTAGGATCCATTCAAAGTTTAGTATTTGACATTCCATGTCCTTTAAATATAACTCAAGAATTCAAGGAAAATTTATAAATTTATTTCGACGCATTATTGCATTAAATATCATTGAGTTTCAATATTAAATCAAAATAGTTCATTATAGAAGTATCAGTTCACACTTAACTAACCATATAGGCAGCCAAGCGATATGCAGCTACACAAATGCACTGACTGAAAGCCCATAAGGAGCTCCCAGCCATTGCCCATCAAGTCTACTGTTGTTGCCGAGGAAACAACCTTGCACATCATCATGTAAGGTTTCGTTCCTTATTTTATCTCACAAATTGCAGCAACATATAACCTATACCAACCCAAAACATTAGCCTATATGAACCAAACCAAAAGGAGTACCTAGCTTGTCAACTGGGAGCTCAGAAAGAGCCCCCCCACCCATCACATGTCGCTGCTGCCACAAGCAACAGCCCTATGCCTAACATAGCTACTTTTCTAATTTCTTGCTTCTAACCCTTATGTTCATTTATAACCATTTTTAGATATATTACACATAGCATATGGAAGTATTTTTAGAAATTATAAAATCTAATTATCATTACATATGTTATGCAAATCAAGCCCAATCTTTAGTTTGGTCAAATATTTAGTTTTTAGCCAAATAAATCCACTTGAGACATTTATCTAACAACTAGTGTGCATAATTTTAAATTACTTGTGTCATAGCTATTTACTTGAGTTTCAAACCCATTTTAGCTCCTTTATACCTCCACACATTTAACCTATCTCCTCTATTCAAGTATCCAGCCATAACTGTGATATCCCGAATATTAGTAATATTTCTTTTAAGGGAAATATTAAATGATTAAATAAAGGTTAGAGATTTAACCTAATTATTAATAAAGAAAATGTGAAAAGAGTGGATTAATTTATTTATTTTTATTTTATCTATGTGCTTATAATAAAGAGCCTATAGGGTATAAAATGATTGGGAAGAGAGACTTTTAATATAAAAGGCACTCACTAAAAATGTACTAGACAATATAAATATTACTTACTCGTAATGAAAAGAAAGTAATATGTGGAGTTGAATAAATTTTATGAGATGTAGTAAGCAATGATATTATTAAATGTATACCTTGATTATTCAAAATGAAAAGGGAAGCCAATATGGCTTACTCACTACTAAAAAAATGGTCATTTGTGATGGCCAAAATCCATCACAAAAAGTAGGAAAACCATCATGAAAGGTTTACATGATGGCTTTAAGCATCACAATGGTCGTCTTGTATACGCCCATCATGAAAGGTTTTACGTGATGGTTTTGGCAATCACGCAAAAGCTTAGTACTTTTGTGATGATTAATACAATCACATTAACACGTAATCTATTGTGATTGTCAAAGTCATCATATAAAAAAACAAGACTTTAGGGATCAAATGTAAGAACGTAAATATCTATTTACGTATAATTTATTTCAGTGTATTAATTGTATCTATATTAATTGTATCAAATGATACTTGTAGGATTCGAACCCTCCCCCCATTTGCAAACTAAATAACGAGTATTACCACTACACCAAAGCCCAAATCATGATTATAATTTTAAAACAAAATATAAAAAGAAACATATGTGAGTTGACTTACTAAACAAAATTACTTCCACATAAGATTTGGTGATTGCAATGGCAGTTACAAATACTCTATAATGATGATGAAATTAGTCATCATTGAGAGCCATCATATATTTTATTATTTTATGATGGCTTGAAAATTCTATCACAAAATACCTTCTTTTTATAATTACAAATAAAAGTCGTCACAAAAATCTATCTTTTTAATGATTGTCACGACCGTCATAAAATATTGTTTTGATTATTTCTTACATTAAAATATATAGTGATAGCTTAAATGCAATCACGAAAAGGGTATCTCTATAAGTATTGACTTAGTGCGTCACAAAATGAAAATTTATTTTGCGTGAAAAAATTGGTGTGATTGAAATAGCCATCACAATTATAATACATTAATGGCAATATTAGTCATCACTAAGAGCCATCATATATGCTATTATTTTGTGATTGCTTAAAAAGTTAATCACAAATTACTATCTTTTGTGTTTGTTTTTAAAAACTGTCACAAAGTTCCGTCATGTATTCTTGTTTTTCTACTAGTGACTTGAGAAATATGCTTGACATAAATCCACATATGAGATCAGTGAAATAATTATATTATAATATAATTAATTTTGTTCAAAAGTATTATTTAATAACAAATAAGGAAAATGGTGGCCGAGTATTACCATGAAGTACTTAAATTACATAGAGCCATCATTTTTAATGATGTGCGTGCTAACTATTTTACTAGAAATGTGGTGGATAAAAATCCATGTATATTAATATGTAATATAAGTGAATATTAAATATTGGATCATATCAAATTTGCTAGGTGTGCTTGCAAATAATTTAGTGTTATGGACCATTACCTTACGTAAAGGAAGGGTAATAAGAGTCAAGTTATATAAATTGGGCCAAATTAATTTTTTCATGTAGGCTTTCAAGCCTTCTTTATTTTATTAATATGATATGAGTACATTGAAGCCAAAACAAAGTAGTGCCCATCCTTGCATTAGGCCCAATTCGGCAACCCATATTGGGGAGAAAAGGAACTATTAGTTTCAATTAAAAGAGCACTGAGGTGGTTGTTGGTCAATCAGTAAGCTAACAATTAGTTAACGATTTAGTTAGTAGCTATAAGGTGTAGCTCAAGTTCATTGCATGAGCCAAGCTCATACTAGAGGACTGAATAGGGGCCAACATAGGGGCCAAGTAGACTGCAGAGTATTAGGAGGCTACTAAGCCTTGTAGGGGTTATGTAGTGGTAATGATGAAGGCCAATATAATAGAGGCCGGGTAGGAGCTAAAGAGAGCAGCCAAGTAGAGATAATGATGGAAAGTAGCAATAGGCCAAGTAGGCTGATTGAGAGAGAGAGAGAAAGCTCAACCATATATGGCCATACAATGCACCTGAAATCAAATAAATTCTATACTTATCTGAGTTCCAAAAGAAATATCAATAGATGTCCATTATATAGAGGGAGTAGCAAAGCTACGACTGGAAGGGAAGGAAGGATTGAGCAGCAAAGCTACTTCAATCTCTAGAAGTTAGCAAGGTAAACAAGCTTAAACTCTTTCCATTCCTTTTCCATTTCATATTTGATAGTAAAATGGGTTGTTAGTGGCTATAGTATTAAATAACACAATGGTGGCTAGCTGTTATGATAATATTAGAGCTTTGTGTGGTTGTTGAGGCATTATATAAAGACCCTTAATAAATCAAAAGCTAAAAGGTTGGGGAAAATGGACATGAAATTTGTGGTTACATGTAAATAAAATCATTCCCACCAACTGTTTGATTAAATATCCAAGTAGGGACTGTTATAGTATAAAAGCATGTTAGCTATGAATTAGAGTCCAAATCATATCTATGGGCTCATACATTGAGATGAATGCCTCAAACATGCTTCTATGCTTAAAAATATCATGTTATAGTATAAGTTACATTCTATGATAATTTTATTTTAGATAGTAGAGTACCTTACTCCACTATCATATATCTCAACTTAATAGTCATCTGTGGACCCCCACTTTGAGTCTCAAATTAGAATACTGTAAATTGATGTTCTCAGACCAATGACAGAAGAATTAAAAGCCTACTAGGGACTGTTTTGAACAAAAGATAGAATCCTGCGTTTAGATGTATTAAACCATGAACATGTAGCATACAAAAATTATTTGTTGTGATAAAACTCGTACTTGAAAGCTTGGAGGCTGTTATGGTAGTTTAGTACTAACTCATGCTAATAATGCCTAGAAATGAGTTGTTTTGGTATTGATACATGAGCAAAGTTTCAAGCTTGTTAAAGTATGTGATGATGAGTTTTAAGGATAATTTAAAATTTATATGAATGCTTAGATAAACCTTGAATCATAGCTTGGGGACTATTTGTGAGTAATAGCCAAAACTGAACTTAAACTTTAGATTAGAGGACTGTTTTGGTCAAGGGCAGTATCTAAACTTTTGAGTCAGTAAGGAGACCATAATATGTCCATAATTAACATTTAAAAGTTGTTTCTTAACTTAGTTAAGATCCATATTGAGTACTACTCAGTTTTCATATTTAGGGTCATGAAAAGTAAGCTTTATAGTGTCATCTAACACTTAAACGAAGAGAGACCACACCTGAACCTTGTAGGTAAGTTTCAATAACTATAATATGGCATAAGTAAGTTACACAAGTTAAAGAAACCAAGTCTAAACCGTTTTAAATATTGGACTTGTTAAAAATCATGTTTTAGGCCAAAAGTAGTCTGTTTTGGGTAAATTTTAGTACCTGAATTTGTAAGACACTCATATATAGTTGCTAATGCATGCTTTTGATGATTCCTAATCATTTCCATGACCAAAGCTAGTAAGAAAACCAAGTTAAGATCTATTTTTCAAGCCTAAAGTGAGCTTTGATATGTTAAAATTGATTAGATGAATAAACAAAGTGAGATGATGATAAAAGTAATCTTAGGAAACTAAAATACACATGCCTAGACTATCTAAGTAGCCAAAACTGAAAGAAACTTAAGAAATGTCAAAATCAATTGTGGGGAAAAAGTGCTAAACTGTCCAGTTTCAGCCTCAGATATAGTAGGCCTAACTGATATGAACGAGGAACCTAAGCCCTTATTAAAATAACTAATTGGTATGTGGTCTAGAAGTAGGGACAAATAGTAGAGCCAAGAGCTTAACCAAGAAATTTCAATAAATCATCAAAGTAGGTAGTAAACTCAATTCTGCAACAGTTGGGTAGTAGAATGGCTCTGCAGATATTAGAGTGAAAATCGTAGAGTGAACTCTAAAAATCGTAGAGTAAAAATAGTAGAGTAAAAATCTTATAGTGAACTCTAAAAATCGTAGAGTAAAAATAGTAGAGTGAAAATAATAGAGTGCAGATAGTAGAGTGAAAATGGGTAAACACCCTAGTTTATGCTCAGTTTTGGTTAACTTCTATAATTGAATTTAAGAAACCAAACTTAAGGAAAAATACTATGATATATGATCTAAATACTTGCACAAACAAAAGATTAAATGGACTATCTCATAAAGTCCAAAAGCATCATCAAAGTGGCCTAAAAATTAACTTTTGCTGCAGTTGGTAGTAGAGTGAAAATGTAAAATACCCATTTTGAGGCACATTCTTAAGAAGCCTTAAGAGGTTGTTTCAGTTGACTAATTATGGAATTAAATACTATGATGTATGGTCTAAAAACTTTTTCAAACATGGAAGTCAAAAACTCATTACAAAGATTCATAAAAAATTCTCAAAGTACCCTAGAAAAACATATTTTCTATTTTTGTATGATGGAATAATGGGATTTGATTCTTACAAATGTCACAACATAACGTAAGATAGTATTTGAAGTGTATAATGACCAATGATTTGTATCATGTTATGATTGGACCAAATAGAGTATATTTGAGAATGTATATGAAATAAGTATGCAATGTATACAATGTGTGTATGATCACAAAGTGATGAACGAAGGCTATATGTCTAATCTAAGTCTAAGGAACTTAGATGAGTAATGTTTAACCAAATATGATATGCTGTAGTGGTGTAATACACACACAGTAAACTACAAGTGTGATAAGATAGCGCATGTAGCGATGAAAAAGGGAAATAAAGTTGAGCTATATAAATAACGAAGTTGAATATAAAGGTGGTACAAGGACAATATAAGTTAAAGTAGGTTATTAAAGTAAGATTAACCATGAGATCAAGTATTGATTGTATTTATTATCAATCTCACATACCATGTAGGTCATGCAGAGGAACACGACAGGTTAGCGTAATGGTAAAATACCGGTACATGCAAGTTTTTCAGAACTTGTTTTTATATGTGAACTTGTTAATTGTAATGTGTACATATATAGTCCCTATATTATATGTACTCCTTGTGAATAAATTGAGATGTGCATTATGTGCTACACTGTGATATAAATCTATGCAATCAAGTTAATGATTGATGTGGATTGAGTTATGGAAACTTATTATATTCATGATATGAGGTATATGATAAGCATAAAGCAAGTATAAAAGCTGAGTATGAGCATTATGATGCCTGAATAAATGCAATGTATGAAAAATATGAATTATGTATAAACTGCGAAGCATGAATAATTTAAGTTGTGTTAAAATGTGTTATGTGATAACTGTTAATTAAACCTGATGGGCAACGTAGTTACTCACCCTTGCTATAAATAATTGTTTTCCGCTAAACAAGAGTGGATCGAAGGATTCGAGATAGATAAAGGAAAAAGGAAGAAGTTCTTATTGAAGTTGTTCGTATAGTTCTAGCTATGCTAGAGCTTAATATAAATAACGTTCATATGACATATTGTAATTGCATAGTCAAAGAACATTGTATAGAAGAATAGTTAAGTGTAGATGTGAGTTCATGGATACTTAAAATCAATATATCCAAGTGAAAAATATTATTTATTACTTGAAATGTAATATCTAAATCAATATGATTTAAAAGTGTTACACCAAGCTGTAAAGGTTGTGGATTCTGGAAATAGAAGGAATTAATGTATTAATTGGCATCAAAGTGAGGTTGTTTTCATTATTTTATAAATAAAGGTTATAAATATTCATATGAAGGTTGTATAGTAATGCACCAGGTCCGAAGTTCAAGGGACCCGGATTTGGGGGCGTTACAATAATAGTTAACTCAAATCATTAGTTTATTTACTAACTTATGCACATATATAAGTTTACATAGCTTTCATTCTCTGTCTTTAGTTCTCAAACATAAGTCATATCAGATTTCATATAGTTATATAACATATCATATTAACAACACTATCATATCTACGCAATAGTCAGTGATCACACTAATTTTACCCAACCAATTCCACATGGACTCTCACGAATTATTTACTAATCCCATATTAACTAATTTCTTTCATGTATGGCATTGCTTAATAAAAACATAGTCCTTAATTTCTCCTGCTACTTAAATGGAAAGGAACCAAAATTTGGCCAATTAGTTCATGCTTCGGCTAGCACAAAAGAAAACTGGAGATTGGAGAAGGAAAGTGGCGGGTGGAGAGGGAAAAGAGAAGGAGCTTGAGATGAGTTTTGGTTTTTATAGAAGAGCCATTACTTGGTCTCTACGAAAATTTCATGGCTTAACTCATAGTAGGTTTGATGACTCACTTAGTCTATAATCCTATTATAGAAACAGCTCCTGCTTCTTTCTTTTCTCAGACTAATGAAATTCCAGCTCATGCTTAATTATTTTAGCCGAGAAGGTTTAACACCTTAAGGCTTCGTTTGGTTCATAACCGAAATATAACCCAATTTATTAACCTCCGTACTTAACACATAGCATATAATGCATTTTAAATATACCAAAATGCACTTCAAAAATCCGGATAAAATATCCATAAATTATTTCTATCAAAACGGAAACTATTTATTAAATAAAAATATTTTATTTAATAAATCAATTTTATTATATTAAAATAATTTATTTTCCATAACTCACTTTAATATCCACAAAATACATTTGCCACAAAATAATTTGCTTCCATACTTTATTTATGCAATAAAATATATATATATATATATATATATATATATTCTAATATATTCATCACATCACGTATTACACATACGCACCTTTTACGTTGCAACAAATAAGGTATGCCACATCATACAACTTATTAAAATAAAAATAAAAATTTTATTTATTAGATTTTTATTTTATTTACTAGAAAAAATGCAATCGCTACAGGAAAGCTTAAAGTACATTTTGTACACAAATTAAAAAGTTAAAGTTGAAAAAATAAGTAAAAAAAGTTTTAAATTTTTCGTTACATCATCTTCATACATATTCTATAAACTAATGCGAAATTATAAACATAAATTATTTATTACACAATGGTTCTGTAATACTTTCCAAGGTCTACAACCTTTATCTTAATGCATACCTTTAATAATTCACAAGGTTTACATCATCAATTTACGTCAGTTATCATAATAGATAAATGTCCATATAAAATTAATCTCCATCTTTTCCTTTGCCTTTGTCCTTCTTTGAGCATTCGGGTTAAACTGAAATATATTCATGATATAGCAAGGGTGATATATCATGATTGAAAGAAAGAATAAGCTTTCAAGTTTTTAACAATATAATGATTGTGAAAGAGCATGAATTAAATTTCAATACATGAATGATTGAATTAATAACGCTGAGTGGTCAACAATGACCATGAACAATTACTTTGCTAACGAAGGTGATCAACCTTTCATACCTGATAAACATATGCAATGAGCACTAAGTGTGAATCAATAATCATAGATGTGGAATAATTGTTAATAATTAAACCACTAGCATTCTTAAAAATTATTAACTCGAGTTTGAGTTAGAAAACTTGCCTGTACCGTCTAAGCAATCTAATTTAATCTCTTATGAAAGACCTATCATTAATAAGATTGATCCTCTAATTAGTAAAATATATTTTATCTCACAATACTATTACTCAAATAATAAATTAGCTAACATTTAGTCACATAATCAAACATTGAATAATTCTTTAACTCATTAGTAATATTATCAACCCTCAATAATATTACTATCATTTAATCATCATCTTAAACTCTTGGCTGATATTATTAATCATTTAATAAAATATTAATCATTCACATATATTATTAATTATTTAATAATATTTTAATCATTTACTAATATTATTAACCATTTAATAATATTTTAATTCTTATCTAATGTTATTAATTATTTAATAATATTTTAAGCATTCACTAATATTATTAATCAATTAAAAATATTTTAATAATCTTATATTATTAATTATTAAATATTTTAATCGCCTATAAAGGTCTCACACATTTTAAGATATAAATATTTTACATCTTGGAGCTTAAACCATTTAAATTCCATTTCAGAAATATCTTTTACCTTTACTCGCAAATTCGGACTTTAAACAGCTAATGCATAGCTTTTATAGTAAAACTCAATTTACTATATTATTTTTTTAATTTAAATAATTTTTACCTCAATTTGTCTGTTCATGAGTCAACACTGACTGTTGCCTCATATATAAATATTTTATTTCACTAGCACATTCGCTTTATTTTTCATTTTACGATTATTCGCATTTTTGCTTTATATATATATATATATATATATATATATATATATATATATATATTCCGTTACGTAAATCTCAGCTCAAAAATCACATTTTGAGCACCGAAAACCTCAAAATATCATTTTTATGATTAATGCAATTTTTCAAAGGTTTTACATTCTTTGTTGTATCACAAAATACTTTTATAGGCAACCATAGTTTTTTATTTTACATAAATATGTAATTTATATTTATTACATATTTTTATTGCTTTATTTATGCTCGAAAGAAAGTTTCTCGGCATAAAATATCACTTATAGTCAAATCTTGCTCCGTAGGACTTTATTAGATTTATTATGACTTTTATTTTCCCAGAACGCGATTTGGAACGTCGAACGTCAAAGTCGCTCGACGCGTCGACGCTCGCTAAAATTTTAGTTCTCACATGCATGTTCGCTTATTTTTAATTTTCAAATTATAAGTCATATAACAACGACATTTTGGGCATGTTATAGACCTTATGGCGTAGTATTTTAGAAAAATTTCTAACCGCAAAAACAGATCACGGAACCCATCAAAATAGCACGTCAAAAAGCATGTCAGGCAGCTGCCCAGAAGCGCGGCACCACACGCCTAGCGCGCGCATGCTGCTGCCCATCAGCGTTGTCGCTCCGCCGCTCGCATACCAAATATGCTATTTTACGAATTTCGTACGCGTTGTTCGTTAATCGGATTGAACCCATTTTTTGGATATGATTTTTGTAACATGTGAGACTATTTTTAGAAAATATGAAACCGCCATTTCGGGTTCATTAAGCAGTCCAAATAATTAGCCAAAAGTGTATGTTCATTACGATGTTTACCTTTTTCCCAGATTTACCCTCTCTTGCTAAAATAGTCATAACTTTTTCGTTTCAAAATATTTTTGAGCGATTCTCAAGCCCACGCGAAGCTAACGTCTGGGACTACAACTTTTATTCTTTGACCTTTTCCAAATTCTAAACACATAATTCCAGAAAATTCGTGCAAGGTGACTGCCCCGAGTTGGTTTGACAGTTTTGACGCAACTATTTTGAATGGTCATAACTCTTTGCTTCGAAGTCTTATTTAGTCCGTTCCAAAGTCTATGAAAAGCTTATCCAATGTACTATAACATACCAAAAGCCCAGAATTTTTAAAGCAATCTAGCTAGCCCCGAAATTTCTTTTTTAGGTCAGCAGTTTACTAGTTTTCACACATTAGAATATTAGTTTTCTTTCCTTTCCTTGTTTAAGCCTTTCACTACCCAAAATGGTTAGTTCTACTCATAAAACACTCTAAAACTTGTAGATCTATGGTTTTAGAGTTCAAGAAACATAGATCTTTATTTTGACAAAAACTATCACAACAAATCATATTAACTAACTAGAGTTTTGAAATAGGAGAACTTTTAAACCTTTTGTTTTGATGATTTTTCTTCCTCTCTGTAGCGGAATTGTACGATCCATCCCACATCAATTCATCACCTAGCAGCGCACACCTGTGTAGAAGGGCCAAATAAGCATGTTGGACCACCTCCTTACCTAAAAGGTTAACCTATTAGGTTGAGGCTCTACCATACTTATTAACCCATCTACACTCTTGAATTTATCAAATGTGGGATTCATATAAAATATCCCAACAATCTCCACCTTTCACTTGGATACCCATCACAAGTATCATACTAGAGTATTCTCATCATTAAGTACACCTTCTTTGAATCCTTCAAGAGCACTCTGTTAAACTCTAATACTACTCCATCACGCCAGCAGCAAACGTGTCTCAGCAGTTTTCCTAGAGCTATCCGAGCCCTGCTCCACCTGATTCAAATACTTCACCTTTGAGTCCTTTAAGAGCTTTGCTTGACTCTAACTCCACCATGTCCATGGTAAACGAGTCTCAACAACTTCCCTAGAGTCTTCTTAAGCCCGCTCCACCCGACTCAAATCATCCCGTGCTCCACCTGATTCAACTCTATTTACTCCACCCACGAGGCCTGCGAATTGTACCTTCACGTACTCCCCTCGCACCTTGGAGTTGTTACTTGGGCCCATCAAACCATGGGCTCTAATACCATTTTTGTAGCAGAATTGTACGATCCATCCCACATCAATTCATCACCTAGCAGCGCACACCAGTGTAGATGGGCCCAATAAGCATGTTGGACCACCTCCTTACCTAAAAGGTTAACCTATTAGGTTGAGGCTCTACTATACTTATTAATCCATCTACACTCTTGAATTTATCCAATGTGGAATTCATGTGAATATCACAACACTCTCCTTCCAAGGGTGATTATAGAGCTTAGAGGCTTGGAAACTTCTCTTCCTTCTTCCCTCAAGGGGCTGCCGACCACTCCCTTTCTTTTCTCTCTTCCTCTCTCTTTTTCTCTTTCTTTCTTTCTTTCTCTCTCATATCTCTTCATATCTTATCTTCCTATCTCTCTTATCTTTAGGTTCCTTGCATTTCTAAGCAAATAATTTAAACACATGCTCAATTCTTCCTTGTGTGGCTAGTTCATGCACCTCCTATTGCCTATTTTTGCATTTTATTTAATTGCTTTAATTAGTTTAGTATTTGGGCCAAGTCCCATAATCGTTTGGGTTCTCTAATTAAATGTTTGAGCTCTCTAACTAAAATGGTCTGGGCCATGTTAAAATAGCATGGTCCAATACAATAATTTTACCATACCCTAATCATTTAATTAGAGTTTCTAGTCCATTCATTTTGGATTTTAAATAATTAATTCAACTATTCTTTTAATGCTTTTGTTAAGTAATTAATTACCCAATCTTAATAACTTAATTTAATCAAATAAGTTACTACATAAATCTCCTTAAACTATTTTACCCTTAAGAAATCATATAATTTATATAACTCATCTTTGATATATAAATTATATAAAACACAACATAGCATACTTAAATTACATATTTATTTTATAATTACAAAAATAAATATGCTACACATAATTCCTTATGCAATTACAATTATTTACATACCCAATATATTATAATATAATATCCTTACCTCATTAACATAAATTCAATTAAGAATTTATTTACTTCCTTCAGATATTACGATAAATATAATATCTTTTCTTGATTAAATTAATTTCATATAAGAATTTATTCTAATACTTTTGGGTAAAGTATATATAAATATTATATGTTTAACCAGCCCCTTTTTGCTTCATTAAGCAAATTGTTCCCAACAATTTTATTTTTCCCGCGTAATATATATATATATATATATATATATATATATATGTAATATATTTATTAACTCCCAATTACAAGCTATACCAAACATACACACATCACATATAGAAAATAATTAATAATTTTATTTTCTCACATTATAAACTATTTATATCAATTTATTTACATATAGCAAATATAATTTAATATATTTACCATATTACGTAAACTTACATATTCGTCATAAATCATAAAATGATTTATATACTCATACATTAGACTAGATATTTAATTTAACGTCTAGTAATCCTCTTAATACAGTTTGCTATATTCAATAAGTCTTTTTCATATGGCTTGCCATATATATTATTCTGACTTGTCATGTTCTTATTTCTTTTTTTTATAAGATTTCTAACGCTTGACTACTAGGTTTGGTTTATTTTCACCAACTTCTTATAATGAAGCTTTTCATTTATTCTTGTATGATCAATCCTCTTGTTTAGCTAAATCATATATAACACATCTCCAAGTATATACGTATCTATACATAAACACATTTAATTTAATTTAATAATATCTCTTCATTTGAAATTTATTTCTTTAAATAAATTTTCCACATACAAAATCTCTTTCTAGGTTTTGAATTTTCATAACCCTTATTTTCTCAATTCTTTTTCAAATAGTAAACCATATAGGTTCTTCTTAAAGATTTTAAATCATTCCTCTATTTCCACTCTAGGTTTTAAACTTTAACCTTTAACTTAATCATTCAAGATCCTCTAAATTTTCAGGTTGTCACACCATGTGCGAACTCAACTAACTCTTCCCTTTCTCTCTCTCTCTCTCTAATTCTTCCCTCTATCTCGAAGTGAATCTGTAGCAAACTGAAAGGGACAAACGGAAGGTAAAGCTTCGATCGGCCAACGAAACCATACCTAGCTAACGGAAGGTGAGTGTACTCCACTTTATTAATTTTTTAATTTTTTGTTGAAACAATTGAAATCTTGGGTTTATTAGGGGATTTTGTTACACGATTACATTAAATTGATAGGACCAACTATTATACCCAAAATCTAGAATTGGTGTCAATTTCGTGGATTTTGTGACAACCCAAAAATTTAGAAAAGTCTTGAATGATTAAATAAATGTTAAAGAATAAACCTAGATTGGAAATAGAGGATTAATTAAAAAATTTAAAGAACCTATACGGTTTAATTTGAATTTTTAAGCAATGTAAAGAAATCAAATGAGAATGATAGAAATTTTGAAAAAGTATGAAAGGGATTATGTATGTGGAATTTTTTTTAAGGAACTTCATTTCAAATGAATATATTATAAGATTAAAGAGAATGTGTATATGTATAGATACATATAAGCTAATTATATTTTTAGCCAAATAATAGGAATGATTAATGAAAATTAATCATACAAATATGAATGAAAAACTTAATTATAAAAGCTTGTGAAAAATTATGCCTTAAATGGTAATTTAAAAGAACCCAAAAATATTAGATTGGGAGAAGGCAAGGATGGTGGGCCCCACTAGGGTGTGATAATTGGTGATGATGGTTAGAAGTGGAGAAACTATTATTTTTGTAAGACCTCAAATTTTTAATAAATGAAATTTAATTTCCTCTATTTATTATTTTGAAATAGTAAGGGTTGAATTGATTAATGAGGTTAGTTATGGGTAAAATACGTAAATATTTTAAATAAGCAAGTGGTTATAAAATATTCATTTTTATCGGAGAATATTCGTTTGGTCGTGAAATATTCTTACTGTCAGGAAATATTCGTACGACGGCGCAGCCTTGTATGGGCCCCATAACGGAAAGCAAGTGGATGAAGAAAACAATAAGTATAAGTTGTTTATAAATAACGTCGTAGTTTTTACCGTTAATACTGTTAGAATACCCGGTGGTTAAAACACAGTAATACGCGTTGTTGCACAGTAGCACACGGTATTTGCACTAATTATTGATTCTTACGTAAGAAGACACTACTCAATAATTGTTACAGTAATTACTGTTCAGTATTGTATTTTATTGATTCAATAATTGCTACGTTGATATTTTATATTACTATTGTTTCAATAATTGTCACTACATAGTATTTTCCATTATCGAAGAATTAATTCATATTATCTGAATAATATTATTAGATAAAGTTATTGGCAATGTCTAGAAAGTTTTGTCTAAGGAGAGGTTTGGTCACCTAATTGCGCGCCAGTAAGGAGAAATCCTTATTGAAAAGCCCCCTCTTTCCTGGGAACGGCCTGGTTGTCAGTATTGTGATTCTGTAATATTATTTGTGAATAATTAATTATTGATTTATATGATGAGAAAAATATTAATTTTATGTAGATATAGATGGAAAAATTTTTTAATGTGACAATTGTTAAAAATTAATATTTTATCTTTTTTTGATAAAATAATTCATTTAAATATATTATTATATTTTAATAATATAATAATGGTGATATTTTTACAATAAATGTGGGATATATGAGTATATGAGGAGAAAGAGTATTTTTGTTACATTAAATGATTAACACGTGTTTTGTGTGTCGGTGGACCCCATTTCTTGACTGAAATTTGATTATAGCCTGTAAAATCGTTCGTTTGTCGATTTCGGTCAATTTATGTTTGGAATTTGGAAAAACTTTCTTCTGTAAAGTTGTAGAGAATTGAATTTCCTATAAAAATTTGTGAGATTCGAATTTTCTGATAAAAGGACTATTTATTATGAATTATTGAAGTTCCGTAGTTCTGAAATAATTGATTTTTAGAAGTTTTAAATAATTATATTAACAAAAACTTTTTTTACATTTTGTGGGCACCATTTGCACATGTTAGTTGCTGATTTCAAATGTCTAGTGGTGGGCGTAGGAATTTGGTTAATAAATATTATTAATTTATTAAATTTTCTACTTTGGTATTCTAAGCATTTTCTTATAAATAGGGTGCTTAGGTTAGAATTGAAAATCACACCAGAAACTGAAATCTTCTCTCTCTTTCTCTCTCGATATATTGAGCTTATTCTTGTGAATATTTTGATACTTTGAGTGTTGTTATACGGTACAAGTTTCCTTCAGCACTATATCCAGTATTCCAGTCAGAAGTACTGTCTTTTCGAGGTAAGGGATGTTATTTTCTTCGTAAGTGATATTATTTTTTCAATATCATTATGCCGAAATATTAGTTGGAACATTTTATCAAATTTGAAACTTTTTCATGTCGGAGTTACTATTCATAAGTTACTATTCATGAGTTACTATTCACGAGTTACTATTCATGAGTTACTATTCACGAGTTACTATTTACGAAGCATGATGATTTTTTTTATGAAATTTCTATCTTTTAGTGTCGGAGTTACTATTCACGAAACATGATGATTTTTTTTTGTGAAATTTCTATCTTTTAGTGTCGGAGTTACTATTCACGTATACGATACTATTCATGAATACGACACTATTCACAGAAAAATTAAATTTTCTTTTTTGTGTTCAAGATCGTCTGTTATGATTCCTATCTTGGATTGGATCTATGTTTTGGTCTTCATTCTTGAATTTTACTCCACTCTGGTTATTTATGAAGTATTTTTGAACTTGGATTATTTAAAGTACGAATCCTTAATATTTGTTCTTTTGTTTCATTGGATTCGTTTTCTTTAAAATATTTTTCATCCTCAGTCCTAAATGATGATATAACTGAATATCTTTGGCCTGTAGTGCAAAGATGAATGATTTCTTGATGAATATCTTTGGCCCGTAGTGCAAAGATGAACAGGTGTTGAGATGAACAAGACCGACTGATTAATATATTTGGCCTGTAGTGCAAAGATGACTATTTGATTCAAGATGTATATTGATTGATGTTACAGGGATAAAATATTGATGATGGACTTTTAAATTCATAGATGATAGTAGATTTCATTCTCTACTTAACTCTTCTAATGAATTGTTGTTTCCGCTGCAGTTGTTGATCTAAAACTTGTTGACTATTGTATTCTATCAGATTTTTCCCTGTTAAAGACTAATGATAATTTGTTGTACATTATCTTAGTCAAAATATTCTTTACTGGGCTAGTTGAGCTCACCCTTTTCATTTTTATTCTATTTTTCTTCTCAGGAGGCGAGAATATAGCGGGGACTAGTCGGAATATGGAATGATGGTTCAAGATAGTTGTCTTAGTAGTTTTCACTATTTTGTAAAATAGTGTATCAATAAGTATAATGAGGACTCCATTTGAGTTTGAATACTGTCTAGATGACAATATCTGTATTTAAACTCACAGTATATGTGTTGTCGTATTTTGCACGACAATTATAATAATAAAGTTGTAGTTATTTTCTGTACTATGTATTTGGCGACTCAAAATGGGTTGTGTGGAATGGACCTATTTTGGGGGCGTCACAATTTTGCCCAAAAAAAATTGTTAATGACTTTTGTGCCCTAGGAAGGAAATTGGTAGGAAGTTTCCTAGTAATGGAGAAATGACTATTTTGCCCCAAGAGAAATTTGGTAATAATCAAGGCGTCCTTGGAGGATATTTCTAGGAAATTTGCTAATTATAGTTAGATGACAATTTTGTTCTTAAAGAAAATTGATTATGACCAATATATCCTACGAGGAAATTTTTAGGAAATTTTCTTGAGATGACTTAAATACCATCTTGCCCTTCCCTAGTAATGGTTAAAGATCATTTTGCCATTGGTCTTCAATTCCTACAACTTGGAAGTCTTAGTTCATTTGGGAGAGTTTTACTCATTTTTCCTAACTTCATTTATCCTAAGAGAGGATAAGAGCACATATGATATTATTATTATTTCTACCAACTCTTACTAACTCCCTTAGGTGTCACCAATTAATTTGACCACCTTATTTCTCCAAAGTTTTGTGTAAAGGAAGAAGTAATGAGCGAGAGAGAAAACAAGATAAGTTAGGAATTTTTATAGATATACATTGTGAGACCCCAAATTTTATGAATAAAGATTTAAATTTCTCAAAATATTTTTTTTAGTATTATGGTGTAGATTTGATATAATGTTATAGTTGTGGGTAATATTTATAAATTTTGTAAAGTAAGCAAGTGGTTATATAATATTCGATTGGTCGGAGAATATTCGTTTTAATAGGATATATTCGTACAACAGCACAATCATTGGTGGACCCCACAACGGAAGTATTGTCGTAGTTAGAAAACGACAAAATTATCTTTCTATAAAAATAACGGCGGAAGTTTTACCGTTAACTATTGAAACACTCGGAGTTACTATTCACGTATATGGCACTATTCACGTATACGGCACTATTCACGAATACGACACTATTCACAGAAAAATTAAATTTTCTTTTTTGTGTTCAAGATCGTCTGTTATGATTCCTATCTTGGATTGGATCTATGTTTTGGTCTTCATTCTTGAATTTTACTCCACTCTAGTTATTTATGAAGTATTTTTGAACTTGGATTGTTTAAAGTACGAATCCTTAATATTTATTCTTTTGTTTCACTAGATTCGTTTTCTTTAAAATATTTTTTATCATCCTCAGTCCTAAATGATGATATAACTGAATATCTTTGGCCTGTAGTGCAAAGATTACAGGCCAAAGATGAATGATTTCTTGATGAATATCTTTGGCCTGTAGTGCAAAGATGAACAGGTGTTGAGATGAACATAACCGACTAATTAATATCTTTGGCCTGTAGTGCAAAGATGACTATTTGATTCAAGATGTATATTGATTGATGTTATAGGGATAAAATATCGATGATGGACTTTTAAATGCATAGATGATAGTAGATTTCATTATCTACTTAACTCTTCTAATGAATTGTTGTTTCCGCTGCAATTGTTGATTTAAAACTTGTTGTCTATTGTATTCTATCAGATTTTTCCCTGTTGAAGACTAATGATAATTTGTTGTACATTATCTTAGTCATAATATTCTTTACTGGGCTAGTTGAGCTCACCCTTTTCATTTTTGTTCCATTTTTCTTCTCAGGGGGCGAGAATATAGCGGGGACTAGTCGGAATATGGAATGATGGTTCAAGATAGTTGTCTTAGTAGTCCTCACTATTTTGCAAAATAGTGTATCAATAAGTATAATGAGGACTCCATTTGAGTTTGAATACTGTCTAGATGACAATATCTATATTTAAACTCACAATATATGTGTTGTCGAATTTTGCACAACAATTATAATAATAAAGGTGTTGTTATTTTCTGTACCATGTATTTGGCGACTCAAAATGGGTTGGGTGGAATGGACCTATTTTGGGGGCGTCACAGTTGGTATCAGAGCTTAGGGATATGATCTCTGGCGGAGATCGAGAAATAGAACTAGGGGGAGAGACGAGTAATCCTTCGCTAGTGTGTCCTACCTAAGCTTATTTGTTAATCAGTCATAATTTAGGGGTGTTATGTGATTTGTTAATTTGTTTAATTAACCCTTATTTTATGGCAGTATTTAAGAATGGCAACTAAGAATATTAACAGTGGAGTAAATGAAACCGTGGAGACACCTTTAATCACTACCCAGGGGAACGTGCAGCAGGAAGACAATATTTCTCCTGTAAACAACACCACTGAGCAGACGATTAACGACGGGATGTTTAGGAGTTTTTTGCAGTTCGTGCAAAACCAGACGAGGGAGACTCGTGTACAAAATACGGGTGGAAATGATAGCAACGCGCGGCTTGTCACGGCCAAGCAGTTCAAGGAGTTAGGACCACCAGAATTTCAGGGAAAGCCAGATCCGATTAAGGTGGAGACGTGGGTCAAACAAATTACCAAGATATTCGATGTCTTGGGATGTACAGAGGAACAGAAGGTTTCATTCGCCACTTTTATGTTTCGTAACGTGGCAGATTACTTGTGGGAATCTGTGAAGCGTACCCAGCCAGCCGCACTCAGCATGTCTTGGGAAACGTTTCAAAAACTGTTTAATGACAAGTACTTTCCTGAAAGTATTCGTCATATGAAGGAGGTAGAGTTTATTAGACTAGAACAGAACAACATGACGGTGTCCCAGTACGAGGCAAAGTTCGCGGAGTTATCCAGGTTTGCACCTCATTTGGTGGAGAATGAGGAACGTATGACGCGGAAGTTTTTGAGAGGTTTGAAACCCGACATACGTCAATATCTCATTTCTCATAAATTTTCTCTATATTCAAATGTTGTGAATAGGGCTCAGTTATTGGAGCGCGATAATGGGTCAGCTCAATCGAAGAATAACGACCTACAACTCGATGATAATCGTATCGATGGCAACAGTCATCAGAACAAGGATAACCATCGTGGAGGAAATTATCGTGCCAGAAATGGTAACCACTTCGGTGGTAATCATGGCCAAGATAACAGAAGAAATAACTCAAATAGAAATTTTAAGAAGAGAAGATTTAACGATGACGGGAAGATGTCGGCAGCAGCACCAACAACAAATTCTAGGGCAGGAGAACGACCGCCAGTTAGATGCCACAAATGCGGAGAGGAGTGACATATAAGTCCAAACTGTTCACAGCCTTCCAAGGTATGTTATAATTATGGAAAAGAAGGTCATGTCGCTCGAGATTGTACGGTAGCGAAACCCAGTCCAGCGGGGATGGTGACTCAAAAGGCTGTCCCAGAAAAGTCAAAGTCAACGGTTCCTGGAAGAGCGTTTATCGTGACTGGTCAGAATGCGAGGAACCCGAACGAAGTTAGCACGGGTTAGTTAATTATAAATTCTTACGAAGTTTATACCTTATTAGATACCGGTTCTACCCATTCATTTATCTCTCCTGCTTATACTCAACGTTTAAACTTGACTCCGGAGAAAATTAGACTTTGACTTATCAGTTGAAACTCTGTTATGAGAAACTTTCGTTACATCCACTGTTTATAAATCTTGTTTGATCCAAGTTGGGACCATCACATTACCTGTTGACCTTATTTCTTTAAAGATACTTACTTTTGATGTGATTTTAGGGACTGATTGATTAACTACTCATCATACCAAAATTGATTGCTTTTGTAAGGTTGTTAGTTTTCATATTCCTAGGCAACCTGTTATTCGAATTCAAGCAACCAAATCATTGAAGTCAAACACTTTCATATCAAGCCATAAAGTCATTCGTTTATTGAAAAACGGATGTCAAGTTTTCTTAGCCCATGTTATGGACTTGAACAAAAATACGTCAGATTTGAATGATATTTCTATTGTCAGTAAATTTCCTGATGTATTTCCTGAAGAATTTCTTGGCTTACTCCCAAAGTGTGATATTGAATTTTGTATCGACTTTAAACCCGGTACAAAACCCATTTCTAAAATCTCATATCGAATGGCTCCTATTGAACTTCAGGAGTTAAAAATTTAACTATAGAATTTGGTACCCGAGCCTTTATCTGGTGACTTCCTTTGTGGAATACACCGAAGCCAGACTCTCTGTAGGGGACGCCATATTTGTGTGGTAGTAAACTGATAGGTGTCATTGTGACGTGCTATCCAAGATTGGGATATGAGTCACAGTTGAGAGCAACCTAAGTCAGTAATCAAAATACGTTGCTTTCTATGCTTAGTTGGTTATTATCGAAGATTTTGTGGAAAGATTTTCTCGAATCGCTACTCTATTAACTCAGCTGACTCGAAAAGATACAAAATTCGAATGGAGCGAGGAATGTAGAACTCAACATGCGGCAACGACGTTGGCTCGAGCTGTTGAAAGATTACGGCCATACCATTCAATACCATCCTGGAAAAAATGAACGTGGTAGCTGACGTGTTGAGTAGAAAATCGTATGTGATTACGAGTGCGATATTGTTAACACAAAGACCCATTTCGTACGACTTACAGAAGATAGAGATAGAGTTAAAGATTCCAAGAATCTGCGTGAAGATAACGAATATACGATTAGAATCGACTTTAATCGATAAAATTAAAACCGCTCAAGATACACACCGGTGCTGATGAATATAAAGAAGAAGGTGCAAGAAGGCGTTATTCTAGAAGTAAGAGTTGATGAAGAGAAGAAATCTCAACCTTTGATTTATTAGTCAATTTGAAATCCTCGATTGAATAGGAACTATGGCCTATAGACTCACTTTACAGCCAAGTATGACGCGTGTTCATAAAATTTTTCGCGTAGTGATGTTACGTAAATATGTGGACGACCCAAACCACATTATTGAGTTAGAACCAGATGAGATAGCAGAAGATTTAACGTATGAGGAGGTACCTGTCAAGATCTTGGATAGGAAGAAGCATGTCCTACGCAAAAAGGTTATACCACAAGTCAAGGTTTTGTGGAAGATCCATGATATTGAGAAAATGACCTGGGAGTTGGAAATAGAAATGAAAGCGAGGTATCCTCACCTTTTCGAAACACCAGGTACGTACGTCAATTTCGAGTACGAAATTTCATAAGGAGGGGAGGTTGTAAGACCCCAAATTTTTAATAAATAAAATTTAATTTTCTCTATTTATTATTTTGAAATAATAAGGGTTGAATTGATTAATGAGGTTAGTTATGGGTAAAATGCGTAAATATTTTAAATAAGCAAGTGGTTATAAAATATTCATTTTTATCGGAGAATATTTGTTTGGTCGTGGAATATTCTTACTGTCGGAGAATATTCGTACGACGGCGCAGCCTTGTGTGGACCCCATAACGGAAAGCGATTAGATGAAGAAAACGACAAGTATAAGTTGTTTATAAATAACGACGTAGTTTTTACCGTTAATACTGTTGGAATACCCGGTGGTTAAAACATAGTAATACGCGTTGTTACACAGTAGCACATGGTATTGCACCAATTATTGATTCTTACATAAGAAGGCACTACTCAATAATTATTACGGTAATTACTATTCAGTATTGTATTTTATTGATTCAATAATTGCTGCGTTAATATTTTATATTATTATTGTATCAATAATTGTCACTACACAATATTTTCCATTATCGAAGCAATAATTCATATTATCATTATTGGCAATGTCTAGAAAGTTCTGTCTAAGGAGAGGTTTGGTCACCTAATTGCACGCCAGTAAGGAGAAATCCTTATTGGAAAGCCCCCTCTTTCCTGGGAACGGCCTGGTTGTCAGTATTGTGATTCTGTAATATTATTCGTGAATAATTAATTATTAATTTATATAATAAAAAAAATATTAATTTTATGTGAATATAGATGGAGAAAATTTTTAATGTGACAATTGTTAAAAATTAATATTTTATCTTTTTCTGATAAAATAATTCATTTAAATATATTATTATATTTTAATAATATAATAATGGTGATATTTTTACAATGAATGTGAGATATATGAGTATATGAGGAGAAAGAATATTTTTATTGTATTAAATGATTAACACATGTTTTGTGTGTCGGTGGACCCCATTTCTTGACTGAAATTTGATTTTAGCCTGTAAAATCGCCCGTTTGTGGATTTCGGTCAATTTATGTTTTGAATTTGGAAAAACTTTCTTCTATAAAGTTGTAGAGAATTGAATTTCCTATAAAAAAAATTGCAAGATTCCAATTTTTGATAAAAGGGCTATTTATTATGAATTATTGAAGTTCCGTAGTTCCGAAATAATTGATTTTTGGAAGTTTTAAATAATTATATTAACAAAAACGTTTTTTACATTTTGTGGGCACCATTTGCACATGTTAGTTGCTGATTTCAAATGTCTAGAGGTGGGCGTAGGAATTTGGTTAATAAATATTATTAATTTATTAAATTTTCTACTTTGGTGTTCTAAGCATTTTCCTATAAATAGGGTGCTTAGGTTAGAATTGAAAATCACACCAGAAACAAAAATCTTCTCTCTCTTTCTCTCTCGATATATTGAGCGTATTCTTGTGAGTATTTTGATACTTTGAGTGTTGTTATACGGTGCAAGTTTCCTTCAGTACTATATCCAGTATTCCAATCAGAAGTACTGTCTTTTCGAGGTAAGGGATGTTATTTTCTTCGTAAGTGATATTATTTCTTCAATATCATTATGCCGAAATATTGGTTGGAACTTTTTATCAAATTTGAAACTTTTTCATGTCGGGGTTACTATTCAAGAGTTACTATTCATGATTTACTATTCACGAGTTACTATTCATGAGTTACTATTCACGAGTTACTATTCACGAGTACTATTCACGAAGCATGATGATTTTTTTTGTGAAATTTCTATCTTTTAGTGTCAGAGTTACTATTCACGAAGCATGATGATTTTTTTTTGTGAAATTTCTATCTTTTAGTGTCGATGTTACTATTCACGTATACAGCACTATTCACGAATACGACACTATTCACAGAAAAATTAAATTTTCTTTTTTTGTGTTCAAGATCGTCTGTTATGATTCCTATCTTGGATTGGATCTATGTTTTGGTCTTCATTCTTGAATTTTATTCCACTCTGGTTATTTATGAAGTATTTTTGAACTTGGATTATTTAAAGTACGAATCCTTAATATTTGTTCTTTTGTTTCACTGGATTCGTTTTCTTTAAAATATTTTTCATCATCCTCAGTCCTAAATGATGATATAACTGAATATCTTTGGCTTGTAGTGCAAAGATGAATGATTTCTTGATGAATATCTTTGGCCCGTAGTGTAAAGATGAACAGGTGTTGAGATGAACAAGACCGACTGATTAATATATTGGCCTGTAGTGCAAAGATGACTATTTAATTCAAGATGTATATTGATTGATGTTACAGGGATAAAATATCGATGATGAACTTTTAAATTCATAGATGATAGTAGATTTCATTCTCTACTTAACTCTTCTAATGAATTGTTATTTCCGCTGCAGTTGTTGATCTAAAACTTGTTGACTATTGTATTCTATCAGATTTTTTCATGTTGAAGACTAATGATAATTTGTTGTACATTATCTTAGTCATAATATTCTTTACTAGGCTAGTTGAGCTCACCCTTTTCATTTTTATTCTATTTTTCTTCTCAGGAGGCGAGAATATAGCGGGGACTAGTCGGAATATGGAATGATGGTTCAAGATAGTTGTCTTAGTAGTTCTCACTATTTTGTAAAATAGTGTATCAATAAGTATAATGAGGACTCCATTTGAGTTTGAATACTGTCTAGATGACAATATCTGTATTTAAACTCACAGTATATGTGTTGTCGTATTTTGCACGACAATTATAATAATAAAGTTGTAGTTATTTTCTGTACCATATATTTGGCGACTCAAAATGGGTTGGGTGGAATGGACCTATTTTGGGGGAGTCATAATTTTGCCCAAAAAAATTGTTAATGACTTTTGTGCCCTAGGAAGGAAATTGGTAGGAAGTTTCCTAGTTATGGAGAAATGACTATTTTGCCACAAGAGAAATTTGGTAATAATCAAGGCGTCCTTGGAGGATATTTCTAGGAAATTTGCTAATTATAGTTAGATGACAATTTTGTTCTTAAAGAAAATTGATTATGACCAATATATCCTATGAGGAAATTTTTAGGAAATTTTCTTGAGATGACTTAAATACCATCTTGCCCTACCCTAGTAATGGTTAAAGATCATTTTTCCATTGGTCTTCAATTCCTACAACTTGGAAGTCTTAGTTCATTTGGGAGAGTTTTACTCATTTTTCCTAAATTCATTTATCCTAAGAGAGGATAAGAGCACATAAGATGTTATTATTATTTCTACCAACTCTTACTAACTCCCTTAGGTGTCACCAATTAATTTGACCACCTTATTTCTCCAAAGTTTTGTGTAAAGGAAGAAGTAATGAGCGAGAGAGAAAACAAGATAAGTTAGGAGATTTTTATAGATATACATTGTGAGACCCCAAATTTTATGAATAAAGATTTAAAGTTCTCAAAATATTTTTTTTAGTATTATGGTGTAGATTTGATATAATGTTATAGTTATGGGTAATATTTACAAATTTTGTAAAGTAAGCAAGTGGTTATATAATATTCGATTGGTCGGAGAATATTCGTTTTAATAGGATATATTCGTACAACAGCACAATCATTGGTGGACCCCACAACGGAAGTATTGTCGTAGTTAGAAAATGACAAAATTATCTTTCTATAAAAATAACGGCGGAAGTTTTACCGTTAACTGTTGAAACACTCGGTGTTAAAAGTACAGTAATACACGTGGTTGCATAGTAGCACACGGTATTAATTATTGATGCTTAAGTGATAAGCCACTCAGTTTTGTTTTATTGATATTATTAATGTAATAAAACAGAAAATCTTTTTATATAAAACAGAATACTTTTATAAAGTTATTCGTTTTATTAGATTATAAATAGAATATATTATATTTTATTTAAAAGATTTTGCTTTAAATATAAACCGTCTGATTAAAAGTAAATCAATATGGACCGTTCATGAATTAGTTACTATGTAGTCCATTCTTCTATAAATAGAAGCTCATTCCTTCATTATTTCTTACGAATTCACTGAAACTCTAGAGAGAGAAACTATAGAGAGAAAGAAGAAAAGTGTTCTGCTACTTCATTACTTCTATATCCAGTACTATTCTTTCTAAGGTAAGGGATATTATTTGTTGTACCCGTAAGGGGTATTATTTCTTTTGTATTCATGAAGAGAACTTCTATTATTCCATTATTTATTATTCTATTGGAATAACCTGTATACGCGGGCTACCCTATACATGGTGAAATTCTTTTATTATTCTATTCTTTATTATTCTGTTGGAATAACCTGTCTGTGCGGTCTATCGCATGTATGGTGATTTCCGTTGTTATTCCATTCTTTATTATTCTGTTGGAATATCCTGTCGGTGCGTATTACGCCTGACCTGGTTCCATTATTTATTATTTCATTCTTTGTTATTCTGTCAGAATATCCTGTATGTGCGTTTACGCCGGACCTGGTTCCATTATTTATTATTCTGTCGGAATATCCTGTCTGTGCATTTTACGTACGCCGGACCTGGTTCCATAATTTATTATTCTGTTGGGAATAACCTTTCTATGCAGTCTATCGCACGCATGGTGAATCCTTCTGTTATTTCATTCTTTATTATTCTGTTGGAATAACCTGTCTATGTGGATTACCACATGCATGGTGAATGATCCTTTGTATTCATTCCTTATTAAATTGTGAAAATGATCTGTATACGTGGATTACCGCATTGCGGACGAAAATCCATTTACAATTTTATATATTCTATTATACTCAGTTGGTTAAAGTTTTAGCTTCTATACTCCATGAAATTTGTGGAATATCCTTGATATTTGCGCTTCATCCAGTATCTTTTCACGGGAATATTCTTCTGAGCATTCTTAAATTTTTACTCTATAAAGAAGTATCATGTTGATAATTTGGATGTTATTGGTTCCTGGATAAATTAATTCTTGAACTTGTTTTATTGAATTATTATGTCATTGTCATCATCCTTATGTTTATATTATGTTGAAAGTCATATGTGGCCCGTAGTGCATAGATGGACTTGGTGTGATTATGACCAGGGATTATTCGGTATAATCATGACCGTAATGTGACGAATGATGTGGTAAAAATCCTCATTGGACATAGTGCATTGATGGACAATTTTTGGTATGATTATGGCTATGGATTCTCTTCGGCCAAGGGTGCAAAGATGAATTGTTTTATAGCATGATCAAGACTGTTAATGAAAACATGATTATCTTTGGCCCGTAGTGCATGGATAATTCGTGGTCGTGATACTAAAGAATATCCTTGGCCTATAGTGCAGGGATGATTCGATGATGTGGATTAATTATTGAGCTGAGTCTCAGTAATGAAATATTAATTCATGGATGTGATAATAATGAATATCTTTGGCCGTAGGGCAAAGATGATTTAATTAGTATGATTATGAGCAGAAATTGTGATTTGGTATAACCATGATTTTTGATGTTTCAGGTGAAGATAGGTGATAAAAATTATCTTCGTCCTGGGTGCAAAGAGAAATTCAGAATCACAATTATGATTATGAGTTATTCATATGATTGTGGACATGAATTGTTGATTGATGTTACAGGGATAAAACATTATAAGTGGACTTTTAACATGGAGAAGATAATAGACCAGATGGTCTATTTGACTCTTTTAATGGATTGCTCGTTCCGCTGCAACTATGGTTGAAAAGTTTTATCATCTACCATATGTTCTAAATCTCTGAGTTATTATTGATGAAAGCTATTGATAATGTAATTATCTTTAGTCATGATATTCTTTACTGGACTAGTTTTGCTCACCCTTTTGCTTCAAAATTCCTTTCAGGTAATAAAAGAGTAGCTGGGTCGAGCGGGGTATTAAGAGGATTAGAACGGTGGTCTCTAGCTGTGGAGGTTTTTCCTAAGCAGTATAGAAAAGTTCATTTAGTAGTTATATTTGGTGAATCCAATAGGGTGAGGTGAACCCAACTTTGAAAAGGTGTTTTGCCACTATCATACAAGATGTCTAATGACATACAACTTCGTGTTATCATTAGACAGGGTTGTGCACATTCACTTGCTGAGTATATCTACGAGCACTACCTATATGATCTTGGAGTTTATTTGAAATATAATTTTCACTTGGAGACAACGGAGATAATTATATGTCAAGAGAAGACTCACCATTGGAAAGAAGATGATAGTAATCTTCTCATTTTTCTTTGGGGTCTATTGGGTCAACCAAGGATAATTATGTGGACATATAATATCTATCATAATCTAGACGTATGACCTCCTATGTACAAAGGTTTTCTTGAACACTTTCCAAAGATTTTAATTTTTAAAACAATTATTGACTGTACCTTTATGTAAGGTAACATTGTAAGGTCTTGTGGTCAAGGCACCACGAGAGTATTATATATATTTGTGTTAAAACTCACAGCTTATCTGTTGTCGTGCTCTGCACGACAGTTCGACATTTGTATAAATGAAGTTTGTATTTAATTTTTATATTATGATATCTGACGACTCAGAATGGGTCGTGTGGACCTATTTTGGGGGCGTCACATACATATATTATATCTATACATCTACTAACTTTAAAATACCCATTTTGCAAATTAAAAGTTACTTTTTCTCATTTCTCCACCAAAGCTAAGAGAGAGAAAGAAAGAAATAGAAAGAAAATAGAAAGTGAGAAGAAAAGAAAAGGGTACTCGGCAGCCCACATGGAGGAAGGAGGCATGAAATTCTTCCATACCATCTAAACTTGATCTTATTTTGGTAGAAGAAGAAGAACAAACCATAAGAAAAAGGTATTAAAAACCCTAAACTTAAACTTGATTTGATTATTATGCTTGTTTAACAAAATAAAGAAGCTATGTTTCTTAAACTTTAAAACCTTGGATCTAATTGTTGATGAGAGTTTTATGTTTAGATCTACCCATATTGGGTGTTGATTTGTTTGGAAATCAAAAGAAATAAAAAATAATTTTTCTAGTTTAGAAAACCCTAACTTTTTCTTCCTTTGAAAATCCACCATTTGAAATCTGCACCTTCTATTTACGATCCGTCAAAGAGGGGTGCTAGATGTATAAGTTATCTAGTAAACCCAAGTGGTAGCACTCAAAAATGTTGAGTTTACAAGTCGTAGCGACTGTTTTAACAAAACTAGTCCCGTTTTTAGAAAAAGAAATAAAACTATTTTGGGTCAGTTTATGCTAGGGGTATTTTCGTCTTTTTTTTACCTTTAAAAATTTAGAAAAAATTTGATATGATAATATGATGAGTTAAATGTTTTCAGTAAAAAGATGGTGAGTTTTTGGATATGTGGGATGGACGTTATGGATTTTACGAGAAAAGACTACTTAAAAAGTAAAAGGGAATAACTCTTAGTGTGTAACTCTAAAACTTGGAAAATGTTTACAGAAGTACATATACATAATCAGAACTTCCCCTGAAAGTTTCGCAAGTTTTGGACAAAAAATCAGTTCATGAAAATTGTTACAAAAATTGTTAGAATTGGTCATTTTAAGCATAATAAATGAAACTAAAAAATTCCAAAAATATTATATGTTCATAAAGGTAATATTAACTGATGTTTCCCAAGAAAGTAGAATTTTTGGAACTGTTTTTGTATTTTTCATGTGAATGATTGAGTTATGAATAAATGGATAAAATAAGTTAAGTGATGTTATAAAGGGTAAAAATGTAATATTTTTGACAAAAGATCATAAAGATGATGTAATCAGATTTATGGAGGCTATTTTAGTCATTTTTTATGAGATGTTATATTTATGGAATTTTAGGGTTGTTAAATAAAGTAATTAGTAAAGTGTAAATAATTAAAATAAATTATTTATAAGTTTAATAAATTATTAAAATATTATTAAATAATTAATAATATTAGATTAAAATGTTAATAATAAATGTTAGATTAAAATATTATTAAATAGTTAATAATATTAGATAATGATTTAAATTATTATTAAGTGATTAATAATATTAGATTAAAGTTAAATTAAAATATTATTAAATGATCAATAATATTAGATGATTAAGATATTATTAAATGATTAATAATATTAAAGTTTGATTAAATATTATTAAAAAGTTAATAATATTTGTAAATGGTTAAAATATTATTAAATAATTAATACTATTAGTAAATGATAAAAATCTTATTAAAGGGTTAATAAAATTTATAAACGATTAAGATATTATTATATGATTAAAGTATGATTAATTGATTAATAATACTAAGAAGTGAATAAAATATTATTAAGATTATTGATATGAAATGAGTTTAAGATGATAGTAATATTATCATGGTATGATAATATTACTAAGGACTTAATGTAAGATATAATATTTATTATGTGGCTAAATGTTAGATAATATGTTATTAAAATAGTAATGTTATGAGATAAATGATTTTATGCTAAGTGGAAGATCAATCTTAACAATGATAAGTCTTTTCAATAAAGAGATTATAATATATTGTGTAGCAGTAATTGACGGGCCAAGCAAGTTTCTTAACTCAAACTTGAGTTGTTATTTCAAAGCATGTTCTTGGATAATTATTGTTGATTATACCACATATTTGATTATTGATTCGCACATAGTGCATATTGCATATGTTCATCAGGTATGAAAGGTTGATCACCTTCATTACCATAAGGTTCAGTTAAAATTGTTCATGGTCATCGTTGACCACCCAAGATTATTGATTCAGTTATTCAATCATTAAAATTGATTTATGCTCTTTCACAATTATTATATTATTGAAAATTGACAACTTATTCCTTTTCAATCATGATATATCTTCATTGTACTGAAACTTGTTGGGTAAAATAGTTGCTCACCCTTGCTAAATCATGATAACATTTTCAGATTATGACGAAAGCTCGAATAAGGACAGAAGCAAAGGCAAATTCCAAGATTAAATTATTATGTAGTTAGAACTATTAAATTATCTGATGCAAATGATATTGTAAAGCTTTTAAGTTATTGAAGGTATGTATTAAGTTAAGGCTGTAGACCTTGGAGATTATGTTGTAAAAGTTTATTGTATAAACAATTTATGTTTATATCTTCCGCAGTAGTTATACAAATGATGTATCGTAGCGTATCAGGTTCGAGGTAAAAGATACCCGGATTTGGGGACATTACAGATTTCCTCTTACAATAATGTTTCTGTGTAGTTTAGCCGTACATAAATGATTTTGATTGAAGGGATTTGTAAACTGGGTATAGTTGAATTTGTAAACTGGGTGTAGAAAGAGACAATTTTGATGTTGAGGTACTCAGCTTGAGCCTTTCTATTGGAATGACACTTTCTTTTGTTACCTTTTGATGTAGTCCATATTATTGAGATTTTAAAAAGAACCACATGGATTATTGATAAAATCATCCTTTAATGCAAGCAAATTCTAGCGTTTGAGCTCAAAAATGCTAGTGAATTTTTTATGGTTAACCACAATGGGCTTTAGTGGTTTTCCAATTTATGGTTGTAAAACTGGTTCAAAGATGCACAAGATAGTTTCTATTTGTTTCTTTCTCCTGCCAAATGTTTGTAGAAATGCCCAACTAGGATAAGAACAAAGCTTTATCTGATCAGACATGAGAAATCCATATCCCTGGTAACAAATAGGTCAATATAGAGAGCATTTTTTTAATTCGTGAGATGAATTCTTGCTATGCACCAATTGAGATTCTCAGTAATAGCAAGATTTTAGTATATTTTCTATTCTACTGATTGGGGGGTACCTTAAGAATATTATTTAGAAATTCTAATGTGATACAACTATACTCACTTTATTAAACCTATTTATTAAATTATGTATTTACTAATTACTACCCATTCAATTGCTAAATTTTCGAAATTTATCTTATTGTTATAATTTTTTAAAATTGGACTGTATTTAAGGCCACATTCAAACAAAATAATTGCCAATACATGTATTATTTGTTCCTTCCTTTTTTCTGTTTGTTTGTAATTTACCTTTTGTTTTCTTTGGGAAGGGGGCTATCGCTAAATGTGTTATTTCCAAAGAAATTTAGAAAGAGCATTCCAACACCTAAAGAAAAAGGAGTGTGCCCGAGGACACCCTCTACAAGTGAAATACATACATATAGAGCACATTGGTACGCCATAGACAAGCTTAAAAGAAGGTAAATTAGATTCTTGGGAGAATAATGTATTGATGAGTCTTAAAACACTATCTAACATGGAGCATTAGATGCTGAGGTTAGATATTGAGATTCCATGATAGTTTTTCAATTACCGGCAACACAATTCCCATTGGTTGAAACACAAAATGATTACATTGATGTCAAAAACTTTCTACTGCACGTAGCTTTGATGTAGGAAGATATTCTGTTATGTTGTATCTATGTAGTGTAATTTGTAACAAAGAAAATCTCTAAACACCGTAGGAAAATGGATAGCTTTCCTTTGGCAACTGCAACCCTTCCTTGAGGGGCATCATATAGTGAATGAACAATCTAGGCATTAAGTTAGGAAGATTTGATCGAAGACTTTAGTTGATATTTATATATAATTGATAAAATGTACTTTCTTTTTGCATGCCAATGTTTTGCACTTTGAAAATTTTTATGCACGTCTTCATATTCCTGAACTGGTTCTCCAGGAGATTGCATAACTTAACAGTCTAGACGTGCAGCTATATAAGTATGCTCAGGACATTTTTGCAAAGAAAAATAGACATATGGGGAAAAAGTTTCTTGGTTCTGTAAGTGCCCCTCTTTCTGAAACTCAACATTTCTGGCATCTTAGTTCTTACTATAACCTTCATCCCACGTGCTTTAGATTACACTGCTACTTTTATAAAACATCAATAAAGAACTGTAACAATGTTCATTTTATGATTCCGTATTAGTTTTTCCAATTCCAGGATATTGCATTGGCATCTGTTTCAATGAGGTTGATCCCCTTTTCACCAATTTTGGAGAAGCTTTCTCAATCTGATGAGAACTATGGCTCAGTCAGACGGTTTTACATAGAGACTCCAGAAGAAAATGAAATACTCATCCTGCTATAGAAGAGTATTATGACGCCCCCAAAATAGGTATACACAACTCATTCTGAGTCGCCAAATACATGATACATAATTCAAATACAAACTTAATTTACACAATACGAGTTTTAACATGAATATTGTCTCGTAGACAATATCCAACCTCAAATAAAGTCCTCATTACAATTATTATTACACTATTTCATATAATAGTGAGGACTACTATAGCCACCATCTTTGACCATCGCTCCATTCCTCGACTAGTCCCAACTATATTCTCATTTCCTGAAGAGAACAATGAAAGCAAAGGGTGAGCTCAACTAGCCTAGTAAAGAATATTATGACTAAGATAATGCAGAATAAACTATCCTTAGCCTTCAACAGTGTAAAACTGATAGAATACATTAGACAACAAGTTTAACTGCAGCAGAACAAGCAATCCATCAGAAGAGTCAAGTAGAGCATAATATCTACTATCTTCTATAATTTAAGAGTTTATCATCAATAATTTATCTCTGTAATACTTTTCAATAAATAATTCACATCACCGAATTATCCATGCACTATGAGCCAAGGATATTCATTAGTATCACATTCACGAATTATCCATGCACTACGGGCCAAGGATATTCGTTATTATCACCAATGGTCATGATCATGATCATGCCAAACAACTGCCCATCAATACAGTATGGGCCAATGAAGACTTTTACCACATCATTTATAACATTACATGCCATGATTATACCGATACATAATTTTTTGTCATAATCATACCAATCAATAGTCCATCTATGCACTACGGGCCAAAGATGACTTTCATCACAATATAAGCATGATGATGATGACAAAGATATAAGAATTCAATTAAGTGAGATCAATGATAAATTTTAAAGATTTATAATTCAATTTATCCAGAGTTTAAGAATGCCCAAATTGTCAACATGATAACTACTTCGTGGAGTAAAATTCAAGAATAATATTCATGTATCAAAAATAATTTGGACGGAAAAGAAATTAATTTTTGTCGTGAATAGTACCCCCGAATAACACTTCAAAAATAGTACCGTATGTAAAAATAGTACCGTATGTATGAATAGTGTCGTATGTATGAATAGTACTCCGAAATGAAAAGCTTAAAATTTAATAAGAATATTCAAAAAAATATTTCTGTGAAACGATACTAGATGAAGTGCAAATTTCAAAGATATTCTACTAATTTCAAGGAGTATAGAAGCAATACTTATCAAAATAAGTGTAGAATTAGGAATATGAAACGAAATAATATTACTTACATACTACAGAGTATGGAAGAAAATATTATTTCTTATAAATATTGAATGAAAATAATATCCCTTACCTTAAAGGAGAGTATTTCTGACTAGTATGACATAGATATTCTTGAAGAAAACTTATATTGTTTTCTACACTTAAAGCTTCCTTAAACTCAAAAGATATACGCTCAATATTATAGAAGAAAAATTCTCTGATTCTGGTGTGATTTTCATTTCTAAATTAAGCATCCTATTTATAGGAGAATAGCAGGATACTATTTAGGAAAATCACGGATTTCACAGTAAAATTCGGACAATTCACGGGCGCAGAATCAAAATTTTACATAATTTTTACTATACAGCACTATACAGTACTATGTAGTACTATGCAGTACTATGCAAACAATATGTAGTAAAATAAAATATAGTATATTCTATTTATAAAAAGTATTCTATTTTATATTAAAAGTTTTATGTTTTATTACTATAAAACAAAAATTGAGATAACTTTCTACCGGCGATTTTAAAAAATAAGTAAGTGGGGGTCCATATAATAAGCCAAATTTACAACAAATAATTCATAAAAAACTCCTCTATTTATCTCAATTCACTTGGCTTCACTAAACACATTTTTAATAATATTTATTCATCATTAATATTATAACTTACAATATTAACAACCAGATCATTTCCAAAAAAGAGGGAGCTTTTCGATAAGGACTTCTCTTTATTGGCGCACAATTAGGTGACCAAACCTGTAAGACCCCGAATTTTACGAAATAAAAGTATTCAATTTTTATAATTACTATTCATGAGTTACTATTCATGAGTTACTATTCACGAGTTACTATTCACGAGTACTATTCATGAAGTATGATAATTTTTTTGTAAGAAGGTATTACTCAATAATTGTTACAGTAATTACTGTTCAATATTTTATTTTATTGATTCAATAATTGCTACGTTGATATTTTATATTATTGTTGTTTCAATAATTATCACGACACAATATTTCCCATTATCGGATCAATAATTTATATTATTTGGATAATATTATTAGATAACATTATTGACAATGTCTGGAAAGTTCTGTCTAAGGAGAGGTTTGGTCATCTAATTGCGGCCCAGTAAGGAGAGATCCTTATTGGAAAGCCCCCTCTTTCCTGGGAACTGCCTAGTTGTCAGTATTGTGATTCTGTAATATTATTTATGAATAATTAATTATTGATTTATATGATAAGGAAAATATTCATTTTATGTGGATATAGATGGAAAAAATTTTAATGTGACAATTGTTGAAAATTAATATTTTATCTTTTTTTGATAAAATAATTCATTAAAATATATTATTATATTTTAATAATATAATAATAGTGATATTTTTATAATGAATGTGGGATACATGAGTATATGAGGAAGAGTATTTTTATTGTATTAAATGATTAACACATATTTTGTATGTCGGTGGACCCCATTTATTGATTGAAATCTGATTATAGCTTGTAAAATCGTCCGTTTGTGGATTTCGATCAATTTCTGTTTGGAATTTAAAAAAACTTTCTTCTGCAAAGTTGTAGAGAATAGAATTTCCTATGAGAAAGACATGTGGTTTTAATTTTTCTGATAAAAGGGCTATTTATTATGAATTATTGAAGTTCCGAAGTTCCAGAATAATTGATTTTTGGAAGTTTTAATTGTTTTATTTAAGAAAAACATTTTTTACACTTTGGTGGGCCCCACTTGCATGCGTTAAATTGCTGAATTCAGATTCAAAGGTGTGCTAAGGAAATTTTATTATAAATAATATTATTTTAATAAATTTTCTGTTTTGGTGTTCTAAGTAATTTCCTATAAATAGGTGCTTAGGTTAGAATTGAAAATCACACCAGAAACTGAAGTTTTCTCTCTATTTCTCTCTCTATATTATCGAGTGTATTCTTGTGAGTATTTTGATATCTTGAGTGTTGGTATGCGGTGCAAGTTCGTTCAGCGTTATTCCAGTCAGAAGTACTGCTCTTTTGAGGTAAGGGATATTGTAGTATGTAAGGGTTATTATGTAATTGTCAAAAATTCTTTTTGATGAGTTTTGTAGATTGTGTCCAAAAATGACGATTTTTGGATGTATAGATTATGAGTTATGGATTTTATGAGAAAAGACTATTTTAAAAGTAACTGCTTATAATTCCTTGTGATTAACTCCAAAATTGATGAAATTTTTATTGAAAGTACATCTATATAATATCAGTATACTCTATAAATTTCAAAAATTTTGAATAAAAGTACAATTTATGATAAATGTCTAAATATTCGGTGGTTTTTGCCATGTGAAAAATAGTAAATGAATTTTAAAAATTCTGAGAAAAATATATGTTCAATATGGGACTATATTATACTAAATCCCAGAAAAAAAATATTTTTGGAACTAATTTGGTATTTTTCATGAAAATATTCTGGTTATGAGTAAATGAATTAAATATGTTATGTGAAGTAAGAAAATTGAAAAATATGATTTTATGGCTTGAGAATCATATATGAGGTATATGCAGATTTTTGATGAGGGTTTTGGTTATTAGTGATGAAATTTTATGAGTTTGACATTTTTGGATGATTAAATGCATTTATTAGTAAAGTGTTAACAATTAAAATAAATTGTTTATAAGTTTAAGAAATGATTAAAATATTGTGGTAGTATTAATAATATTAAATTATGAGATTATTAGGTGATTTATAATATTTTGATTAAGGTGTTATGAGATCATTGATTTATGAATCTTACTCTTGAGATTAAATCTATATGTTGATTATATTATTTTTATTATCATATATAACATTCTTATAACCTTAATGATGATATTTTTCTTTGACTTGAGTGTAAAGATGGGTAAATTATTGGTATGATCGTGGCTATAGGTTCTCTTTGGCCAGTAGTGCAAAGTTAAATTATTGACTGGTATGATCATGATCATTGAATTTATAATTGAATATCTTTAACTTAAGTGCAAAGATGAATTGATCAACATATATGGTTATAATTATGGTTTATATAAATTCTGAAATGATTATATATTTTTTTGAGATATGAATATCTTTGGCCTGTAGTGCAAAGATGACTATTTGATTCAAGATGTATATTGATTGATGTTACAGGAATAAAATATCGATGATGGACTTTTAAATTCATAGATGATAGTAGATTTCATTCTCTAATTAACTCTTCTAATGAATTGTTATTTCCGCTGCAGTTATTGACCTAAAACTTGTGTCTATTGTATTCTATCAGATTTTTTTTCCTGTTGAGGACTAACGATAATTTGTTCTATATTATCTTAGTCATAATATTTTTTACTGGGCTAGTTGAGCTCACCCTTTTCCTTTTTGTTCTATTTTTCTTCTCAGGAGACGAGAATATAGCGGAAACTAGTCGAGGTGTGGAGTGATGGTTCAAGACAGTTGTTTTAGTAGTCCTCACTATTTTGTAAAATAGTGTATCAATAATTGTAATGAGGACTTATTTGAGTGTGGATATTGTCTAGAAGATAATATTTGTATTTAAACTCACAGTATATGTGTTGTCGTATTTTGCACGACAATTGTAATAATAAAGTTATAGTTATTTCTGTACCATGTATTTGGCGACTCAGAATAGGTGGGGTGGAATGGACCTATTTTGGGGGCGTCACAGTTGGTATCAGAGCTTAGGGATATGATCTCTGGTGGAGATCAGGGAATAGAACTAGGAGGGGAGAGACGATTAAATCCTTCGTTAGTGTGTCCTACCTAAGCTGAATTTTCTTACTTAAGTTGACAAATTGTGATATGTCAATTAACCTTTGTTTTGAAGCTGTATTCTAGAATGATATCTGAAATACAGGAGATGAGCAATGGAGAAATCATGATGACAGGGAAGATGAAATTTAAAATGAAAGCAAGGTATTCTCAACTCTTTGAATTACCTGGTACGTCAATTTTGGGGACAAAATTTCATAAGGATGGGAGATTGTAAGACCCCAAATTTTATGAAATAAAAGTATTCAATTTTTTATAATTACTATTCATGAGTTACTATTTATGAGTTACTATTCACGAGTTACTATTTATGAATTACTATTCACGAGTTACTATTCATGAGTTACTATTCACGAGTACTATTCATGAAGCATGATAATTTTTTTCGTAAGAAGGCATTACTCAATAATTGTTACAGTAATTACTGTTCAATATTTTATTTTATTGATTCAATAATTGCTACGTTGATATTTTATATTATTGTTATTTTAATAATTGTCACAGCACAGTATTTCCTATTATCGGATCAATAATTCATATTATTTGGATAATATTATTAGATAACATTATTGATAATGTCTAGAAAGTTCTATCTAAGGAGTGGTTTGGTCATCTAATTACGCTCCAGTAAGGAGAGATCCTTATTGGAAAGCCCCCTCTTTCTTGGGAACTGCCTAGTTGTCAGTATTGTGATTCTGTAATATTATTTATGAATAATTAATTATTGATTTATATGATAAGGAAAATATTCATTTTATGTGGATATAGATGGAGAAAATTTTAATGTGACCATTGTTAAAAATTAATATTTTATCTTTTTCTGATAAAATAATTCATTTAAATATATTATTATATTTTAATAATATAATAATAGTGATATTTTTATAATGAATATGGGATATATGAGTATACGAGGAGAAAGAGTATTTTTATTGCATTAAATGATTAACACATGTTTTGTGTGTCGGTGGACCCCATTTATTGACTGAAATCTGATTATAGCCTGTAAAATCGTCCGTTTGTGGATTTCGGTCAATTTCTGTTTGAAATTTAGAAAAATTTTCTTCTGTAAAGTTGTTGACTGGTATGATCATGACCATTGAATTTATAATCGAATATCTTTAGCTTAAGTGCATAGGTGAATTGATCAACATATATGGTTATAATTATGGTTTATATAAATTCTAAAATGATTATGTATTTCTTTGATATATGAATATCTTTGGCCTGTAGTGCAAAGATGACTATTTGATTCAAGATGTATATTGATTGATGTTACAGGGATAAAATATCGATGATAGACTTTTAAATTCATAGATGATAGTAGATTTCATTCTCTACTTAACTCTTCTAATGAATTATTGTTTCCGCTGCAGTTGTTGATCTAAAACTTGTGTCTATTGTATTCTATCAGATTTTTTTCCTGTTGAGGACTAACGATAATTTGTTCTATATTATCTTAGTCATAATATTCTTTACTGGGCTAGTTGAGCTCACCCTTTTCCTTTTTGTTCTATTTTTCTTCTCAGGAGACGAGAATATAGCGGGAACTAGTCGGGGTGTGGAGTGATGGTTCAAGACAGTTGTTTTAGTACCTCACTATTTTGTAAAATAGTGTATCAATAATTGTAATGAGGACTTATTTGAGTGTGAATATTGTCTAGAAGACAATATTTGTATTTAAACTCACAGTATATGTGTTGTCGTATTTTGCACGACAATTGTAATAATAAAGTTGTAGTTATTTTTGTACCATGTATTTGGCGACTCAGAATAGGTTGGATGGAATGGACCTATTTTGGGGGCATCACAAAACCCATTTCCTCAACAAAACTTTCTAGGCGTTTTCAATAATACAAATAATAATATAAATAACTTTGTCGTCTCGATTATTAATTTAATAATATAAAATATTGTTCAGATGATACTGTGATAATAATTGAATAAAATTGAGTGATTTCTCACGTAAGCATCAATAATCAAAGATACTGTACAACACCGTGTGCTACTATGCAACCACGCGCATTACTGTACTTTTATCATCGGGTATTTCAACAGTTAACGGTAAAAGTTTTGTCGTTATTTTTATAAAAAGTTATTTCTGTCGTTTTTTTAACTCCGACAGTAATTCCGTTGTGGGGTCCACCAATGATTATGTCGTCGTACGAATATTCTCTGATAAAACGAATATTCCCCGACCAAACGAATATTTTATGACAACTTGCTTACTTTGTAAAATTTATAAATATTACCCACAACTATAACATTATATCAAATCAACACTTTATTATTCAAAATAGGATTTAGAGAAAAATTATTCTTTATTCATAAAAGTTGGGGTCTTACAAGTATGATAAAAAGAAGTCCACCTGAACGGGTTTTCGCCTTAAAGGAGTTGACCACTCACCCTATTTTTCTAGGCCTCAAACTCTACACAAGCAACTAGTAAAGATTGCAAATATCTTGTAAAATAGGTCCAAACAACCCATTCTTAGTCGCCAGATATATGAAATAGAAACCAAATACAAACTTCATTAATACAACTGTCGTGCAAAATACGACAACATATACGCTGTGAGTTTTAATACAAATATTATCTCGCAGACAATATTCAAACTCAAATAAAGTTCTTATTATAATTATTGTCACACTATTTTACAAAATAGTGAGAACTACTATAATAACTATCTTGGACCATTATTCCACTCCCCGACTAGTCCCAGCTACATTCTCGCCTCCTGAGAAGAACAATGAAACCAAAAGGAAAAGGGTGAGCTCAACTAGCCCAGTAAAGAATATTATGACTAAGATAATGAAGAATAAATTATCTTTAGTCCTTAACAGTGAAAAATCTGATAGAATACAATAGACAACAAGTTTTAGATCAACAACTGCAGTAGAAATAGCAATCCATTAGAAGAGTCAAGTAGAGCATGATGTCTACTATCATCTATGATTTTAAATGTCCATCATCAATATTTTATTCCTCTAACACCAATCGATAAATATTTCAAATCAACAAATTATCCATGCACTACGTGTAATAACCAAAAATTTTAAGTAACGCGGTAATTAAATATATTAATTAAATATTAATGATATTGAAAACTTTGCGACATATAGTGAATGAATATGTTATTATTTATGTGAAAAATGTTTATGGTTATATATATATATATATATATATATATATATATATATATATATATATATATATATATATATATATTCTAAATATATATGTATGTATGAATTATATAAAGAGAATTAAACGAAAAAGTTACATAACCTAATTATACATTAGGTATGGAAATTAAATAACCTAAGGGTTATGGTATTGAAGAATAATAGTATTTAAAATTATACTAACTTAAGAGATTAATTTTATTATCTCAATTTAATATTTAATTTAAACCTAATTAAAGTAAGTCTAATTGGGTTATAAAATTAAATGTACATAAATAATTATTTAAATTCCAAAAAGAGTGGAATAAAAATCCTAATTAAATAATTAGGGTAAGATAAAATTTATCTATTGGGTCATGCTATTTTTACATAGCCCAAACAATGTAATTAGAGAGCCCAAATAAGAAATCAATTGGCCCAATTTGTATGGACCTTCTAGATGGTTAATTAACAAATAAATCAATAAATAAAATTGGCCAAGATGGAGAATGGATCCGGCAAGCAAAGGAGGGAAGAACATTATTCATTTCATTTAACTTCCATTTTTGTTGGTCAATGGGTTGTTTACCAACCCACCTATATTGTCCCCTAGTTTTTTTAGCTTAATAATTTATTGTCCACCAAGGCAAGCAAGAAATTGGAAGATTAATAGATATATACAAGTTATATCTATACATACTAATTGCCTATAAATACTCCCACACATTTTTATAAAGAAACTTTTCACTTATTTTTATAAGTTATCTAGCAAAGAAAAAAACAAAAAGCAAAGCAAAAGAAAGAAATAGAGAGTGAGAAAACATGGAAAGCTTTGAAGGAGGGGAGAAAGAAATTTCCTTGATGCCACCTAGAGTTATCACATACTTTGGAAAAACAAGAAAAGTAGCATTAAGATCAAGGTAAAAATATTAAATCTCAAACTTTAATTTCATGTATTTTGTTGGTTTTACAAAAATAAAGAACCTATGCTCATGAACTTTCAAAACTCTTGATTTACTTCTTTTTAGTACATCATGTTTGGATCTGATATTTTTTGGTGTTTAAAAGTTGATCAAAAAGGAAAGGAAAGAAATTATGTACAAATGTTTAAGAAACCATCCTAATCTTGCATGCTTAGTGTATTTTATGTTAGATACATGGAGTTCAAGCTTTAAATGGCTAGAACCATGCTAAAATGATAGATATAGAGTTTAATGGATTTAACTTGTGTATTGGTATGTGTTTGTGAAGAAAAGTTTGGTAAAATGCATGAAAATGAGTTTTACCGAAAAACTTAATCGACATGTGTGGTTGAAGATTTTTTTCATTTTGAAACTTACTAATAGTTTTTATGATTTTATTTCTTGTTATGTTAGATATGTAAGTTAAGAAAATCCCTTTTGAAGCATGCAAAAATGTTTTGAAATGAGCAAGATATGAATGTTTTTTTTTCTAAAAACACCTCATTGTTGAATGGCTAGGCAAAACAGTCCGGTTTTTGGCCATTTTCAGTACCCAAAACATGTCCAAATTTGATGTTTGATAAATGAAAATTTTAGTTCATGAAGATACAAATCCAACGAGACCGACTGGACCTAAATCGAAGTTGTAGATTTCATTTTATTCAAGTTTTAGTAAAGGACCCAAATATGGAAAATCAGAGGAAAAAAATATTAACTGTCGGTTCAGTTTTCGGCGAATTGAACGAACTTTCCGGCGACCGGTTCACCCAGTTTCCGGCCGGTTCTGGTGGTGGGTTCGGGACCAAAAATCTTCTAAAATTGTGAAGAATATTAAAATATGTAATTCCGAATTTTTCTGGACAGTTATGTAATTATTAAGTAATTAATGGTTTAAACTCATTTAAATCATTTAAAACTTACTAATTAATAATTATTAATGCCACTAAATGATTATTAAACTAATTACATATAATTTAAATGTAATTAACTATTTAATTATTATTTAAGTGATAATTAAGTAGAGTTAGCGATAATAAACTCACTATTGAATATTTAATTAAGATTAAATAATAAATAGAGTTAAACTATTGATTAATTATTATTTAATTAATATTAAATAATGATTAAAGAATATTTAAGTAAGATTATGTAATAATAATGTAATTATTTATTTATATTGACATAAAATTTATAAAATAATTTTTTTATTATTATTTATTTAATATTAAATAATAAATAAGAACAAGTGACAATTAATTATTCTTAGATTAACAAAAAAAGAATAATTAAAGACTTATGAAGTGAATTAATTATTTGTTATTCAAGAATAAATAATTAATTAATTATTATTTATTAAATAATAAATAATGATAAATGTTAATTAATTATTCATTTATTAATAGTAATGAATAATTAAAGATTAATGAAGTAAATAAATTAATTATTTATTATTCGTGGATAATGATTAATTAATTATTATTTAATTAATATTAAATAATAATTAAAGACAAATAATATTAATTATTTATTATTTAATTAGCATTAAATAATAAGTAGATGTAATTAGCTATTATTTATTATTAAATAATAACTAAAGGTAATTAATTAATTATTATTTAACTAATATTAAATGGTAATTAAATATAGATAGAGTTAATAAATGAAGAGAATTTAAATAACTCATTAATTAAACAATTATAATAAATTGTTTAAAGATCTAATAAGTGTTTATTACTTAAGAAAAATATTATAAATCATTAACCTAAGGTTTATTAAATATCTTATAGGATTAATGATAGTATATTATATTATGTGTACATTGTGATTGAATTATTTGCTAGATAATAGCATATGTAAGCGTATAGACATATAATTATACGCAGTACTAATTAATAGACCAACATTGTCAATGCTAGGTCGTTCAAAGAGTTTTAATTAAAGCTAGTTAGCTGTAGCTCATCGAACAAGCAAGTTCTCTAACTCAAACTTGAGTTATTATTTTCAAAGCATGTTAGTGGATAATTATTGTTGATTACTCCACATCCTTAACGATTATTGTGAATCGCATTTTGTGCAATTGAATTCATGTTCAATTATTACTGAATTGTGAATTAATTAAAGTTCTTTCATTCTTGAACTGTTCATGAGATAGATCTATGCTAGTTGTATCAGCTAGATCGAATATATTTAAATTTGTTACATCAAATATGTTTTAAAAGCTGTTCTTAACCAATGGATTTGGTAAGAACTCGGGACTGAGAAAAAGAATAATTTTATTAAAGCATTATATTGTAAAACAATTGTTACTCGACTATTAAGTGCTTATGCATAATATACTGGGTATGAAAGGCTAATCCCCTTGATTACCAAAACTTATTAAAAGGATCAATTTAACTACTAACAACATTAGTACATGTTCATGGTTATTTCAAACCACTCATCATCTATTATTCAATTATTGAAACTTAATTCATGTTCTTTCACAATCTATTTTATTGTTGAACATTGAAAGCTAAATTCATTTCTAATCATGAAATACCTTTCTTGTATTTAAATTTGCTAAGCAAACTAGTTGCTTACCCTTGTTATATCATGACATTTATTTCAGCTATGCCCGAAGGATCAAATAAGATAGACAAAGGCAAGGGCAAGATTCAAGACTAGTTTAATATGAATGTTAATTATTATATTATCTGATCGAATTATTTATGTAAACCTTTTGCAATATTAAAGGTGTGTTTAAGTTAAGGTAATTTAAAGAAGACATTGGAATTATGTTATGAAACTTTATTATAATGAACAATGTATGTTTATTATTCCACAATAGTTTATAGAATGCTTATGATAATGATAGATCGTGAGCACTGAATCTGAGGTTAGAGAACCTAGATTTGGGGGCGTCACACTACGGGACAAGGATATTCGTTTATATCACCAGTGGTCATGATCATGCCAAACAACTGTCCATTTATGCACTACGGGCCAAAGAGGACTTTCACCACAAAACTTTTTCTGTAACATTACAGGTCATGATTATACCAATACACAATTCTTGGTCATAATCATATCAATCAACAGTCCATCTTTGCACTATGGACCAAAGATGACTTCCAGCACAATATAAGCATGAGGATGATGACATTGATATAAAGAATCAATCAAGTGAGATCAAAGATAAATATTAGAGATTTATAATTCAATTTATTCAGAGTTCAAAAATGTCCAAATTGTAAACATGATAACTATTTGTGGAGTAAAATTCAATAATGATATTTATGTATCAAAACTAATTTGGACAAAAAAGAAAATTTAATTTGTGAATAGTACTTATGAATAGTACTGTATGAATAGTACCTATGAATAGTATCCCGACATAAAAAGATTAAAATTTAATAAGAGAGTTCAGATCAATATTCCAATGAAATGATATTAGATGAAGTGCAAAAGTTAAGGAATTTTTAATCATTTCAGAAATTATAGAAGCAATACTTACCATAGTAAGTTTAAATTTAGGAATATGAAATAAAATAATATTACTTACATAATATGGAGTATGAAAGAAAATGATATTTCTTACAAATATTGAAATAAAATAATATCCTTTACGAAAAAAATAATATTATTTACCTTAGTAGAAACTAGATCTGACTTGGAATATCGGATATTATCCTGAGAAAATCTTTCACTAAAAGTTACACTTAAAATATTCTTATACTCAAAAGAAATACTCACAATATTGTAGTAGGAATGCTTGAGATTTTTGGTGTGTTTAGGAAGGAGGGTTACCCTGCTTTTATAGTGCAACATCAAAGAGAAAGTTAAACAAAACTGCCTAACTTTCTTTTTTTTCTTTCTTCTCTGCCTAACCTCTTACTTCTTATAGTTTGAGGGCCCATACCTTAAGAAAACTTGTTTTGTAGGAGGAATCACCCACTTGAAGTGCACATATTTGTTTTGTAAAAAATGACTTCAGCACACCCAATTTGAAAAAGGAATTTCAAAACAACTTGTTCTCCTTCATCTTTTTCTCACATGCTTAAACATATTATATAATAATATTATTATTTAAACAATTATAATATATAATAATATATTTGAATGAATATTTTATAGGAGAAAATAATTTTAATTCCACAGAAAAATATGTCGAACTTTCAACAAATATCTCATGCTAAATTCTTTCATTTATATCAAAATTGAACCAATATCCACTATATAATAATTATTCACAATTAATATTATAAGCTCACAATATTAACAACCAGATCATTCCTAGGAAAGAGGGGGCTTTCCAAAAAGGATTTATCCTTATTGGCGCGCAATTATATTACCTAACCCCTTTCCTCGACCGAACTTTCTAGACATTGCCAATAATGCTAACTAATAATATGAATAATTGTGTCGTATCAATTATTGATTTAATAATATAAAATATTGTGTAGATGATATTGTGACAATAATTGAATCAATAATATGAGATACTATATACCAACTACTGTGACAATTATTGAATGAAACTGAGTGACTTCTTATGTAAAAATCAATAATCAAATATATTGTGCAATACCGTGTGCTACTGTGCAATACCGTGTGCTACTGTGCAACCACGTGTATTACTGTACTTTTATCACCGAGTATTTCAACAGTTAGCGGTAAAAGTTTTGCCGTTATTTTTTATAATAAGCTTATTTCTGTTGCTTTCTATATCCGAAAGTTATTCCGTTATCTGGTCCACCAATGATTGCGCCGTCGTACGAATATTCCCCGATAAAAAGAATATTTCCCAACCAAAATGAATATTTTATGACAACTTACTTACTTTATAAAATTTACACATATCATCCATAACCATAGCATTATATCAAATCAACACCTTATTATTTAAATAATATTTAGAGAAAATTAAATTTTTATTCATAAAGAGTTAGGTTCTTACACTCTATCTCTAGGAATTCTACTTCCATGATCCAATAACAGGTTCACAAAAGCTAACAAGAATTTTGTCTTGAAACATTCATTAGTATTGTTTATATTTTTTGAGCGTTTAAATGTAACAACTCATCCAACGAATACTAACGACTCCAGCGAATTAGCGATGGTAAAAATTGAAATGTGTCAATTGTAACTAATTGTGCGATTTGTCATAATTGTTAATGTTGTGTATGCGGTGTTGTTGTTAATGTTATTAAATCAGTTGTAATTTTGATAATTTTCATTATCTAACCAACACGTTATGTATGCGGTGTATAATTTGTAGTTTATAATATTATATATGAGCAATCTAATGAAAATGCTATTTCTTTTTTATGAAACATACATATTTTAGGCTTTGTTAAATTTTATTTTATTTTGTGTGTAAAATATTTTACAGAATACATCTTATAGAGCTGGGATTTGCAGCATTCGTATACATGTTCATGTTCAAGCTAGCACCCACAATATGACCAAAGTCATTATTACCCATAAGTTGTTCAAACAGAAGAACTCATGCACACACCCACAGAGCTTTAAAAATAACACAAAAAGAATATGTGAAATAGAGTTTTTTTTTTGTGAAAATAGAGTTCTCCAAGCAACTGGTATAAACAAAGAAGTAATAGGAAAAAGTCCACCACACCAGATAACTTAAGGCAATGGTGCAAGGCCTTTTACATAAAAAATTGGGAAAAAGGTCAGTATAATTCCATGAAAAAACTCGCTACTTCTTTGCAAACTCTTGAATTCCTAGGGACTTTCCATACTTCTGGCTTCTTACTTGAAGGTGTAGACTTTTGCAATGCCAGAAATAAGTGCTTCATTCTTAGCTAGTAATCGGTGAAAGTCATCATTCAGTGCTAATCCCTGACATAGCAATGATTCATCCCTGAAATAGTAAATTTAGAATTACCACAATGATATATAATTGAAGATTAGTAATTAAGAGACTCTGCAAAGAACTTTCAAACACATCACAACAAAAATTAAATAAAAAAAGTTAATTTTTTAAAAGAAATATCCCATGCTTTACACATGAAAAAAGGAGAGTCGATCGTGCTCAACCTCTGACACATGAAAAAGGGTAGTCCCTATTGCTCAACCTCAGACATATGAAAAAAGAGACCCTGCTTTACACACTTTTACTCTTTCTTTATATTTTGACATTGCCTTGCCATAGAAATATAAGAAAAACAAGTATACTTGTATTTAGAAGTTCTATTGTAAACACATTTAAAATAAAGATCATAGCTACACTGGAAGGGGGATGTATCACACTTTAACAACACTTTACATTGATTAATTTTTTTTATCATTTAAAAATTACCTTCATCATGGTTTAAATCCCTATGTTAAGCAACCCTAACAGTCTAGAAAATTCAACCTGCCATAAGCAACACTAACCCAGAGGTAGCATATAGACATATATCCAATATTATAACGATCATAATGATTGGCAGAATTCTTTATAGACCCAAGTGATAAAAGATAAAAGATAAAAGATACAAGAAAATGATAAAGGATAAAGCAAGGGAGTAAATTTAATATTCTACCTGCGGTTGTTGTGGCGGCTACTGATTTTAGGGATAATCTCCGTAACAAGGATAGCCTCCATAGTAAAGATTAGGATAGCCAACAGCAGCTTGCATCTCTGAACCTAAAAATAAAATAAACTAAAATATATGTATATTAGATATATTGATATGACTCATAATATTGAATAAAAGAAATGATCAAACCTTTGGAAGTATGACTATCATCCTCTGAACTTGAAAAATGTTACACCTTTATAGCCAGGAGAATCTCTACATAAAAGCCAAAATAACACTCATCATTTAAAGATTGAGATAGAAAAATTTCTTTACTATTACTTAAATATTACTTACCGATGTGCAACTATATATCGGAAATTTTTTTTGTCATGTGATTGTCCAACTTTGCCACAACCATGACAATGTCTAACTTTTGACTTCTTTGCCTTCCCTAATGCCCTTTCTTTCCCTCCTTTAAGTATTTTGCCACATCCTTTTGCCCTTACTTGATTTGGTTCATTGTACATATGATCTTTATTGCAATTCATCTTCCCGGAGACTACACTTGCAACAGTTCCACATTGTGAACTTTTACCACTATCTACAACAAGATTGATTAATTCAAGTGCACGAGCTAAAGCATCTTTATAAATATTAATTCCTTCTTGGCTTGTGAGGGCGTTATCAATAACATCAACATTGAATTAATTCACTCCACTTGATTAGATATTCTTTGTCACTATTTATCATTATGCCACTTTCATTATCGACCATTATCATGGAGTTTTCCTTCTTAGTCCACCTTTTCAAGATGTATTGTTGTGATAATTCGTCAAAATCATGCATATTGAGCAAGTAACCAAGCACATGTCTACATGGTATCCTCATACTCTCAAACTTGTGGCAACTATATGAAGCAAAATCCAATTCTTTGTCATAAATAAGTTGTCGCACTCTACGTGTGAACACTTTTTTTCAATGAACTTCAAACACGCATTGATTGTCACTCTCCTTGAGAAGCTCAAAATGGTAATTCAAGCATTCTCATATCTCATCTTCAAATTTATAAAACATTTCCCGAGTATAAATTTTAACCATTTGGAACAAGAATTCATGATTCATCCTAACTATAGGCTTCTCAATAAAATCTTTGTGATCGGCCAACAACTCTTCTTGACGTTGGCATACTAGCCCCCCTATTAAATTGGATCATGAAATCAACTAATGAATTATTCTTAGAAACATATCTTTTGAAAAAAGTGTGAGAGCTTTCTGCTCGTTGGCTACTTGACATATTGGCTAAGAAAACATGATTACAGTAAGCATGCAGGCGCCCAACTTTTACGAACTTCATACATTGTTTGTAACCATTTGTTGTCATATAACTTGCTCCTCCAAACAAGCTTCGTCCATGTCAAATCAAACTCTTCTTTAGACTCTGAATTCCAAATACAATTGGCAAATTCATTATAGTGAGCATTATACTTCACCGAGTCTAGTTTTTCAGAAAATTTTGTCAATATGTGCCAACTACAGTATCTATGAAAAGTATTCGGAAGAGTTTCTAAAATTGCTTTGGACATCGCAAGATCTTGATCAGTAATGATCATTTTAGGGGCATCACCTGGCATAGCCTCTAAAAATTAGTTGAATAGCCAAACAAATGAATTTGAGGTCTCGTCACTTAAGAATGCACAAGCAAAAGTTATGGTTTGACCATGTTTTTTAACTCCCATCAGTGGTGCGAAAATCAGCCCATAGCAATTAGTGTTGTATGTCGTATCGAAGATGACTACATCACCATATAAACTATATGCCCTTCTAGAGGTAGCATCAACCCAAAAATAATGTGCTATCCTCTGTTCATTATCGACCTTAATTTTATAACTAAATGATGGATTCTTGCCATTTTCTAATTTTCAAAATTCACTAAACATTTCTCCGTCATGCCCCTTCAACTCATTACGTCTATCCCTTTCATAATTATATAAATTTGTTTGTGTACACCCAATGTTTTCAAACCCTCCAGCCTGTACTCCAAGGAAATTGAATTGTTGAGTCAGATACTTTTGCATAATCGAAACCTTTCGGTGAGATCTTAATAGATGCTTCTTTGATGGAGTTGCCAAAGGGTGACTATGACCCTCAATAAATTGGGTGACAACATATGTCTTAGAATCTACTTTCAACACAGCAACCTTTGCTTTACAACTTTTTTTTATCGATCCCCGACGCCTTTTAGTTTCAACATCCGCAATTGTTATTCCCTTACATTGTTTAAAACAAACATACTCTTTTCTTTTCACTTCACCACTTCCTTTGAATTTCTTAGTAGCCCAACTTTGAATACTAAATCTCGCCTCTTTAGCATGTGCATTGTAGAAATCATTAACTTCATCTATTGTTTGAAATTCTTTTTCAACACTAAGTTTGACATGGTCGGCTACTTGCGGATTATAAATAAAAAATTTTCTACCTTCATCACTCTTCCTTTAAATTCTCCTATTCTCTATTTCCATTTCACTATTGTCTACATTTTCACCACATTCATTACTACCCCGTACTCCATCCTCCAAATTATCATTCATCCCTATAGTTAAAAAAAACAACATTGATTATTACAATCAGAAAACCAATCAACAATAATTTTAACCTAGCCAGCCAAAATATACAAAATTTTAATTAAGTGACATAACAGCATAATCTAACCATCGAAAATATATAAATTTACATATAACAGCAGCATAACCAAGCCAGCCAAAATAATTGAAAATTGCATAAATAAGAGCTCTTTGTACACAAACGCTATTCACTCTCCTTCCACAAGTCATCCTCTCTGTGCTGATTACTACCGAGTGGATTATTATTAACACTAGGCACAAATAAAGTTACTTTGAAAGTATAGAGAGTATATATAGATAGAATTACATATTTCAAAAATACACCATAAAGTGGAAAAACCAGCAACAATTAGAATAATAAGTTTTTGCCTCTATATGCTATCATTTCCAGACAGAAAGGAACAATATAATTTTAGAAGGAAGAATAAGTTGTCTAACATGATATTTGGATATTAAGTTTGATATAAGATTAAAATTTGCAGATTGGAAGCTTCATGTGACTGATACGAGTGAAATTGACAGCGTATAGCAAAAACCCCTAATAAACCCTAGATTTCATTTGGCAAAATTAATCCCTGTGGTTCTTTTCAAAATCTCAATAATATGGATTACATCAAAAGGTAACAAAAGAAAGTGTCATTCCAATAGAAAGGCTCAAGATGAGTACCTCAACATCATAATCGTCTCTTTCTACACCCAGTTTACAAATCCAACTATACCTAGTTTACAAATCCCTTCAATCTAAATCATTTATACATCTAAACTACACAGGAACATTATTGTAAGAGGAAATCCACGAAATTGACACCAATTCTAGACTTTGGGTATAATAGTAGGTCCTATCAATTTAATGTAATCGGGTAGCACAACCCCCTAATAAACCCTTGCTTTCATTTGTTTCAAAAAAAAATTACAAAATTAATAAAGCGGAGTACCCTAACCTTCCGTTAGGTATGGTTCGTTGGCTGGTCGGAACTTTACCTTCCGTTGGTCCCTTTCGGTTTGCTACAGATTCGCTTCAAGAGAGAGGAAAGAGTTAGCCGAGTTTGCGAATGGACTGCTCTATTTCTTTTCCCTTGATCTCAAATGGGTTTTTTTTCATCTTAATTTGACCCATTTTGTCTTTCTACGATGACCCGTGTGTTTTTTTTAAGTCCGTATTTAGTTCGCGTTCTGAGTTCGCATATGAAGGAAAATGTATGTATATATATATATATATATATATATATATATATATATATATATATATATATATAACTTGATTTCAATAAGTGGAGTTGGTGTATTAGATATAGTTAATATACAAATTTTTCTCCATATTTTCATATTTTTAATTCTTTCTTATTTTATCTATTTATTTTTCTCCTCCTCCAATTTTTACTTAACTAATTTAGCATTAAAAGTTAAGTTGAGCCGAGTTAATTTTTTTTTCCTTTTTCCTTACTTTCCCTTTAATATGCTGAACTAATAAAATGACATTTATTTACATTAAAAAATTAGATACCATCATAAAATGATACCAACACTATTTAAGTACAATAAGTATAAAAATTCTTGTTGTACAAATTGAAGGATTTGCACTCCTATATATACAATGGAGCAAGGACCAAGAAAATGGATCAAGGCTGAGAATACAAAGCTATAACAGGTTGGCTTTTGTTTTGTTTTTCTTGCTTCTTATGTGAATTAATTAATTAATAATTTTCTTCAATATATCTAAGTTCAAAGGTCAAGCATGGTTAAAATATTAGATTTGTATTGTGCTTGAATTGGAAAGTGGAAAGTTTCATGAACCTACCCTCTTTTAGTATTTTAAGGAAGCCACGCTTGTTTTTTCTGCTTTGATTCCCCCCGCGCACCCCCACCCCCACCCCCACCCCCAAATTAAAAATGTCCATTTGTTTTATTTAACCTAAAACCTTTATGTTGGTTATATTTTAGTCCTACGAACTTTAGGAGAATCTAGTGAGAGGAGTGAGAAAGAGAACTAGAGGTCAGAAATCATTGTATTTTATGGTATAATTAACTATTTAAAGTTTTGGTTTTTTTTTTAATTTCTTTTTTGTTATGAAAAAGAAATAAATGTAATTATCACGGCTAATCAAAGACTCGAAGAGAAGTAATTTAATGAAATAATAAAATAACAAAGTTATCATTAATGAAAGTGAACTATTATTAACAAATCCCCACAACTATATATGTTAATTGAGCAGTTGTCAATTTTTTTAATTTTTTTTTACAAAAGACTAAAGAAATTTATTATTGAAAAATACCCCTTATCTAAAAGATTCACATAAGAGGCATAAGATGTATAATCATAACCTAAATACATATTGATACCTCAATACTAATAGTTACGTTCAGATTTTGAATCTCACTTATTTTCACAAATTCTTTCAAAACAAATTGCTTTTTATGCATCATTCCATTATCCCTGATATTAAACTAATCACAATCATGCTATCCCCAATATATAATCATCATAAATATATAAATATGAGTTGACCCTTTTATTTATTTTTTCTTTTTAGTCGAGTTGATTTGCACTCGGATTTTCGTTGTTGAGATACATTCTACTTCTTCTGTGGTTCAATGATTATACAGAAGTCAATGATTTGCACTCGGATTTGTACTCCATGTCTAGGTCATGGGTTCAAACTTCTTCTGTGGCTCTTGGGTGGCATTGGGCGTACTAGTCTCCTCTTATGTGGGTTTTGGGTGGTGACCTGTCTGTCTGGACGCGACTTGTTCCTGTAATAATAAATTTTTATTTTATTTTTCTAACAAAAAAAATTAACAATCTCAAATTAAATAAAAAATTTCGTTTACACATATTTTTGTATGATCTTTCAATTTGTAAAATTAAATTTTACTAAAAAACTTGATATAAACTCATATTAAATATTACTAAAAAACTTAAGATAAACTAATTTTACGAAACTAATGTATATAACTTGTATACCTTAGAGCCTAGAGGGTATAGATAGTTATAACCTTTTTGTAAATTATATTTTTTACGATTATTTAAGTTTAAAAATTGGCAAATCATTGACTTCTGTTTTCGATACAATATACATTACGATTTATGTTTTAAATCGATCTCTTTTGTAATTAACATTGAACAATATACCAATCAAAACCTAAATCAAATTTCTCACGACTTCTTCTGATTGTTCTTCTTCCAAAACCTGGTTACAATATTAAAATTAAAATTAAAATTAATATATTTTTAAATTACTAAATAATCCCAACATCATTTTTTTTAATAAAAAAAACCCAACCAATTAATAGAATAAAGAGAGAAAACATACCTAAACCTAATGTACTTTGTATGTGATTCAAATAAGACGGTCATGTATGCATGAGGTGCTGCATGTTTGTCATATTTATATAGGGATTTATACTTAGCTTCTAGAAAAAGGAGTAAATTAATATGTCAATGGTTGTGAGACCTTGTTACAAATTTGGTCATACGAGCGTTTTCTGGTTGGAAAGCTTAACCCTAAGCTAGATTCCTTATTTTGGCCCCCTAGGACAACGGCCTGGGCATACTCCGCCAAACATAAATATCCTGATAGGGGGAGAATCCACATCACCATCTGTGATGAGATGAAAATGGCGTGGGTATAATTATGAGGCTAGAATTGCAGGATCCAGTTGGGTCCCATTGATTCATTTCGATATTGTAGAATATCAAATGCCGACCGGCTACAAGGTATTCCGTCCCCGGCTAAAAAACGTAATTTTCTTAAAGAGCCCATAGAACAAAAATTTGAGCCGGAGGATTACATTGAATTGAGAAAGGCATACATTAAGCAGTGGGAGATTTATATGGATTATTTTGAGGGACAAACAATTGCGCTTGCAGAAACTATCCCCATGGATACGTACTTTACATGGTATAATAAGATTACTCGACGATAGTTGCATCGCCCTCGAAGAGAAGGAGATCCTAACACTTCCTATCTGCCTCGGTCTATATATAATCAACATTGTATGGTTAGCATGGTAAGCAAGTTAATATTTTGAAACAATATTCAATTGATATAATGTTGTGGGCAAGGAAATCGCGCCTTGCTCGCTTAGGGTTTCGTGTTGGCTGAGGAGGAGAGAAATCCACGAAGAATACGGAATTGATTGGTTGATTGTAGAGGGGAGAACGACAGGTGGGCGACTACTCCAACGACGCGTGGCAGAACCCCTAGAATCCGGAAACCGTGTTAGGGTTATTGGGATTCCAAGAGCCTTCTTCGGTTCTTCGAGTTGAGAGAGTGTTCGAATCTTGTTAGTGCTTTTTAGGTGGAATATCCGAGCCTTAAGCTACTAAAAGAGTCCGAGTCTTGTGTCCGGAGAGCAGTCCCTTTCCAAATAGAATGGAAGGGGTATTTATAGGGTATTCTGAAAAGTAGTCATGTGCAAGGCACATGCCTTCAGGAAAATTTCAGAAATACCCTTTAGTCCTTAGAATAATGCCCATATTGCCCTGTCCTTCTAGCCACCAATCCAATCCCTCAATCAATTCCCAAAATGAGCCGCCTCCACGAGTCTTCCGCCTCGGGACACGTGGAGGCTTCTCCCGGTCTAGCACATTTATTTCTGACTTTTTTCATCTTCATTCCATTAGGTTATGCGAACCCTAACTTGCACATTTAATGAGGTCGTGGAACCCTAATTGTGCATTTAATTTAATTAGGTCATGTGAACCCTAATTTTGCACATGGGCCCACATTTGCCCCCTGCGCGAGAGTCGCATTTCCAAATAGATGATCGCGCAAGAACGCTTTCAGCTTTTAGACGATTCTGCGTGACTTCACTTCACGGGTCTTGAAGACCATGGTCCTAGTAAAAGGAAAAAATACTCGTGAGCCAAACCCTTGGATTTGTTTATTTATTTATTTTTTCTGGAAATTGAAAACAAGAAAAATAATCAAATAGCATTCAATAAATAAAAGAAATTTTTATTATTTTGGGTATACAAAATCTTTCTTTTTTTATCAAACCAAATAAAATTAAATCTCAATTTTATTTTGGAAATCAAAGACTGGATTTTATTTTGGAAATAAAATCAAATCTTTCTTTATTTTGAAAATGAAATCAAATATTTTGGATTTTGGAAATAAAATCCAATCTTTCTTTATTTTAAACCCCAAATCTTTATTTATTTGATATATATATATATATATATATATATATATATATATATATATATATATATATATATATGTATATGAGCCATTTTCGAAAATCATCTCTTCTCTTTTGAATAAAATCAAGCTTTAATCTTATTCTTCTCTTGGGAATAAAATCAAGCTTTAATCTTATTCTTTTCGAAAAAATATAAACTTTTTACTTATCTTTATTTTGGAGAAGTAAGAAGTCTCTATTCATAATCCCTCGCCGCATGTCTTGCTTCTGATTAGGTGAAAGATCAGTCATTCATCCCAAGCAGTTGATTCGATAGAGCAACAGGATCTCAAAGGTATGAGGGAATAATCCATATCTGTTCGAGCCCAATAGGGCCGAACCTTAGCCTTTGTTCTTCTTTTTCATCATTTTTTTTTTGAAGGAGACAACCCCCCTAGGTGGAGGCGGAACCTTATAGGGCGCCGAAGCTTAGGGCGCCGAACCCCTTTTTTTTTTTTTTTTTTTTTTTTTGAGGAGAGATCCCGCTCTAGGTGGTGGCCGAACCCTATAGGAGCCGAACCCTATAGGGCGCCGAACCCTAGGGGGCCGAACCTTTATCAATTTTTTTTTTTTTTTTTTTTTGAAGGAGCAGCCCCTAGGTGGTGGCCGAACCCTATAGGAGCCGAACCCTATAGGGCGCCGAACCCTAGGGCTGAGCCTTTTTTTTTTTTTTTTTTTTTAAGGAGCAGCCCCTAGGTGGTGGCCGAACCCTATAGGAGCCGAACCCTATAGGGCGCCGAACCCTAGAGCTGAGCCCCCCCCCCCCCCCTTTTTTTTTTTTTAAGGAGAGATCCCGCTCTAGGTGGTGGCCGAACCCTATAGGAGCCGAACCCTATAGGGCGCCGAACCCTAGGGGGCCGAACCTTTATCAATTTTTTTATTTTTTTTTTTTGAAGGAGCAGCCCCTAGGTGGTGGCCGAACCCTATAGGAGCCGAACCCTAGGGCTGAGCCTTTTTTTTTTTTTTTTTTTTTTTTTGATCTTCCGAGCCCTAATACCTTGAGTACATCTTGGTTTTTTCCTCGGATAATGAAGTGTGGCTTTACATTTTTCCTTGACAAAAACGCGAAAAGAGAAAAATTGATATGCTTGCATGCTACGAAACCACTCCAGATGACCGCACCTCTAGGGGGCGAACCCTAGGGAGGCCGAACCCTAGGGGGCCGAACCCTAGGGGGGCCGAACCCTAGGGGGTGAACTCTAGGCAGAAATTCACGTTTTTGGACGAAAAAAATGAAGTTCGGGACGACGAGCCTCTACTATTAGAAGCGTCATTTGGAGTTTTGGGGCCTATAATATATCAAAACGACCGTATCGATGAGCCCTTCAAAACTCATCGCGTTGCCATGACCTATGCTGTTTTAAGTCCAAAAAAGGCTCCGAAGGATGGATTTTGGCTGTCCGAAGTTTTTTTGAAAATTTTCGGGAATTTTTTCTTGCATAAATTTACTCCTTCAATCTTTCTGACATTGTTTCTTCTTGTTTTCAGGTGTTTTGAAGCTTAACTATTGGACGTTCGCTCCTTATTGCTATGGTGAGTACTTCGTGTTCATATAGTTTACTTGACATTCTTGATATGCTTTCCTTACAATTGTTATAATGAACTTCCCCTTGCTTGTAGGCCTTCTCTCCCGAATGCTCTGCAGAACTAAGAACTCCCAATGAATCCCCATTCATCACTGATTGGGGGAGAGCCCCCTTCTTTGGTCCTTCTGACGTCTTTTGGGATAGAGTTAGAGACTATGACCGTACGAGTTTTCCACCCCCAGAAAAAGAAGGCTTGTTTCTGTATGCCCCAGCTTCTGGAGGTTGGGATGACTTTCCTCATGCCGATTGTATTCCCCGCCTATGCATAGAGAAGCAAGAGTACCCATTCAGTCCCCTTCGCTTCCTGTCAGATTCATCTGCTCGCATTCAAGGATGGCAAGATTGGACCGACGAGATCCTTGACAACGCTGAATATGTGGAAATACTGAAGAATGCGAGTATCTTTCGTTGTGTTCAACTGTGTAGAGACCTACGAATTTACCAGGATCATAACGCACTTACTGTGTTGATCTCACGATGGTGTTCCTCTACTTGCACATTCATCACTGCCTGGGGGGAATTCACCCCTACTCTAGAGGATGTTTATGCCCTCTACCAGTAAGTTTTCTTCTTTTATTCCTTTCATTCATTCTCATTTTTTTATATATATATATATTTATTTTTATTTTATTTATTTTTTTATTTTTTTTTGAATCTCGTCTTGTAGCCTTCCCATTGTTGCTTCGAACTCCTGCGGCCCTTCTAACATGTCCACTAGAGATAACGAATGCGTTGCCTACTTGATGGAAGCCTTCAGGCAATCTTCCCACTTCACTTCCCGCTTCAAGGGTGATACGCTCCTTCCGGATTTCGAGAGTTCAGGTCGGCAAAAGAATTCTTGGTTATCCTGGGTGCGCTATTTCTTCCGTGATTACAAGACCAACCAGTGGAACAGCTCAGTTTACGATAAGTCTGTTCTTGCCTTCCGTGAAGAGACTTGCCCCTTTCCTCTGGCAGCTTATCTAGTTATGTGGTTGTCCCGTTTCATCTTCCCTGGGTCTCCCATAGACGGTCCTTCTGCCCGTATGTTTAGTTTGGCGGCGTTGTTATCCCGAGGCTCGGAGATTCCCCTTGCTCCTCTCTTCCTAGGGACCTTATATCGTCGCCTAGACGAAACAACCCTTGCCATGAAAGAATCTGTTGGGAGGTAATCGCTTTCATATTTTATATTTAATTGTCATTCAAACTGCCTTTCTTTTCCTTCAACCTTTTCTATAATATATATATATATATATATATATATATATATATATATATATATATATATATATATTTGTTTTTTATTTACTCAGGTATGATGTCAGTTGCTTCATTCCATGCTCCTTCCTTCAGATCTTTCTTTTCGAGCGCTTTCCGGGCTATTCCGATCTTGAACATCTTTCTACAAGAAAGAAAAAATCTCATTCTCTCCCACCACGCAACATCATTCCTCGCATGCTACGCTGGATTGATCACCGTTCTAGTCCTGACAGTACGGATTTGCGACATTTCCTTGATGATTACTCATGCTTCACTGCTCGTCGTTATACCGTCGTTTCAGGGGGTTGGGGTCATCTACCTCACTTCTACAAGCATAAATTTCGTACCTTCTCCAACCTCAGCAGAAATAGTTTGAGTGGCTCCGCACTGTCTTGGTTCGTTTTCCTTCGGTCCACAGAGCTTCCATATTTCCTTGAGAATAATAGTTTTGGTACTGTACTATATTCTCCTCACAGGGTCATGAGACAATTCGGATACGACCAGGAACGCCCTTTCGGTCACACCTGCCGGGGGAATTATGAGGATGTTCTTCTCAATTTCGTCTCTACTTCCTCCTCTTTTACATGGGCATTTCCGAGGCCATCAAGTGATCCCCATAGACCCCTTCCTTTTGTCATACCAGATGACTCCCGAAGCGGGCGATATACCGCTGGAGAACGTAATTACTGGCAAGTCAACCTTAAAAGATGGGAGGATGATACCTTGATTTGTTCATTGCCGGTCTCTATTTCACAACGTCTTCAATGGGGCCGGCTGCTATGCTCTCCCAAGCCCAATGTTCGCTCAGCACTTTGGCCAGCCAGTAGCCGCTTGGCTGAGCGTGACATTTTGATGCCTAAGTCGTCTCCCCCTAAGCAGATCATTCCATCACAGGTTCCCACTACTTCCAGGAGTCTTCCACCACGGGCTCCATTTCGGGTGTCCTCTCTAGCTCCTCCCCAGGGATCTCTGATGCCGAGGAGATGAGAGTTACTCGTTCTAAAACGAGAGCAGCTACTACTACTGATTCTGAGATAGCTCCTCCTATTGCTTCTGCCGTGGTTCCAGTCAGTCGTCCTCCTATCAGGCTTATCATAAAGCCATTAGCAAAACGCCCTCTCGATAATGTTGATCCTAGTATCCCGGCAGCCGAGGATCCGATTAAGAAGCGTCGTAGAAATTTGGTAATTTGTCGTACTATTCTCAATTTTCTTTCATCCCTTGTATTACTGCTTCATTATTTGTGCAAGGGAAGTCCAATTTGTACGACAAGGATATTTCATTTCCTTCTTTGGTGGTCAACACCACTCCTGCTCCGCCTTTACCTTCTGCAGATGATCCATCAAAAGCCAAACTCCACCATTCTGGATCTTCATCCATCAAGTCGATTGATTCCACTTCTCCACCCGGAAGATCCTCAGAAGGGGGCTCATATTCTCCGTTTGGAAATTGAGCTAGCAGGTCTGCCAAGGCTTGACATCGGATTGCCTTTGGTGTTACACACTTGATGTCATATTCTGAAAGAATCATCATCCATCTAGCAGGTCTTCCTACTAATGCTGGCCTAGTTAATAGGTATCTGATCGGATCAGTTTTTGTTGCAATCATTACTTCGTGTGCTAGAAAATAATGTCGCATTTTCTGCGCAATGAACACCAACGCTAGGCAATGCCTCTCTACTTGTGAATGCCTGGTTTCCGGTCCTCTGATTATCCGGCTAATGTAATATACAAGTTTCTCTTCTCCATCCACCTCTTGCGTGATCAATCCTCCTATAGACTTCTTGGTAGATGTGATATACAACTGCAACGGCATTCCTCTTTGTGGCACTACCATCGTTTGTGCCGAAGATAAAATTCTTTTTACTTTCTCAAAGGCCTGTTGTTGGTCTTGCCCCCAGTCCCATTGTGCCTTTCCTTTTAGTAATTTGCCGAAAGGTTCTGTGACTTCGGCTAATGCTGGCATGAATCTTCTCATGTACGAGACCTTCCCTAGAAAGCTCTTCAACTGCTTTTGCGTCTTTGGTGGGGGCATCTCTGTAACTGCTTTCGCCTTGCCTGGGTCCACTTCTAAACCTCTGTTGTGCACCAAGAAGCCCAAGAATTTTCCAGCCGTCATTCCAAAGGCGCACTTTTTCGGATTCATCCTCAACTTATACCTTCGGCATCGCTCAAACACTTTCCTCAGGTCCTCCACATGAGTTGTTGCCTTCTTGGATTTCACTACCACATCGTCCACATAGTCCTCCACTATATCATGAATCATGTCATGAAATATAGCATGCATTGCCCTCTGATAAGTTGCCCCCGCATTCTTCAATCCGAATGGCATTACTACATAGTAAAAATTCCCAAACGGGGTACGAAAGGCTGTCAACTCTGCATCTTCCATGGACATCTTTATCTGATTGTAGCCCACAAACCCATCCATGAAAGACATCATCTCATGATTAGCCGTTGCATCTACCAAGGTGTCTATGTTGGGTAATGGGTACATATCCTTCGGGCATGCCTTGTTCAAGTCTCTGAAATCGACGCATATTCGTAGCTGTCCATTTGATTTCTTTACCGGTACGATGCTGGAAAGCCATGTTGGATGTTGGATTGGCTTGATGAACCCTACTTCCAGTAACTTTTTGATTTCTTCCTTTATTTGGGTTTCGACCTCGGGTGCATAGTTGCGAGGTGCTTGCTTCACTGGCTTCATTCCCGGGCTTATGTTTAGATTGTGCTCCACAAGATCTTTGTCAATTCCGGGCATCTCGTCGTAATTCCAAGCAAAGACGTCCTTATACTCTCGCAGTAGTTGTATGAGCTCCTCTTTCTGGTTAGCCTCAAGCTCCTTGTTGACATAAGTTGGTCTCGGCGTTCCTCCATCTGTTGCCAAATCAACTTCTTCTAATTCATTTTGTTGAGGTTTTGGCCTATCTTCAAAGCATTCTGGAGCTGGTTCTACCTTCTGTTGTACAACTTCTTCTCCTTCGTTATTGCTGGAGTGGGGGACACCTCCTGAGCTGTTGGGTTTGAACGCTTCTTTGGGCTCTTCCCCCTTGCACCGTCATAATCGAAACACTACCTTTCCGTCGGGTTTTACAACCCTCTCCCATTTTGTCTTTTGGCCATCCTCGGACTGTGCTATCCGCTTGGCATTTATTATATTTCTGGCATCTTCAGGATTTGCTGGCCTTTTCTTCTCTTCTCTTCCTTCCTTCTCCAAGTCCACTACGACTGGCTTCATATCTTTGGAACATTCTCCATGTTCCGAGGTCTTCTTCTTTACTTTTTCTGCAGGTACAAACTTATCTTCCTGCACTTCCTTCCAGCTTGCTAGTCTTAAGGAATCAGGCCTCGCGATCTGGTTCTCTCCCTCTTCAGCGACATCATCGAAGAAAGTTGCTTCGGTGATGTGTGCCTCCTCTGGTCCAAAGGGATTCCGAGTTGCTGGTACCTTCACTTCTTTCCCTTTCCAGATAGCTTTCAAGCACTGATGAAAGACTGAGGGTACCACCCCATAGTCATTTTGCCAAGCCCTTCCCAGCAAGATATGGTATGCTGCATCTACCTCTGCAACATGGAACATTACAGGCCCTCGGATTTTTCCAACTTGCATGTCTACCTTGATATGTCCCAGGGTTCTCGTGCTTTGGTTAGCGAATCCTGTAATGTTTGTTTGTTCCTTCACTATCTTCTTCTCTGACAGGCCTAACCGTTTGAACATGGTGTAGGGCATAATATTTACAGATGCTCCATTGTCAATGAATGCCCTCCGCACTTCGATGCCATTGATTATCGCTGTCACATACAGTGGTCTGTTGTGCGGGTATCTTATCTCTCTATCAGCTTTAGAGAAAGATATCTTATTTGCTTCCTCCTCCATTGTTTTCACAAATCCTTTGCTTATGGCCATGCAAGTCTCCTGTGTCTCGGCGGCCTTAATTATTGCCCTGGTTGCCTCAATCCTTGCTTCCTTGGCCAACCCTATCTGATCGAAAAAATTTCTGAATTTGGCCCCATTCATCAATGCTGTCACTTGCAGGCCTGGGTCACACTCCTCCTTTTCTTCCACCATCATCTCCACTTCTGGGATTATGTTATGGATAACAGTGTTGCATGTTTCTTTTCCCTTGTGATTTGGCAGTGGCTTGTCATGAACACTGCTTTCCTTTCCCAGTTCAATCTCCCCATTTGCCAACTTCTCGTGGAATATCCTACGCAGGCTATAACAATCCATAGTTGAGTGTCCCGCGTATTGGTGGAAAACACAGAAGTCTGGCCTTCTTTTCATCTCCTCCGTCACTGCAAATCTAGGCCTTGGGGGTTTCACCACCCCATGTTCAATCCATTGCTCGTATAGGCCTCTGAATGCTTTCTCACTGCATGTGATAGCCTCCGGGACCGACTTTCTTGCATATTTATCTCCAGGCCTTCCTTTGCTTCGCTCAAAATTTTTCTCATGCTTCTCCCTCTTGCCCCCTTGTGGTTTTGACTGAGAGTCAGCCAAAGCCACAGTTGCTGTTCTCTTGCCCCTCCATGTAACCGTCGCATGGCTAGTGGGCAGTGTCATGATTCCTCCCAAGTCTTGTGCGAAAGCTGAGAGGGTCGCGAAGGAATCACAAGCCTTGGTAATGAGGTGGGGCTTGAAGGAATCTAAGGCACCATTGTTGCAAATGCTGACCAGGTTCTTTTCTTCAATCGGCTCTGCACACTTCTGTGCCTGGGCCCTGAACCTGTCAACGTAATCTGATAGCTCCTCATTTGGCTTCTGCTTGAACCGCATGAGTTCTACAATGGTTACTTGTTTCTGCACATAGAAAAATTTCTTAAAAAATTGTAATTTGAGGTCATCCCAATCATGGACTGACCCCTTCTCCAAATTGTAGTACCAACTAAAGGCACTATCTGTCAAAGTTTTGTTGAATTCCCGCATCAACAAGTTGTGGTTGTTCACTTCATCATATCCCAGCCACGGAGACATCGACTCTACAAACCTGGCAATATGTTCCCTGGCATTTCCTTTCTCCCCGTTGTATTTTGGAAATTGCGGGGGATGCTCGATATATCCTACCGGGTAAGGTTGCCTCCGAATGTGTGCTGGGTAAGGCGGAGTAAAGTCCAACTCCGAGGGTCGAGATGTCTGCCTACGAAGTTGATTGATTACATCGATCATATCATCCTTCGTCACATACTGGCTCGTGGTGTGAACTCTCTGGGGTGTTGAGATATACTGTGGTATCGGCGGTGTATATGGTAGAGAGATTGGTTGGTGCACACTTGCGTCATGCAAAGTCGGCACTGGTGGAAGTTGCTGGCTCACTCGTTGGACATCGCCTGGAATGGTTGGCATTTGCACCTGTGAAATTGATGGGAGAGCAATTGGGATGATGTTTGTCTGAGGTTGGCTTGCTTCCAACCTATATTGTGGCACGTCACCGCTGTGTTGGGCCTCCAAGTTGATTATTGGAACCGATTGACTTTCCGTCAAGGGCGATACAATCTGGTTCTCTTTGTTGTTGCTGCCATTGTTGTTGTCTTCCACTCCTACCTGTCCCCCCTGCGAGCTTCCTGGGAACATGGCCTTAAACGTAGGAATCTGCATCAACTGCTGGCGGAAGTTCCCCATCTCCTCTTGCTTCCTTTGCATTTCCAGCATCATGGCCATCATCATCCCTTGTCCTTCTCGTGCTTCCTTCAATGCCTTGAGCATCTCCAGTTGCACAGCATTCGTCTGGTCTCCACCTGCATCCTCGCCTTGCCTTCCTGCGTTGGTTTGTTGTTGATTAGTCATATGTGGTGATGTCGAACTCTCTTCTGAAACGTCTTCAACAAGTGGTTGGTCAAAATCCAGGTTTGCGCCTTGGAATGCTTGAGATACTTGTCTTGGAACTGGATCCGGCGAGGTAATGCTATCTGTTGGTAAAGCAGCTCTTCCTGTAATTCTCCCACTTCGAGTTGTGGGCATACCCTTCACGAATTCTACACCTCCCCAGCAGAGTCGCCAAATAAATGTGGGCAAGGAAATCGCGCCTTGCTCGCTTAGGGTTTCGTGTTGGCTGAGGAGGAGAGAAATCCACGAAGAATACGGAATTGATTGGTTGATTGTAGAGGGGAGAACGACAGGTGGGCGACTACTCCAACGACGCGTGGCAGAACCCCTAGAATCCGGAAACCGTGTTAGGGTTATTGGGATTCCAAGAGCCTTCTTCGGTTCTTCGAGTTGAGAGAGTGTTCGAATCTTGTTAGTGCTTTTTAGGTGGAATATCCGAGCCTTAAGCTACTAAAAGAGTCCGAGTCTTGTGTCCGGAGAGCAGTCCCTTTCCAAATAGAATGGAAGGGGTATTTATAGGGTATTCTGAAAAGTAGTCATGTGCAAGGCACATGCCTTCAGGAAAATTTCAGAAATACCCTTTAGTCCTTAGAATAATGCCCATATTGCCCTGTCCTTCTAGCCACCAATCCAATCCCTCAATCAATTCCCAAAATGAGCCGCCTCCACGAGTCTTCCGCCTCGGGACACGTGGAGGCTTCTCCCGGTCTAGCACATTTATTTCTGACTTTTTTCATCTTCATTCCATTAGGTTATGCGAACCCTAACTTGCACATTTAATGAGGTCGTGGAACCCTAATTGTGCATTTAATTTAATTAGGTCATGTGAACCCTAATTTTGCACATGGGCCCACAAATGTTAGTAGTTTTTAATGCTAATGTATTTATTTTAATTGGCATAGATTGAGAGTGCAAAATCCCTTCTGGACAAAGTCTTCAAGCTCAACATAGACTTTCCTACAAAAATATACACACGCATGAAAGATAGTTGAGACCTCTTGTATGGAATGTATGATGCGGATATGAGGGGTGGGGGAGAGGAGTATATGGGGGGTCAAGATTTAGAGATGCCCACAGAGGAAGCCCCCAGGACGTCTACGTCCCTAGCTCCTAGTCTGAATTGCCTCCCCTTACTCAGCTGACATACGAGGATGCATCTGCATTCATTGGAGATGAGGTTCTAGAAGTCCCCTTACAGATTGAATATGGACCGAAAAGGATTATACCAAAGAGACTTCAGGGGCATAAGATCCAGATGATCAATGAGAACTTCTTCTCCCCTACTCCTGCCAATCCCCAGATGTTTCCCATCGAGCACCCCGAACGATGGTACACATTAACACATGAAGATATTGCTTCTTTGCAACTGATGAGTGAGTTTTATACCTATTAGTCGGGTACTTTTAGTTTATTTTATTATTTTTATTGTATTTTGTATAAGAAATGGAATTTTAGTGGAAAAATCTTAATTATGGGAACTAGTCAGCCGTGCTAGACGCGAAGGGGTTAAGCAAGGACACACAGGTGCGCGATGTATGGATGCAAGTAGGAGCGCGCGTTGCGCTCGAGCCAGTGTTGAAGGCGTGCTGGCGCCATGCGCGAATAGGTTTGTTTATTGGAGGTTTGTCTTGCGCGCATGCGCGGGAGGGCTCTAGGCAAGCGTCAAAGCAAGCGCGCGGCTAAGCAGAGTTGGCGCTTGATGACTTTTGGTTTCTCTTTTTGCGGGTTCCAATATATTGCTATTAATGTTGCATATGTTGAATTGAATGGAAGGAAATTAATAAGCCAGTAGCAGTTCTGGAAAAGGAAGATAATTAGGAATTTTGTTATAGTAGTTTATTAAAATTAGGATATTGTGTATATAATTGTAATTGTATTTTAATTTTTTTTAGGGTTAGAAAAATATAGAGGCCTATAAATACTTGTTAAAAGGATACTAGAATAATTAATTATTTTATCGCGGCAGCTAGAATTCAGATATGAAGCTCTAGTGCAAAAATACTTGTTAACACCAATGGAGGCAGGGAATTGAAGGAGGGTTGTCGATGGAAATCTTGATAAGAGTTTTTCTTCTCAAACTTGACTTTGATATTTGTATTATCCTTGGATGTTAAATAACATTTAGAGTAGTTTAATTTATTTATTATGAGTTAAACTTCTATCTGTTTAAATTAAATATTTGGCTTAATATGGAATTGATGTTTGGAAAAATATTAGAATTAATTCTTCGCGGGAACAATACTCTTTTTACCACTTTATTACTTGTTAACCATGTATACTTCAATGTTGTGCTAAACTAGATTTAACTCAATAATTTTTTGGCGCCGCTGCCGGAGAATTATTTTTCTAATGTTCTTCCAATACTGAATTCAATTAAGTAGATCTTAGGTTTAAGCTTGGATTTTATTTGTTTCTTTTTAAGTTTAGCACGTGTTTTTTTAGATTGCGATATATAGGCTGACAAGACTGTTAGTAATTGCAGGACTTGTACAAAACTTGGCGTAAGTTGGGGCCTTACAGTTCTATTTATTGTTATCGACTGCGGAATTGGACTGACAAGACTGCAAGTAATTGCGGGACTTGTACAAGACTTGGTGCAAGCTGGGGCCTTACTCTCTGATTATGCAAAACACAGTTTTATTTCAATTAAAAAAATAAAATAAAATAAAAAGCATAAAAACATATTTTAAAAAAATGCATGTTAGGTAGGTTTAATAATAAAAAGTCTCTCCAAATGCACGAACTCTGAAATTTCAGGTTCACCCAAGTTCAATTTCCTATGTTTCCAGTGTTTCGCCCCCAGACTTGGGAGACGAAAACTAGGACGACGATGAGATGGATGACGATGAGGAGGATTATGCTTGAAACCCCAAGGAAGTCTTTTTGTTGTGTTTTTAATTCTTCCTATTTCTTTTACATTGAGGACACTGTAATTTTTAAGTTTGGGGGTACTTAAGATATTAGTTTGTTATTTTTGCACAGTTGCATATTAGTTTGCATTGTAATAAAAGGAAAAAAAATTAAAAAAAAAAGTTGATCCAGTTGTGCATTTTAGTTTAGTATTGCATTTTAGTTAGTTTATTTGTCGTATTTAGTTGCATGTTAGTTGTATGTGTTAGGTTGCATATTACATCTAGTTATTATGTGGAGTCATAGTAGTGTTTGACTTGAGCGATGAATTGATTGTTGTTTAGTATGGCCGATGATAAGAATGAGTGAATTGAGCGTTAACTTGGGTGAATGGAATAATGATAGCTTAGTTAACTGTTGAATATTCAGTTTGCGTTGTTAAAAAAATCCAATGGTTTAAATTGCACATGTCAACATGTTGATCTGGTTTGAGTTTAATTGAACTCAAAGAATGTAGGGCTTGGGAAGGATAAGGAAAACCTCTATAACTTAGATTATCTTATATTTTGGAAGTGAAAAATGAAAAATGAAAAACGAAAAAAAAAAACTTGACTAGTTATCTTTGTGTCCTCTGTTACTCGAATAAGTAAGCTCTTAGGAGTGTCTTTACACTCAGGCACTAAAACCAATTGATTTGGGAGTCGTTGGTCGAAAGTTTGCTACATGGTTAACTTTGAAAAGCCTAATAAAGATTAACTTTGCACAACTCAAGAGAAAAATAAATAAAAGTAAAAGTATAAAAAATCAGTTTGGTTTTGTGGCATTTGTTACTCGGGTTATTAGATCTATAGGGGTGTCTTAACACCTAATGTCCTAAAACTAACTAGTTTAGGAGCCATTGGTCAAAAGCTTGATACATGGGTAGCTCTAAAAAGTCTAAGAAAGCTAAACATTATACAAGTCAAGTAGAAAAAACGGAATAATAAAATTTTCAGAATAAAGGGTATCTGAGTTTTAGAGGTGTAGCTTAATTTGTATCTATGAGAATATTTTTTAAGCCTTGTAGTTGTTGAGTTAGTTTTACCTGTGACTGGATTGATATATTGAAGCGCACACACACCCATTGTGGGTTGGATACAGTGAGTTGGTGATATTTCAAGTTTTAACTAATGTTGGAGTTATAATCATTCATTTGAGTTGTGTTTGAGTATCTTTGAATGCTTGAGTTGGTAAAATCATATTTGTTGCATTCATTCTGTTTTAATTATTTGTTTTTTTTGGCTCAAGAACAAGAAAATATTTAATTTTGGAGGTATTTGATGAGTGAGTTTTATACCTATTAGTTGGGTACTTTTAGACTTGATAATTTGTGAGCTTTAAGTAATTTATGTTATTTTATAGTGTTTTTATTTATTTTATGGTTTTTATTTTATTTTGTAGAAAAAAAAGGAATTTTAGTGGCAAAATCGTAATTATGGGAACTGGTCAGCAGCGCAAGGCGCGAAGGGGTTAAGCAAGGACACACAAGCGCGCCATGCGCGGTGTATGGATGCCAGTGTTGAAGGCGTGCTGGCGCCATGAGCGGACGTGTTTACTTGCTGTAGGCCGGTTGCCATGCGCGGGAGGGCACTAGGCAAGCGTCAGCGCATTGCGCGCGACTTAGCAGAGCTGGACCTTGATGACTTTTGGTTTCTTTTTTTGCGGGTTCCAATATATTGCATGTTGCCCGGTAGGGTCCTAAGATGAATTGAATGGAAGGAAATTAATAAGCCGGTAGCAGTTTTGGAAAAGGAAGATAATTAGGAATTTTGTTATAGTAGTTTATTAAAATTAGGATATTGTGTATGTAATTCTAATTGTATTTTAATTTCTTTTAGGGTAAGAAAAATATAAAAGCCTATAAATACATGTTAAAGGGATACTAGAATAATTAATTCTTTTATCGCGGCGGTTAGAATTCAGAGATGATGCTCTAGTGCAAAAACACTTGTGAACACCAATGGAGGCAGGGAATTGAAGGAGGCTTGGCGATGGAAATCTTCATAAGAGTTTTTCTTCTCTAACTTGACTTTAATATTTGTATTATCCTTGGATGTTAAATAATATTTGGAATAGTTTAATTTATTTATTATGAGTTAAACTTCTGTTTAAATTAAATTGGCTTAATATTGAAGTGATGTTTTGAAAAATATTAGAATTAATTACTCGTGGGAAAGATACTCTTTTTATCTTTTTATTAAACTTGCGTGTTGTGCTAAACTAGATTTAACTCAACAATAACCCGAATTTTTGCTATTTAATTTGAGCATGTCATGGACGTGTGGGATCGCGAACCTGGGGAAAGGTGTATTGACTAAAAAAGTTCAAATCACGGATCCCAATTTTGCCAAGCATATGTTGAACCTCCTGTAGGACCGCCATTGCATGAGTGCGATTTCACCTTCTTTACGCCACCAATCAATCAATTGATTACTTTTCCCCCACAAGATTTGTTAGATACTATGTGATAACAAATCTATAGCACATGGATCTGGACAAAGTAGAAAGTTACATGGGGCACATTCAAGAACAGGTTCTCCATCCCTACTTTTATCACACTTGCCACATGGGGAAGGGTACCAATTTGCACTCTTCCGAACGAATGTGAGGCTGTGCGGGTGACAGTCAAATTTATGGGTGCTGCCAAACTTGACATTTGAATACTCATAAATTGGTCGAAGGCAATCGATATGAAAAGCTTGATCACAATCACCGCAAAAGTAGAGCCAATATTTTGTGTCTATTTCTTCCTCGCAAATCTCGCAATAGAATTGATCTGGATGATCCGGGATTGGTGGATACACCAAGGCCGGATGGGGTGAGGATCCCATCTGTGCCTGATGGTTCGGGGCAGTAGAATGCATTTGCGATCTACATCAAATTTACAAGTTTGACATCTATGATACTTACCATAAGTCCGAAGAGAACATGAAGCACACCTGACATTCACATCAAAGACGGACACATAATTTTGAACGAGAGGGTGCCCGTGAGCTTCATGTTGGATGCGGATAGGTAGAGCAGTACATATGACATCAACATGGCCTTTACTACCGGATAAGTAGAACCCATTTGTAGCTATCCTGCACTTTCTACACCGTATGAAATTAAAATCATATCTAGGTTTTAATAGCTGTAATGAGTTGTGGCGAAGCGCCCTGGGTAAGGTGGCACATATTTTATGGAGAAAGAAATTACATTGAAGGCAGGCGTAATGTGGATTCTCCTCCTCCTCCTCTGCATTGATAGATTTTACACACCCATCACATATCAACATTTTTTCACTCACCTTCATCTCATTCTTATCCTTACTCTGAAGCTGCTGGTTTTCGAAAAGGATTAATGGATGATCCTCATACTCCAGTGGTGAAGCTCATCTCTAATTGCTTCAATGCGATCTGCTGCTTTTAGACTATGCCGCCTTTCGACAAATTGGCGCATCAGATCCAATGATGATTGTTCAGACTTTAATGGAAAAACCATCAATTTGGGATCAATCTTTATTTCATCGTCCCTGATGAATCTGCAAAATCAATTTCACGTACCTCAACACCATGTCAATTAAAATAAAATTAAAAGTAGAATTCAAATATGGGAGCTCCACGCAGGTACCTCAACACCGTAGGTTTAGATGTCGCACATTTGATATGGGTAAAAATTCTACATCCAGCACACATGTAAACCAATTATTGCTTGGATTCACTATCTTCTTGCAAATATTGCACTTTTGCCAAAAATTACGATACTTCTCTGGAATAGAATAGGAGAGCGTAAGCGGATGATTATGAAAAGTGGGTTCGATAGTGGTGGGTAAAGAAGTACAACTTTTGTGAATCCAAAAGGGGCATACGGTACAATGATAAGACAAGTCCTCTGCTACACTGTCGCAAGCATCACAATGAAATGTGGCCGGGCGTTGCAGTAAGGTTAAGTTGTGGTCATGACTTTGATGGCGAAAACTGCAGTCCTCAAAAGCGCACTTCACTTCAACGTCAAACTTACAAACAGAACAACCGTAGGCGTGACAACCCGAAAATTTAAATAATTATTAAAATCCTAAAATGATGGATTAAAAGTTATAAGATGAATCTAGACAGAAAATAAGTGTATGAATTTGATGTTTCTGTGAAGGAATTTTAAGGATTTCAAAATTTTGAAAAAGAACTTGAATGATTTGATAGACTATAAGTGATAGTTTGATAATGAGGTTTATGTTAGTGTATAAGTTCTTAAGAATGTGTATGTGGTGAATATATTAATATATTTACTTCAGTTAAATAAATTGTGAAGACAATTTATAGAAAGTAAAGAAAATAATTGGATAATGATATAATATTTAATATTATACCAAAGGATGTAAAGTAAAAATATGAGGTGAGATCCAATATGTAAATATGTATATTGGTATCAACTAGTTAGTAAATTAAATTAATATTTGAATAAATGATGAATATATTAAATTATATATTTAATATTTAAACAAGTTATTTGAAAACAATTTATGGAGAGGAAGAGAAATTAAATTTAATTATACAATATAAATTGTATAACTTGAATAAGTTATTTAATTATGGTATGAGAATTAAATGACCTAAATGGTTATCGTTATTTAGTGGTCCTTATATTTTATTTATATACTAGTGACCTAATCTAAGAGAATTGTGGAACATGTCACAAATTATTTTGTATGAATATGTGAGTAAGTGAATATGAATATTATATGATGGTTTATATTTGTTTATTATATAAACAAATAAAGGAAACTAAGATAATTCTAATTATATATTAGGAATGAAGAATTGAATAACTTAAGGGTTATGGGATGAGAGAATTATGGTATTTAGAATATATACTAATTCTAAGAGATTTATTTTTTTTACATCTCAATTAATTAATTTTATAACATAATTGTATCAAGTTTAATTGGGTTAAGAAATTAAGTGTACATGAATAAGGATTAAAATTATAATTGTGTGGAATGAAACCCTAATTAAATAATTAGGGTATTGGAATTTTTATATGAATTATTTTAAGAAAGAAAAGATAATATATTAAGGTAGTAAATAAATTCTTAATTGAATTTATTGTTAATAAGGCTAAGGAAATTAAAGCAAAATTTGGCAAAATGAGGGGGTAATACTCGGCCAAGAGAGGAGGGGAAATGAACATGTGCCCAAAATCTAGTAAAATCTCTTATGTGTCCAAGTAGCTCACCAACTCCCACATATGTGTCACCTTGTCATTTAAGCCATTTTATTTTTCAAGATTTGTAAGCAACACAAGGGATATGAGAGAGAGAAAACAATCTAATTTGGCTAAAAAGGAGGTGCAATGCACCCGGCACTCTTAGGGAGATTATGGCACATGCTATAATTTTTTATTATTATTTTCTCTCAAGGTGAGTCACCACTCTAGCTTAGCCAAAAATATATTGGATAGAATTGCAAGTTATGCAAAAGATCCAAGAGAGAGAAAAATGAGATATACAAGAGAGGAGAGAGAAATTTATTACATTTATTTTCATTACTTCCAAATAGAGAGAAGGAAAAAGAAAATAGAAAGCTAGTAAGACAGAGCAAAGTCGGCAGTCAAAGAGGGTTAGAAGGAGAGAAGTTTTAGCTTCATACTACCCAAGTTCATCAACCATGATGGAAGAAAAAAGAAGATAGCTAAAAGAAACAAGGTATAAAACATTTACCTCTAACTTAGTTAATGTATCTTTATTTTAATGATTTGATAAAATAAAGAACTTATGTTTTGAACTTTAAAACTCTTGATCTACATGTTTTAGAGTGTGTTATGTGTAGATCTAACCATTTTAGGTGTTGAAAGCTTGATCAAGAGAAAGTAAAGTAAAACAGTTTTTATAAAGCTTAGAAAAGCTAGTGACTGCTGTCCCTACACAAAAAATTCGGGGTTAGCTAGAGTGCTCTAAAAATTCTGGGTTTTTGGTATGTTATAGTACACTGAATAAGCTTTCCATAGACTCCGGAACGGACTAAATTCGACTTCGGAGAAGAGAGTTATGACATTTCAAAGTAGTAGTGTCAAAACTGTCCAACAACTTCGGTGCAGTCCAATTGAACGGAATTTCTGGGCTGATATGTTAGGAATCTGGGAAAACATCAGTAGGGAAGAGTTGTAGTCCCGGAAATTAGCTTCGCGTGGGCTCAAGAATAGCCTAAAAATGTTTTGAAACAAAAAAGTTATGAATGTTTTAGCGAGAGAGGGTAAATCTGGCAAAAAGTTGAAAAACTGTGATGAACGCACACTTTTGGCGCTCTGTTTGGGTAGCCTATCATACCTGAAACCCAGCCTTGATATTTTTTAAATATACTTGGGTATGCCATGTATAACATATCCAAAAATCAGATTAATCGGAGTTACGAGCAACGCGTACGAAATTCGCAAAATAGCGGATTTGGTACGTGAGCGGCAGAGCGGCAACGCTGCTGGGCAGCAGCGTGCGCGCACTGGGAGTGCGACGCCGCGCTGCACTGCTGGGCAGCTGCCTGACATGCTTTTCGCGCACTGTTTTGATTAGTTTTCGTGATCCATTTTCGCGGTGTGAAATTTTTTAAAATACTATGTCATGAGGTCTATAATACGCCTGAAATTTCGCTGTTATATGACTCATGATTTGAGAATTAAAAATTAGCGAATATGCATGTCAGAACTAAAATTTGAGCGAACGCCGAGCGTTGGCGTGTCGAGCGACTTCAACGTTCGACGTTCTGAATCGCGTTCCGGCAAAACAATAAATCATAATAAATTTATTAAAGTCCTACGGGGCGAGATTTGACTATAAGTGATATTTTATGTCGAAAAATTTCCTTTCGGACATAAATAAAGCAATAAAAATATGTAATAAATATAAATTACATACTTAAGCGAAATAAAATCTATAGTTGCCTATAAAATTATTTTGTGGTGCAACGAAGAACGTGAAACCTTTGAAAAATTGTATTAATCATAAGAATGATATTTTGAGGTTTTCGGAGTTCAAAGTGAGGTTTTTGAGCTGATTAATAAATATACATATATATATAGTGATAATGCGAATATTCGTAAAACGAAAAATAAATCGAATGTGCTAGCAGAATAAAATGTGTATATATGAGAAAATGGTCTGTGTTGACTTATGAACAGACAAAATGATATAAAAATTATTTACGTTAAAGAAATAATATAGTAAATTGAATTTTATTATAAAAGGTATGCATTAGCCGTTTAAACTCCGAATTTGCGAGTAAAGGTAAAAGATATTTCTTAAATAAAATTTAAATGGTTTAAGCTTCAAGATGTAAAATATTTGCATCTTAAAATGTGTGAGACCTTTATTATTTATGAAAGAAGTAAAATATTATTACATGATTAATAATTTTTGAAGGTGATTAAAATATTATTAAATGATTAATAATATTAGTAAATGATTTAAATATTATTAAATGATTAATAATATTTGTGAATGATAAATATTCTATTCAATGATTAAAAATATTAGACAAAAGTTTAAGATAATGAGTAAGTGATAGTAATATTATTAAGGGATAATAATATTACTAATGAGTTAAAGAATTATTCAATGTTTAATAATGTGGCTAAATGTTAGCTAATTTATTATTTAAGTAATAGTGTTGTGAGATAAAATGTATTATGCTAATTGGAGGATCGATCTTATTAATGATAGGTCTTTCATAAGAGATTAAATTAGATTGTATAGCGGTAATCAGCGGTTCAGGCAAGTTTTCCTTAACTCAAACTTGAGTTGCATGTTCAAAGCATGTTAATGAATAATTGTTGTTGATTATTCACGTCTATATTGATTATTGATTCGCACGTTGTGCATATTGTAAACGTTCATCAGGTATGAAAGGCTGATCACCTTCATTACCATTTGGTTAAGTTAATCTGTTCATGTTTATGCATGACCATTCATTTTTATTGACTTGGTCGTTCAGCTAAGAAAATTTGTTCATGCTCTTTCACAATGTTTATATTGTTGAAAGTTAGCTAGCATATTGTTCAATTCTTTTAATCATGATATATCTTTATTGAATTTAAACTTGCTGGGTAAATTTGATGCTCACCCTTGCTATATCATGATAAAAATTTTCAGATTAAGATGAAAGCTCGAGTAAAGACAAAGGCAAAGGCAAAGTCCAAGATTAAGCTATTATGCAGTTAGAACTATTAAATTTGCTAATGCGAATATTAATGTAAATCTTCTAAGATATTGAATGTATGTATTAAGTTAAGATTGTAGACCTTGGGGTTTATGTTGTAAAAGTTTAATGTATAAACAATTTATGTTTATATCTTCCGCAATAGTTATAGAAATAGTATACCAGATCCTTGGTGATTAGGACTGGGATTTGGGGATGCTACACGAACCCCGTGATTTAGAGTGACAAATGTTACATATAGATGACTTGTTACCTATATATATTATGCTATTATATCGCGGAACTGCAAAGAGAGTGAGGGAGTGTTCGGGGTGCATAAGGTATTTGATTTCTTTTGGTAGTTCTGCACACGTTTTGTGCAGAAAGAATTTGCACGGATCACTCTCACTGCAACTATAATATGCACAGCCACCTTCTTTGATTATTGGTCTCCAACACGCATCGCAAAAAACTTCCTCACGACCACTATTATTATCATCCTTGTTCTCAATTCCTTCATTCAAGACAAGTAAATGCTTATGGCTAAAATGTTCAATCGCCTTTTTTCTCTATTTCCCTATATTATTGTTTGCGTGTGTGCGTGTGTGAGAGAGAGAGAGAGAGGCGCAAGTTTTGATATGGGACGGAGGGAGTATAAATTAAGATTTATCAACACTTTCAATAATTAATTGGAATGGGAATAATTTGGAAAAATTATTTTGTGTCATAACATGGGATAGAAACAAAGACAAGGGAGAGTTCTTATAAATATATATACACACACTAACACATTACATATAATATCATTAAGTAATTGTAAGAAAGGTATCTTTTGATATTCAAAGTTACATTCAAGGTCAAGAAACTGTTAGATTTCTTCTCCCAATTTTTAAAGTAGATTAATAAAAGTAGAATACATTCGGGCTCGATTCGTAATTGCTTTACTCAAAGTTTGATTCGAGCTCGACTCTGTGAGCTCAAGTGTAAATTAGGGTTCATGTAAGACCCCAACTTTTATAAATAAAGATGAATTTTCTATAATTATTATTTTTGAATATTATGGAGTTAATTTGATATAATGTTATAGTTGTGGGTAATATTTATAAATTTTGCAAAGTACGCAAATTGTTATATAATATTCGATTGGTCGGGGAATATTCGTTTTAACAGGGAATATTCGTACAACGGCACAATCATTGGTGGACCCCACAACGGAATTATTGTCTGATTGAGAAAACGACAAAAATATTTTATTAAAAATAACGGCGGAAGTTTTACCATTGATACTGTTGAACTACTCGGTAGTAAAAGTACAGTAATATGTGTGGTTGCATAGTAGCACACGGTATTGATTATTAATGCTTATGTGAGAAGTCACCCAGTTTGATTCAATTATTGTCAGTTAATAATATGAATTATTTAGCGATAATGAAGTTTTGTTTTATTCGTATTATTAATGTAATAAAACAGAAACATCTTTTTATATAAAACAGAATACTTTATTAAAGTAATTCTATAAATAGAATATATTATATTATATTTAAAAGATTTTTCTTTAAATATGGACCGTCAGATTAAAGTAATCAATCTGGACCGTTCATGGATTAGTTACTATGCATTCTATTTTTCTATAAATAGCAGCTCATTCCTTCATTATTTCTTACGAATTCACTGAACTCTAGAGAGAGAAACTATAGAGAGAAACTATAGAGAGAGAGAAGAAAAGTATTCTGCTACTTAACTAATTCCTTATTTCAGTTCTTCTTTAAAACGGTAAGGGGTGTTATTCTTTCTTATTCATGAAGAGAACTTTTGTTATTCCATTTCTTATTATTCTGTTGGAATAACCTGTATACGCGGTCTACCCTATACTTGGTGACATTCTTCTATTATTCTGTTGGAACATCCTGTCTGTGTGTTTTACACCGGACCTGGTTCCATCTTTATTATTATTCTGTTGGAACATCCTGTCTGTGTGTTTTACACCGGACCTGGTTCCGTCTTTATTATTATTCTGTTGGAATATCTTGTCTGTGTGTTTTACACCAGACATGGTTCCGTCTTTATTATTATTCTGTTGGAACATCCTGTCTGTATGTTTTACACCGGACCTAGTTCCGTCTTTATTATTATTCTGTTGGAACATCCTGTCTGTGCGTTTTACGCCGGACCTGGTTCCATTATTTATTATTCTGTTAGAATAACCTGTCTGTGCGGTCTATCGCATGCATGGTGATTTCTTTTGTTATTCAATTCTTTATTATACTCAGTTGGTTAAGTTTTAACTTCTATACTCCATGAAATTTGTGGAATATCCTTGATAATTACGTTTCATCCAATATCTTTTCATGAAAATATTCTTCTAAGCATTCTTGAATTTTACTCCACAAAGCAATATCATGTTGACAAATTGGACGTTGTTAATTCTTGGATAAATTAATTCTTGAACTTGTTTTATTGAATTCTTATATCATTGTCATCATCCTCATGTTTATAAAATGTTGAAAGTCATCTGTGGCCTGTAGTGCATAGATGGACTTGGTATGATTATGACCATGGATTATTCGGTATAATCATGACCGTAATGTTACAAATGATGTGGTAAAAGTCCTCATTAGCCCGTAGTGCATTGATGAACAGTTATTGGCATGATCATGACCATTAATGAATACACGAATATCCTTGGCCGTAGTGCAGGGGTGATTCGATGATGTGGATTATTTTATTAAGCTGAGTCCTAGCGATAACAGTGTTGAAAAACCTTTTAAATCATAGAAGATAGTAGATTTTATTTTCTACTTGACTCTTTTAATGGATTGCTTGTTCCGCTGCAGTTAAACTTGATGTTCGTTATATTTTATCAGTTTAACACTGTTGAAGGCTAATGATAATTTATTCTGCATTATCTTAGTCATAATATTTTTTACTGGGCTAGTTGAGCTCACCATTTCTTTCACTGTTCTCTTCAGGAAATGAGAATATAGTTGGGACGAGTCGGGGAACGGAGTGATGGACCAGATGATAGTATTAGTAGTCCTCACTATTCTGTTAATTAAATAGTGTGACAATAATTGTAATGAGGACTCCTTTTGAGTTTGTATAATCTCTAGTAGACAATAATTGTATTCAAACTCACAGTTATGTTTTGTCGTATTATACACGACAGTTGTATTAGTAAGTTGTATTTGAATTCTGTACCATGTATCTGACGACCCAAGATGGGTGATGTATACCTAGTTTTGGGGGGCGTCACAGTTCACATGATCTAATTGAATTAAAAATACAATTAGGGTTTTATGACCTCATTAAATGTACAAATTAGGGTTCGTATAGCCTAATTTAATGAAGATGGAAAAGCCGAAAATAAATGTACTAGAACCGAGAGAAGTCTCCATGGGTCCTGAGGCAGAAGGCTCGTGGAGGCGGCTCATTTTGGGAATTGATTGAGGGATTTGATCAGTGGCTAGAAGGACATAACGATATGAGCATTATTCTAATGACTAAAGGGTATTTCTAAAATTTTTCTAAAGACATGTGACTACTTAAATTCCAGGAAACTTTATAAATACCCATTCCAGTCTATGAAGGGGGGACCACTTTAGAGACTTTTGGAGCTGAGACCACTTGCTGGACTTGGAAGCTTGAATCTCTTGGAATCTCTGCTACCCTAACAAGGTTTTCAGATTGTAAGAGTTCTTGGACATTCTCTCTCAACCCGAAGCACTTAATTAAGAAGGCTCCCTGAATTCCTGCTACCCTAACAAGGTTTCCGAATTCTAGGAGTTCTGCCACACGTCATTGGAGTAATTGCTCACCTGTTATTCTCTTCTCTTTAATCAATCAATCAATCAATTCTGTACTCTTCGTGAATTTCTCTCCTCCTTTGCCAACACAAAACCCTAGCTAGCAAGGCACGATTTTCTTGCCCACAGACTCGAAATATAAATGATTCAAATATGAGCAAATTTTAAAGTTTGATAAATTACTTGAACATCTTCAAATTATAATTTTTTATTGATACTCGGATCATATTCGTTTGAAAAATTCAAAATGTTTGTGCTCGAGTCGAAATCACGTTCGACTTGGTAGTTAAACGAGCCTCAATCAAACCTTATTTTATACTCGATAAATTTTGTAAATCAAATCTGAGCATTTAATACTCGGCTCGACTCGGTTCATTTCCACCGATAGTTGAGGCATCTAGAAGGTGTTTGAGGACAACTCTTTGGTGAGGACGGTTGGTTGGATTCCCTCCTATTTTCTCACTCTTTTTGTCTATTTTCTCACTCCGTTTTACATTTCACTCAATTTTTTCCGATACACAATAATTTTTTTTGAAATAATTGTGTCAGTGATACGTACCATCACAAAAATCAATATTTGTGTTACAAAAAAATTGGGGTGAAAGGTATAATAGAGATGATCGGTGATCCTAGTCCACAAAGACAGATAAAGCAAATTGAAATTTCATACATGCTGATTTTAGATAGTTCAAAATTGGCAGTCTATAGAACAATTAGTTACATTTTATATCACAAAGAGTTGTATATTTTAAATGACTTTTGTTATACAAATATTATACAATTACAATTCTCTACCATGTACAACACAATTTTTTCCTATAGACTGTCTAAATGAATTTATCTATTTGACGGACTAAAATCAAAATCCGAATTTCTTCCATTTTTTGTTGGGTGCATGGTTGAATTTATATTAGTTATATCAGCATAGAAATGAAAAATTAACGCATGCTACTCTTTAACTAATAGTCTTCATTTCATACCTATTTTAGTGGCATTTTAAACATACAACTAGATGTATTGTGAGTCTGAATATTAATTTAATTAATTAACTATATTAATTAGTTTACTAGATGTTTTGTGAGTTTGAATATATTTCATCAAAGATTCTCTTCCAAGTGGCATATATATAGCCCAACTCTCTCCAGCGAACTGGAGGGAGCGAACTAAGAGCGAACTGGCTATAGCGACGATTTTTAACGTCGCTATAGCATAAAAAACCAGCTTTCTATGTTATAGCGACGGAAAAAACCGTCGTTATAGCCGATTCGTTCTTAGTTCGCTCCTTCCAGTTCGCTGGAGAAGCGGACTGTATATATATATATATATATATATATATATATATATATATATATATATGGGAAATGATCCATAGCTTCCGTTAGCTATGAGCATATTCCAGCTAACCCATCTCCTACAGAGCCGGCCCTGGACAAGGGCCAACGGGGCAACCGCCCAGGGCCCACAGTTGAGGGGACCCCAAATTTTTTTATAAGGTTTAGTATTTATGTGTATAAAAAAATAAAATAATAAAAAGATTAGCGATATTATGTATTAAAAATGATATGTTAGAAAAAACATTAAATATGATAATATAATTGATGATTTTGCATCTAAAAGTGCAACAAGAAGACATTTAAAATGATGTTTTATGGTTTAAATTTCATTGGACAAAACTAAAGAAATACTCATTGTAATTGGTAGGTTTTACTAATTATACTATTGAACTTTTAATTTTTCAAATTACACTACTAAACTAATTTAAAAAAATAAACGGACGTTAAATTTTTATCTACAAAACTAATAAATTATCTATTGTAGTTGTCACATTTTACTGATTACACCATTGAACTTTTAATTTTTCAAATTACCCCATCAAACTAATTAAAATAAATTATTTTAAATATTTTTAAAAATAATTATTATTTTAAGTAAAAAATATTAGAAACTTTTTTTTCTTCATAAAATGAGTAGAGTTTCATAAAATATAGATTCAAAAAAATTAAAGTGATTTTAAATTAAATTAATGTCTACTTAATCTTTTAATAGAATAACTCATTCTTAATATTAGAAATTTTTAAAAAAACTAAAAATAGAAATTAAAATTAAAAAAAAAACAGTAAAAGATAAATAAAAAAAACTGATTCAATTTTTTCAAAAAAAAAAGTAAGAATTTTTATAAATAAATATTATTTTCAAGAAAAAAATTGGAATATTCTTCATATTTTAAAAAAATAGTAAAATTTTATAAAATATAGATTCAAAAAAATAAACTTTATTTTCAAAAGGAAAAAAAAGATTTTTTTAAAAATCAGTAAGATTTCATAAAACTTTAATTTTTTTAAATCTATATTTTATGAAACTTTACTCATTTTATCGGAAAAAAAAATTAAAGTTTCTAATATTTTTTACTGAAAATAATAATTATTTTTAAAAATATTTAAAATAATCATTTTTTAATTAGTTTAACCAATCTGAAAAATTAAAAGTTCAATAATGTAATCAATAAAACGTGCCAACTACAGTGGGTAATTCATTAGTTTTGTACATAAAAAATTAACGTCCGTTTATGTTTTTTTAACGGAATATGTGAGACCCCAGATTTTTTTAAATAAAGATTTAAATTTTTCAAAATATTTTTTTGAATATTAAGGTGTGGATTTGAGATAATGTTATAGTTGGGGGTAGTATTTGAAAATTTTGCAAAGTATGCAAGTTGTTATATAATATTCGATTGGTCGGAAAATATTCTTTTTGTCGAAAAATATTCGTACGACGACACAATCATTGGTGGACCCACAACAGAAGAACTGTCGTAGTTATAAAACGACAGAAATACTTTATGAAAATAACGGCGGAAGTTTTACCGTTGATACTGTTAAAACACCCGGTGTTAAAAGTACAGTAATACGCGTGGTTGCATAGTAGCACACGGTATTGATTATTGATGCTTATGTGAGAAGTCACTCAGTATTGTTCAATCGGGTATTCGGGACACTTTTTGTGTCAGAATACTATTCACGAGTTACTATTCATGAGTTACTATTCACGGGTTACTATTCACCCAAATTACTATTCACTATAGTATTGCTAACTCGGGTATTCGGAGCACTTTTCGTGTCAGAGTACTATTCACGAGTTACTATTCATGAGTTACTATTCACGAGTTACTATTCATGAGTTACTATTCACAAGTTACTATTCCCGAGTTACTATTTACGGGTACTATTGATTCACATGATTTACTATTAGGGGAGTTGGTGCAAGATTGATAATACTTGCAGGACTAAATAAAAAATGAAGAAAAAGAGGAAGGTATTATACTGTAATTTTCGAACCCCAAAACGTGCAATTATCGAAACTATGTTTTTCTATAAATAGAAGCTCATCCTTCCTTCATTTCTCACCAATTCACTAAAGCTTTAGAGCCATTATTATAGAGAGAAATTATAGAGAGAAGCTATAGAGAGAAAATCTATAGAAGAAGAGAAGTCTGCTCCCTCACTACTCCTATATCCAGTTTCTTTCAAAGGTAGGAAATATTATTTATTTCTTTCATCTTCATGAAGAGAACTTCTGTTATTCCATTCTTTGTTATTATGTTGGAATAACCTGTTTATGCGAAGTACCGCATACATGGTGAAATTCTTTTATTATTTCATTCTTTATTACTCTGCTGGAACATCCTGTCTGTGCGTTCTACGCCGGACCTGGTTCCATTATTTATTATTCTGCTGGAACATCCTGTTTGTGCGTTCTACGCCGGACCTGGTTCCGTCTTTATTATTCTGTTGGAACATCCTGTCTGTGCGTTCTACGCCGGACCTGGTTCCGTCTTTATTATTCTGTTGGAATATCCTGTCTGTGCGTTTTACGCCGGACCTGGTTCCGTTAATTATTATTCTATTGGAATAACCTGCTTGTGCGGTCTATCGCATGCCTGGTGATTTCTTTTGTTATTCCATTATTTATTATACACAGTTGGTTAAAGTTTTGACTTCTATACTCCATGAAATTAATGAAATATCCTTGATATTTGCGTTTCATCCAGTATCTTTTCATGGAAATATTCTTCTGAGCATTCTTGACTTTTACTTTACAAAGAAGTATCATGTTGACAATTTGGATATTATTAGTTCCAGGATAAATTAATTCTTGAACTTGTTTAATTGAATTCCTATAACATTGTCATCATCCTCATGTTTATATTATGTTGAAAGTCTTCTTTGGCTTACGTGCATAGATGGACTTAGTTTGATTATGACCAGGGATCATTCGATATAATCATGAACTGTGATGTGGTAAAAGTCCTCAGTGGCCCGTAATGCATTGATGGACAGTTTTTGGTATAATTATGACCAGGGATTATTCGGTATAGTCATGACCGTGGATGATTTAATGAATATCTTTGGTTCGTAGTACATGAATGATTAGAAGATGTGGTTTATTTATTAAGCTGAGTCTCAGCGATAAAAATTGATAAAAATATTTTTAAATCATAGAAGATAGTAGATTTTATTCTCTACTTGACTCTTCTAAGGATTGCTTATTTCGCTACAGTTAAACTTGATATCTATTGTATTTTATCAGTTTAACATTGTTAAAGGCTAATGATAATTTATTCTGCATTATCTTAGTCATAATATTTCTTATTGGGCTAGTTGAGCTCACCCTTTCTTTCACTGTTCTCTTCAGGAAATGAGAACGTAGCTGGGGCAAGTCGGGAAACGGAGTGATGGTCCAAATGATAGTATTAGTTAGTAGTCCTCACTATTCTATGTAATGGTGTGTTAATAAATGTAATGAGGACTCCTTTTGAGTATGAATACTCTCTAGAAGATAATATTTGTATTCAAACTCACAGTTTATGTTTTGTCGTATTGTACACGACAGTTATATTAGTAAGTTGTATTTGTATTATATACTATGTATCTGACGACCCAAGATGGGTAATGTATACCTAATTTTGGGGGCGTCACAGAATAACCCAATTTCAAAATAATATTAGTTTAGTGGGGTAATTTGAAAAATTAAAAGTTTAATTGTGTAATCAGTAAAACTTGCTAACTACAGTGGGTATTTCATTATTTTTACCGATTTCATTCATATTTTTATTTTGTAGATACATGTAATGATTCTTTGCTTCGATGACATTTTAAAGTGTTCTTTCTTATATTTTGTAAATTCTTATAATTTTAATAAAAATAAGTAGTTGATAATTTATTTATTTATTTATTTAATTTGTATAAAGGGGCACACTTGAAAAAATTTGTCCCGAACCGTATTTTGACTGACTGCTAGAGAGAGTGGCGGCCAACATAAACCGATTTCAATCATATTCCCCTTTGATTTACCTAGGATCGGACATACTCAGAAACAATTTTTTCAATAATATTTCCGAATAAAATGTTTTCCTTGATACTAAATAGAAAAAACCAATTCAAAAAATTAAATCAAAATATGCCTAAGAAAACATTAACATACTTGAAAAAAGTTAAAAAAGTACAAATCTTTAGACTAAATAACTGAAAAAAAAAAACCTTGGAACACAAATTATTGTTTTCGGCATCAAAACTATTGAGCTTTTAAACAATCATAAAAAATGTTCATAAAACTTGACCATATGAGTTGACGTGTCTGTTGACGTACATGCATGTAAATATGATTGATTCAAAGTTTTGACATTTTTATAATTATTTAAAAGTTCAATAATTTTGATATAAAATTAAATAACTTATAGGATAACAGTTCAATGGTTATTTTAGTCATTAAGTTGAAATTCAATATCATGATATTATATATTATCTCTCATGCAGACACAACAGACAAACAGAAACAGCACTATCCTCCAATATAGCATCTGTAAATAAACAAATAATTCGATACTAACACCAAAAATAATTTATTTATTTTCATGAATTTGTCAACAGTTTTCCTACCCATTCCAACGTGTATGTGGGCGCATTATTTTACCTTATTTAATTCCATTTAATTTTAATTATTTATATTTTGTGATGCTGGATTTTCTGGGTGTGGCTTCTTCCTTTTGGCTTTAGTACAATATTTAACAAACAAATGACAATGAAATAAAAAAGATATACGCACGGATCGGAATAAAAATTAAACCTACTGAAATAATGGGGGGGGGGGGTGTATGTTCTTTTTTATACATTAAAATTGCTGTTTGAAAGAATCAGTCTCATCTACAAACTCGAATAAAAACATGTACGTTGTTAACATCATGATATTGAATTTCAACTCTTGCTTGTATTGTTAATTTAATTTTAATTATATTCTTCTTAATGGAGAACATTTTGTGTACCAAAATAAAGATAATTAAACTACCATGGTGCACAGTGGCGGAACCAGAAACTTTTGAGAGGGTGGTTAAAATATACTTGCAAAATCATGATAGCGGCGATACGAGCTATAATGGCGGCAACCGACGACGATAATATAATAGCAGCGATACTAATACAAATGTCTTAAAGATAAACAAACTAATAGTTACACCAATGTCTTAAAAGAAATCAAACCAATACTTATACCAAATTATGAAAAATGAATTATGTTACTTATTTCTTAGTGCACTTACAATAATGTGGTAATGCTAGTTCATGTGCTGAAATTAATTTATTACTCTTAAATAACATATAATTAAATATGCATTTTTTCTAGCCTTTATATGCTTACTTGTAGGCTAAAAGTCACCCCAACCTTAAACCCAAATAGCTATATTAAAGATAAAAATTTGACACCCTTAATATTATTTATTAATTTAACATATTTCAAACAATAATATAGGCTAGAATTTGCGTGAAAGACAGTATATATATATATATATATATATATATATATATATATATACACACACACACAGAGAGAGGATCCTATCAGGACTCTCGGATTTTCTTAAAGTGTGGTTTTTTTTTTTGCTTTTTTTTTAAAACAACTAAAAAAAAAGTTTAATATTTTATGGAACTGGAATTTTTCCATAATACAGTGTTTTAGGCGTGATTTGGATACCTGTTTTGTTATATGTATCCAAATCACGCCAAAAACACTGTATTATGGAAAAATTCCAATTCCATAAAATATTAAACTTTTTTTTAGTTGTTTTAAAAAAAAGCAAAAAAAAAAAGGGTCCGCATTTTAGTAGCGAGCGGGAGTCCGCACCTGATCCGGACTCTATATATATATACACATACATTTTTACAAAAAAATTGGGCGGTTAGGGCATCAAATTAAGTTCAATTTATTTTATATATATATTATATATAATAATGACATTAGGATTGTTGTGCATGAAAACTGAAGATATGAGATAATTGAGAAAGGAAGGTTCGATGAAGGTGTTATGAATTATTATTGGATTATTTGGATGATTGTATGTGTTATTACAATATTAGTCCTTCATATGTAATTGAAAGTGGGGAATGGCAAATTGGGAACAAATTGTGAAAGGGCAAGTTTATCTTTATTCTAGTCATGATGTGTTCCTCTTTGCTTCCTCTTCCCCTTGACTCATCCCTTTTTTATGGATAAAAATATCCCTAAGCTTCCAACCTTGGGGGGTCATTTGACCCCCCTCCCCCCTGGTTTTGCCTCTGATGGTGCACCAGAAGAAAAACACGGGGAAAAAAGCTCTGAAAGCAGTTTTTTTATACATCTCATAATGAAAAAAAAGTTAAGTTTGAGGTATTTTACAATAAGTGTTTCTTGCTTTCTAGATGCAACTTTTTTTCTATACGAAATATAGAGATAAAAATTGTATCTTTTGGATTTGTCAATTTTGCATTATAATTATTTGATATTAATGGAATTTACCCATAAAAACGACCTTTAATAATGTCAGAGCAAATATGCATTTAACGATACTTTTACACTTATTTTAACGACACTTAAAACTTTCAACGACATGTATTACTCTGACACCATAATTATTGAAAAAAAAATTATAAAAGTTATATGTATATATAGATAAAAGTTGTATCTGTATTTTTTTAAGGATAATCTACACTACTACAAAATGGGTCATTGTCGAAGGTGTCACTGTCGACAGCCTAACTTCCGTCGCTAATGATCTCACTAACGACAGGGCTGTTGTCGCCCTGTCGATAATGTCATTTTCCCTCCTTTTCCATATTGGTGGTAGACGAATGGCCGTTGAGAATGACTTGAGCGCCGTCGGTAATGGGTAGGATTTGGCAACAACTCTTATTCTCCTGATTTTTGTTTTTCCTTCTCAATTCTTTAATCCCAGTCGCCCATTTGCTCAATTGATAATCCCATTTCGCCTAATCGATCATCACAGTTCGCCCCCATCACCATCCCAGTGGAGATTACAGTTCGCCCCATAAACATCATCATCTCAGTTCGCCCCATTTGCTCTTCTTGCGCCCGGTACCGGCTGTTATTCCTTTCGACCGTACCTCCGGCCGCCACCGCTGCCCCTCTGATTCCTTCTTCTTTACTCTTGGTTTCCCTTAAATACAAGGTATGATATCCATGGAAATCTATTGCCCTCTTTCTTTATCCATGAAAATTTATCCCATTTTTTTAATTTTACTTTTGTTGATTTATATGCAAAACATGCTTTGAATAATCTAGTATTTGTTTAAGGAGTTTTGTAATAGAACAGTAGTGGTTCATTGTGCCTAGGTTTATAATATTTTGACTTTATTTATTTATTTATTGTGCCAGGGTTTTGTATTAAAGCAGTAACAGTAGTGGTTCATTGTTCATTGAGCAATAGTTGATTCTGCCACTTTTGGAGTTAGGTATGCTTAGTTGTAGAAGCAGTAGTAATGCGCAGTGTTAGAAGCAGTTGGAACTTTCAGTTCTAGTGATCTTCATGTTCTCGACATGGAGTTTGTTTCTCAGTTGCTGTGTCTAGGGAAATGTCATGGGACATTTATGTGGTACTTCACATGCCCCATCGTGATGATTATCCTTATCTGCAGGCATTTAAAACCATTTATGGTTTTAATTTTCCCATCTATAGTAATGTTCTTTACTTTAAGTTGGCTTGTTTTTTGTTAATAAGATGTGGAGTGTGGCCATTTATAGTGTGTAGTTCTTATCTATCCCATCTGGATGTGTTTAATCATATTGGAGGTACTTCAGGTTTTAGACCGCCTGAGAAGACTAATTTTTTTAGTCTAAACTTTCCATGTATAACTTGTAGCTAGATGTTAGTTATAACTATCAATTATAATAAAATTGAGCTCTTGACTCGTTAGCCTTTTGCTTTCTGATTTGATTGCATTTTTCATTTGCAAGCAGTATATTGCATTTGCCTGTGGAAATCGTAGGGTGACTTGACTGATATCTCTTCGGTTTCCAGAGAGCTATGTGAATTGACAATGTTGTACCATCTTGTACTTTTCTCTTGTAGCCTGTTCTACGATCATGCTTGTCATGCCTTTCTTCAAGAACTAATAAATTGGCTGACTACTTTAGTCGTTTGGTCTGTATGTCTCTTTTGATTAGTCATGCTCAACTTCCTTAACTTTTTGCCATGTGATCTCTTGATCATTCTTTATGGTGAGTCTGAGAATAGAAAATCATCTTCGTCTGTCCTCTGTATGTTTACCCTTGTCTTTGTAGGTGCTTTATTAGGCTCTGCTGCTAATTTGCAGACACTACGATCATTGTAGCCAACACTACGATCGTTGTCTTCTGATGAGCGCTTGTAGGAGACTCCTTCTGAATGGCTTTTCACTTCTCAATCAGCCTTGCTGATAGAGTTGGTGTTTTGATCTTCTATTTGCTTGCAGGTCATTCAGAGAATTCTTTCTGATATTCTTCAAGTAGACTGTAATTCTGAAACTTGAATGCTCTTACCAGAGGATGAGATCTATGTATACACTTCAGGATTGCTCATTTATTGAGAATCGTAGAGTGCTCTACGATTATGCCTTAGCTATGTAAGCACTTGGCTAACTACGACTTTGGCTCTGGTTCTACAGACTACGATTCTAATTGGTGACGACTTGTAAACTTCATGATTTCGACTAAAGCCTACGATTTTTGTTTTAGCTCGACAGGCGCTCGGCAAATAGCTTCTATGATTCCGAGTGTAGTCTATGATTCTGCTTCGATAGACTACGATTCTGCCTTACTTTCTTGGCAGACTATAGGGACTGGTGCAGTGATCTTCAATTAGACATGCCTATCTATTACACTTTATAAGATCAACCTAACAAGTTTGATCTTTCTATTTATAGTCCTTGTACATCATGATCTTTTGAAGGACTTTTACAAAACTATTCATTCATATTAGATCAACCAAACATATTTGATCATTTCAATCTAAGTCCTTGTCCATATTGTCTATCATCTATTAAGGACTTTACAGATTTTATCAATGCAGACATATTTGCATATTCATTCATTAACTTCATCATCTTCATCATCAAATTATATAAATAATAAGGAATAATATTCACATACATATTCCTGACATATAGGGTTTTGCAAAGTGTTTATGTGCAACCCCAAATACTGGTACTCAAAATTCCCACAAATTTGGTATTCACTCACCAAAATAAATAACTCATCTAACTACTCAAAAATAAATGAAATAGAAATCCTCCTATAAGGGTTACAACATCATAAACAATAACAATCCCAGGTTATCTAACCTTAATACATCAAATGTGGAAACATTATAAACAAATAAGTCTTAAATACAACACAATAAGTCTTAACATCAACATTCTCAAATAAATATAAACAAGTTTTCAGCACTTGTTCGCTTTGCCTTTGCCATTACTAGTAGATGACTCATCAATCCTTTCAACCTTATAAGCTGCAATGTTATTATAAAAGAATGAGCAACGATTGCCCACAAGTATACCAATAATAATAATAATAATAATAACATGCGGATAAACAAGGGATACTGGATAATAGAAAGCTCGGCTTTTGAATCAAGATTAGAAAACAAGAATCAAAAGTACATCTGAAGGTCACAAGACCAAGAATTATGTCCCAGGTTATCAAGTATTTGTACTTTAAACCTTTAACAGTCATAAGACTATATGGACCTTACTTCTCGTACTTAGGGGGATCAGCCCTTATTACCATGTATGTGCACAACATCTCAACGCTATCGCATAATATAATCCCTATAAAGGGTTGTTCATCTCAGTTTGACATTAGAATCCTCACCAAAGGAAGTTTTGTTTGGATAAGCTTCTGTAGAAGTTCTAAAATTTAGAATGCTCATCAGCTATGAACTAGTCGAATCAAAAAGGGTTCACTAGTCATTCAAGGTTCAATAATATAATTGGTACTCAAATTAAATAGTGAATCTCAAATATATACAGTTGAATAAACATTGTATATATAATCGAAGTATTACTTTAGAAGAATTAGAACATCTCATTAGAAATCATGAACTTGAATAAGCAAGAGTAAGACTTTGCTCAATATAGGGATATGACTTATGAACTTGGAAACTTGCACAATGTAAAAGTAAGATTTAGGAACTTGCTCAATTAAAAAGTAGAGTTAAGAAACTTGCTCAAAGAAAGTCTAAGGTTAGAGAACTTGTCTCGTGCGTAAGCTATACAATTATAGTTCTCGTTTACCTACACATACTATTAGGATCATAACATCCATTAGTTATACTAACATCGACCTTATAGGTTTAATTCTCACTTTAGTTACGTTATAACCTTTAGCTTAAGGTCTAACAATATTAATCAATCACATAACACAAACTAAAATTTTTACTTGCTTAAAACATGAGGTTGTAGTCATTTAAATCGCACTTCTAATCCTTACAACATCAAGTTCCATTTGCTATATAACTTGTTAATTGCTAACTTTCAATCTTCATATTTGATATTACAATCTAACCATAATATGTTATAACATCATATACTATGATTAACATCATTTTATATTCACTAGATTAAGTTTACATCTCATTTTCTGGACTTGAGCAATTAATTAAAAAAATTTGGGCAAAACTGAAGAGTGGCGCTGCAGCGCTGCCAAAAGGCCGAGTACAGGTGATAGACACGTAATTCATACATTTAATTATCCCTAATTTTGTCCTTTTAATTATATTAGTTTATTAAATTAATATGTTTTATTTTATTTTGTAGGATTTAATATTTGTTGCAATAAAGTCAAAATCTTGGTAATCAAGGGATATTTAATGCTTTTATTCATATAAGGAATATCCAAGAAGAATCCTACAAGGAGTAGGAAAGAGGTTGAACAATCTTGGTGTGCAAGTTAAATCCAACAACAGAAGGGAAAGTATATCTAGAAGATATTTTTTTTGAGAAGTTGATTGGGGATAAAACTGTCCAAGTTCAATTAGGGTTCCAAGTTATTTTTCCTATAAATAGGCCTCTTGTTTTAGAGAGAAGGAGACCACTTATTATTTTCTTTTTCTTAGTTCTTCACTAGGGTAGAAGGGAGTAACATATTTAGAGTTTATTTTTTCTCTTATTCCAATCACATGTGAAACTACTGTCAGGGAGTATTTGTATCTTTCTTTTATTTATATAATAGAAATTCTCTTTTTAATCATTGTTCTTATTTCATGCGAATTGTAGTACTAATATTATTTGTTTTTGTTTTTAATTCCATGGCTAGCTAAATTTCTAATACCTAGTATTATGATGAAACTAAATATTTCATAATAATATTTTCTTTCCGTTTCAAAATTAATGTCTAATTATTTTCACCTTTATATTTCCTCCGCATAAATTGCATATGATTTTTATATTGATTACGAGGTTTTGATAAGTTATAGTTAATCTGTGAATTTTTCATAACTTATGCTTGCCCATATTAATTATATGAATCATTATTTTTAAAGGGAATGAAGGATAATTTGGGAGTTGATTTAGGAAATAAGAAATTATTTATTATGTTAATATTTGGTGGATTCTGATTCCTAGGTATCTTTTCTCATTAATAGTTTCCGTTATTAATTAGTAGTTTGAATAATTTAGTTAATAAATTTTCTCCACCATATTTATTTCTAATTCGCCTAAAATATTAATTAAGAATATATTAAAGAATTAATCTAGTCTCTGTGGGTTCGACCTGTACTTGCCAGTTCTTCAATTTGACACTGTGCACTTGCAGTTACATATTTTTATCACATCAAGTTTTTGGCGCCGCTGCCGAGGACTAGAATTAATTTTTATTTATTCCTTAATTTTTATTTATTCGAATTAGCTTTAACTCTATATTTTTTTCCCAGGATTATTGAAGTTGGTCGAATGAGCGAAAAGATAAAAATTTTGTTGCTGCGCTTTCTTCGGTACTTCGTATCTCCATATTTAAAAAAAAAATTATCTTTTATTATTATTAATATTTTTTTTATTTGCCGCATTCATGCATTCACTCACGTAGAGCACATCCTGTTAGGTTTTTATTTTTATTTATTATTATTATTTTATTTTTGTCAAATATAAACTGTGGTCATTGCTGGAGGATTGAGGTACGTCAAAATTTCTCATTCTTTCGTAATTCACATAGTTTTAGGACACTTTATTTGTTTACAATTTTTTTTTTGTGCATTTTCATCTTTAATCTAACAATAAGGGCACAACCCTTAACAAAATAAGGTGGGGATTTCATCACCCTTCCTTGGCCCACAAACAACCCAATTTGCATTTTGCATGACCATGACCTAATAAAATCAAGTAGACGTTGGCCCCTAGGACTCTCGAGCTCAATTAGGACAAGAAACTCCAAGAGGAGTCTGAATTTTAAATTAATCAAACTACTAGTGTCTAGGCAAGTGGTTCAAAAGGTATACGCCTAAAGATTGTGTGGTTAATCAATTAGTCACCGTTTCTACGGAGAGACTCTCACCTTTCTTACACTTACCTGGCTAGTGGTGTGATTAATTTCGAATTTGGTGGACCTTGCGGTGTAACTTGGAACAGTTAGGAGCTGTCTAGATTTTAATTAGGTTGACTTAAGAAGTAAATTTATTGTTATTATTTTTATTTTTTTTGTTTTTTTTTTGTGCTTATCTGCTTATTTGTTAAGTAGTGTATGCAAAAAGTGTGGATTAGGGACGAAACATCCCGATTAGTGAGAACACTTGATTTTTCAGATTTCTCTTTAAAAGATCTCACTTTAAGAAAAATGGAGGGCGCACAAACTGTTTCTTTAAGGGATCGATGTTATCCTTCCCGCTCTGCCCAACCTTCATGTATCAGTCTACCACCGGTAACTGGTAACAATTTTGAACTTAAGCCACATTTTATAAATATGTTACCTAGGTTCACATGGATAGAAGATGCATATTTATTTATTCAGGAATTTGAGGAAGTTTGTGCCCTAATAAAAATTCAACAATTGTCTGATGACTCAATTAGGCTAAGATTTATAACATTTGCTTTAAAAGATAATGCTAAAAAATGGTTATATAGCCTACCAAATAATTCCATATCAACCTGGGAGGGATTTGTTGTTACATTTCTAAAAAAATATTTTCCAAATCATAAAACTGCTAAAATTAGGACTGCAATTCATCAATTTTGCCAACTTGAAAAAGAGTCATTTTGGAAATATTTTGATAGGTTTAAAAATTTGTTATCCCAGTGCCCACACCACGGAATTGAGAAATGGAGATTGTGTCAAATTGCTTACGAAGGTTTAGACTATCCCACTAAAACAATGTTAGAGTCAATGTGTAAAGGGGATTTTTTGAATAATGATGAGGAAAAGGCTTGGGAGTTTTTAGAAGACTTAGCAGAAAAAACCATGCAATGAGAAACCACCCGAGAAACAGATAAACCTAGTTCATCTAGGGGTGTTCATACAATTGACAATTCAATTGCTACCGAAGTTAAGTTGGCTGGTGTACTTAAAAGACTTGAAGATTTAGAAACTAGGGGACAATCACACGTGAACCAAGTCTCAACACCACCACCTTTGTGTCTAAAGTGTAATTCACCAAGCCATGTGATTGAGGAATGTCCTAGAGTCGTGCCCCAATTTGAAGAATATGAACAAGTCAATGCAATGTTTCAACGACCTAGGAATGACCCATTTGCACCCACTTATAATCCAGGTTGGAGAAATCATCCTAATTTTGCATGGAACCAAGGACCCTACCCAAATAATTCTCCAAATCAGGTCAATCAGGCTCTAAATCAATCTTTTCAACCTTACCAAAAGTCAAATCCTGGTCCGTACCAAAATTCAAATCCAGCACCTCAATATCCACCAGGTTTTTCTAATGAAAGTGAGAGGAGACTTAACACCTTAGAGAAGAGTGTGGAAACTGTAATAAAATCCATTTCTCGCCTAGAGATCCAAATGAGTCAATTGGCCACTACAGTTAGTGAAAGAGAGAAGGGTAAACTTCCTAGTCAACCCGAGACCAATCCAAAATTTTCAGTTTCTACTCAAAAACCTTATCATGTTAATTCACTTGAAAACAACCAAGTCAATCATGTGAATTCTGTAATTTCTTTAGGGTCTGGAAATTATTTTAACAATCATGCTAGAATTGATAATGAAGAAGAGAAAAATTTAAATGTTGAATCTAATAATCCATCTTCAAAGTTAGCCCAGCCTGAAAAGCCCACAAACTCTGAGTCAGTAGGTCTATCTACTCAGCGTGTGTCAAAAAATGATCAAACCACATCTTTTGAATCAAATGAAAAAGTCTTCAAACCTAAAGCCCCATTCCCTCAAAGACTTATTTCAAATAAGCAGTCAGCCCAGTTGGACAAAATTCTAGAAGTGTTCAAACAAGTAAAAATTAACATTCCTCTTTTAGATGCCATTCAACAAGTTCCCTCATATGCTAAATGTCTAAAAGATTTGTGCACACATAAAAGAACCACTCATGTTCTTAAGAAAGCTTTTTTAACAGCTCATGTTAGTTCTATCTTGTCATGTCAAGTCCTTGTGAAATATAAGGACCCCGGTTGTCCTACTATTTCATGCATCATAGGTGACACCTTAATTGAAAAGGCTTTACTTGATTTAGGAGCTAGTGTGAACCTATTACCATTTTCTGTGTACCAAAGCTTAGGCTTAGGGGAGTTGAAAAAGACAAGTGTCACACTCCAACTAGCTGACCGTTCTGTTAAAGTGCCAAAAGGAATAGTTGAAGATGTACTCATTAAGGTTGGTGATTTTATCTTCCCTGTTGACTTTGTTGTCCTTGAAACCCAACTTGTTGTCAATCCCAAGGGTCAAATTCCTGTAATTTTAGGTAGACCATTTCTAGCAACTTCTAATGCGTTAATCAACTGTAGAAATGGACTTATGAAATTGACATTTGGGAACATGACAATTGATTTAAATGTGTTTAATGTGGGAAAGCAACCTTGTGATTTTTCAGACCAACCCGTTGAAGTGAACATGATTCAGGTCATGTCCGACAATGAACTTACAGGAGAAGACGGAATTTTTAATTTTTGTCTAAATCATTTTGGTCAAAATTGGGATGAAACAGAATATGTAAATGAGGTTAATGAAATGCTAGAGTCATCAACATCAATGTCTTACTCTAAATGGGAATCCGAGACTGAGCCATTAATCTTGCAATCTTCAGAACCTCTTGAAAAGAGTCCACCAGAGTTAGAACTCAAACCTCTGCCTGATAATCTTAAATATGCCTATTTAGGTCCCTCCAAAACTCTTCCTGTAATCATTGCTTCTGATTTAACAAACATACAGGAGGAAGAGTTATTGACCATCTTGAGAGAAAACAAGGAAGCCATAGGATGGAGTATAACTGATATTAAGGGGATCAGTCCAACAATTGTCCAACATAGGATCCATTTAATAGATGATGCTAAACCTGTGAGAGACCCACAAAGGCCTTTAAACCCGGTTCTAAAAGATGTTGTTAAGAAAGAAATTCTCAAGTGTCTAGATAATGGGATCATCTATCCCATTTTTGATAGCTCGTGGGTAAGTCCTGTTCAGGTGGTACCTAAAAAGTCTAGTTTAATTGTGGTTCAAAATGAAGCTAATGAGTTAGTTCCCACTCGTGTCCAATCAGGTTGGAGGGTTTGCATAGACTATAGAAAACTCAATGCTGCCACAAGAAAGGATCATTTTCCTTTACCCTTCATTGACCAAATTCTAGAAAGATTAGCTGGTCATGCTTACTATTGTTTCCCTGATGGTTACTCGGGCTACTTTCAAATTCCCATAGCCCCAGAAGACCAAGAAAAAACCACTTTCACTTGTCCTTATGGAACCTTTGCATATCGTCGTCTGCCCTTTGGGCTATGTAGTGCCCCTGCCACCTTTCAAAGATGCATGATGAGTATTTTTTCTGACATGGTGGAGAAATTCCTAGAAATTTTCATAGATGATTTTTCCATATTTGGGTCTACATTTCATGAGTGTCTTCACCACCTTGACTTAGTTTTAAGGAGATGTAAGGAAACAAATTTAATCCTGAATTGGGAAAAATGTCACTTCATGGTAAAAAAAGGAATTGTTCTTGGTCACATCATATCTGAAAAGGGAATTGAAGTAGATAAAGCCAAAATTGACCTCATTGCCAATCTTCCACCACCTAGGACAGTCAAAGAAATTCGTTCTTTCCTAGGACATGCAAGCTTTTATAGGCGATTTATTAAAGATTTTAGTAAGAAAGCAAGGCCCTTGACCAATCTTCTAGGTAAAGATGCAAAATTTGAATTTAATGAAAAATGTCTTCAATCTTTTGAACAACTCAAAAAGGAGTTAACTTCAGCTTCTATCATCAAATCACCTGATTGGAGACAACCATTTGAGTTAATGTGTGATGCATCTGACTATGCAGTTGGTGCTGTTCTAGGGCAAAGAATCAACACGATTCCCCATGTCATATACTATGCTAGTAGGACTTTGAATGATGCTCAATTGAACTATTCAACTACTGAAAAAGAACTTCTAGCTGTAGTTTTTGCCCTAGAAAAGTTTCGATCTTATCTTATTGGGTCTAAAATAATTGTTTACACTGACCATGCTGCTCTCAAACATCTTCTTTCAAAAAAAGATTCAAAAGCACGTTTAATTCGTTGGGTCTTATTGCTCCAAGAATTTGACCTCGAGATACGAGACAAAAAAGGTTCTAAAAACGTGGTAGCTGATCATTTATCACGTTTAGTTGTGGAGTCCAACTCTGACCTGCCCTTAAATGAATTTTTCCCTGATGAGCAGCTTTTCTCTATATCTGCTACACCTTGGTTTGCTGATATTGTGAATTACCTAGTGACTAGTGAGATTCCTTCCCATTGGTCCAAACAAGACCGATCCAAGTTTCTTTCACAAGTCAAACACTTTTATTGGGATGACCCCTATTTGTTCAAATATTGTCCTGATCAAATCATTAGGAGGTGTGTACCCGACCACGAGTTTAGAAGTGTTCTGTCCTTTTGTCATGACCAAGCTTGTGGAGGACATTTTGGAGGCAAAAAGATGGCCGCCAAAGTCCTCCAATGTGGTTTCTATTGGCCTAGTCTATTCAAGGATGCCACATCATTTTGTGCCAATTGCAATAGGTGTCAACACTTAGGGAGGATCACTAGGAGGAATATGATGCCAATGCAACCTATTCTAGTCATTGAATTGTTTGATGTATGGGGAATCGATTTCATGGGCCCATTTCCAAATTCTTTTGGGAATCTGTACATTTTACTTGCGGTGGATTACGTGCCTAAGTGGGTAGAAGCTATACCAACCAAGACCAATGACAACAAAGTTGTTGTCAAATTTTTGAAAGAGAACATTTTTTCTCGCTTTGGTACCCCTAGGGCAATAATCAGTGATCAAGGAAAATATTTCCGCAATCAGCCTTTTGCATCCTTGCTAAAAAAGTACTCCATCACCCACAAGCTTGCAACATCATATCATCCTCAAACAAGTGGTCAGGTAGAAGTCTCAAATAGGCAAATAAAACAAATCTTGGAAAAAACGGTGAGTTCCAATAGAAAAGACTGGTCTCTAAAATTGTTAGATGCATTGTGGGCTTACCGTACTGCCTTTAAAACTAATTTAGGGATGTCACCATATCGGCTTGTGTTTGGAAAAGCTTGTCACTTACCTGTTGAACTTGAACATCGTGCTTTGTGGGCCATAAAACAGTTAAATTTTGATATGTCCACCGGTGGGAGTCATAGACAATTGCAATTAGCTGAGTTAGATGAGATTAGGAACGATGCTTATGAAAATGCTAAAATTTACAAGGAAAGAACAAGAGTGTTTCATGACAAAACAATTTTGAGGAAATCATTTTCACCTGGACAAAAATTCTCTTGTATAATTCTAGGCTACATTTATTCCCTGGAAAATTGCGTTCTAGATGGGATGGACCTTTTGTAGTGAAGGTAGTTTACTCTCATGGGGCAATCGATATTGAAAATCCACATAGTGGAGAAATTCTCAAAGTGAATGGTCAACGACTCAAACTTTTTTTAGAAATGCCGACCGAACCAGAGGAGGTGGTATACCTTGTTGACCCACCTGATTTAGTATGACTGGCACTGCACTTTTAAGTTTGTACGTATATTTTTCTTTTGTCCAATATTGTCATCCGTTTTCTGCCCCATCGTACAAGGTATAATTCTTTCATATCTTTGTTCTCTTTTCTTCATTTACATACATTGAGGACAATGCATGATTTAGGTATGGGGGGAGTTTGTTTGTATTATTGTATTAGATTTTTTTTTATTTCTCTTTTTAGGAAAAAATAGTAAAAAAACACAAAAAAATAAAAAAAATTTATTTGACTTTTTATGGGTTGAATTAATTCTAACAAGTGTTTGTGGAGCAAAACTCATGAATAAGATTAAAATATTTAGAACTCTTAAATTTTTGATAAGATGCGAAATCTTAGTTCAAAACACCATCCGGATTAAAATTGTTTTCACAAGCATTTTTGCACTTCACGTTTGCACTAATTCTTAGTTGTGGAGTATAAACCATGATTCGAGTAATTTCAACAAAGGAAAAAAAAGAGAGAAAAAATATTGAAAAAAAAGAAAGAAAAAAGTCGAGAAAAAAAGAATAAATAACTGCTTTAATGTCCATTTAACAAAATAACTGGATATCCAAGCCTCGAGAAGCATCGATATTCACGCTGAAAAGTGTGATGGATAAAAGCAGCTTGACTAGTCTAATTTTGTGGCCTTTGTTACTCGAGTAAGTAAGCCCTTAGGGGTGTCTCTACACCTAATGCCCTAAAGCCATCTGGTTTGGGAGTCATTGGTCCAACGCTCGCTCTACATGGGTAACTCTGACAAGCTTAAGAAAATGAGACATTGCACAAGTCAAGAATAAAAATTGAAAAAAATGGAAAAAAAAGAAAAGAAAAAAAATGAGCTTGCTTGATTTTCATGGTAAAAATTCCAACTAAGAGTTACATCATATACACATGCATGTATCACGTGGAATTGATTTAATGAAGGATGATGTCTAAAATAAAAAGATTGAATATTTTTGATAAGGTGAAAGTGTGATTTTGAATTTAATCTTGCTTATGTATAATACCCATAAATATTTAGAAGTTTTCTTTCAATTTCATAATTTGTTGAACCCAAAAAATATATTTTTGAATTTTATGGGTATATTCACTGTAAACCCTCACGAGACACAACTCGTCCACTTGGGTAACCTTGGGGTTTAAAGGCTTGTTGCACATGCTAAGTGCAATCGTGTTTCCTACGGAAATAGGGTAGTTTAATTTTTATTTTATTTTATTTTTATTTTACTCGAGGACGAGCAAAAGCTAGGTATGGGGGTATTTGATAGACACGTAATTCATACATTTAATTATCCCTAATTTTGTCCTTTTAATTATATTAGTTTATTAAATTAATATGTTTTATTTTATTTTGTAGGATTTAATATTTGTTTCAATAAAGTCAAAATCTTGGTGATCAAGGGATATTTAATGCTTTTATTCATATAAGGAATATCCAAGAAGAATCCTACAAGGAGTAGGAAAGAGGTTGAACAATCTTGGTGTGCAAGTTAAATCCAACAACAGAAGGGAAAGTATATCTAGAAGATTTTTTTTTTGAGAAGTTGATTGGGGATAAAACTGTCCAAGTTCAATTAGGGTTCCAAGTTATTTTCCCTATAAATAGGCCTCTTGTTTTAGAGAGAAGGAGACCACTTATTATTTTCTTTTTCTTAGTTCTTCACTAGGGTAGAAAGGAGTAACATATTTAGAGTTTATTTTTTCTCTTATTCCAATCACATGTGAAACTACTGTCAGTGAGTATTTGTATCTTTCTTTTATTTATATAATAGAAATTCTCTTTTTAATCATTGTTCTTATTTCATGCGAATTGTAGTACTAATATTATTTGTTTTTGTTTTTAATTCCATGGCTAGTTAAATTTCTAATACCTAGGATTATGATGAAACTAAATATTTCATAATAATATTTTCTTTCCGTTTCAAAATTAATGTCTAATTATTTTCACCTTTATATTTCTTCTGCATAAATTGCATATGATTTTTATATTGATTACGAGGTTTTGATAAGTTATAGTTAATCTGTGAATTTTTCATAACTTATGCTTGCCCATATTAATTATATGAATCATTATTTTTAAAGGGAAGGGAGAATAATTTGGGAGTTGATTTAGCAAATAAGAAATTATTTATTATGTTAATATTTGGTGGATTCTGATTCCTAGGTATCTTTTCTCATTAATAGTTTCCGTTATTAATTAGTAGTTTGAATAATTTAGTTAATAAATTTTCTCCACCATATTTATTTCTAATTCGCCTAAAATATTAATTAAGAATATATTAAAGAATTAATCTAGTCTCTGTGGGTTCGACCTGTACTTGCCAGTTCTTCAATTTGACACTGTGCACTTGCATTTACATATTTTTATCACATCAACAGGCGTTGCGGCGCTGCCGCGCGCAGTTAAGCCTTCTAAGAGGCGCTGCGGTGCTGCAAAATAGTTTCAATTCCTACAGTTCGCGAAGAACACAAAACATGGCCAAAAACTTCAAATTTTTTTGTTCATATAACAATTTAAACATACCCAGACCTTATAATTCATACAAAATCATAACCCAACCTTTAACAACTTAAACAACCAAATTAAAACCCATAAATTCACAGTTTTTGTAAAAACTCCATTTTTATACATCCTTTACGAATTCAATTACTATGAACTCGTTTTTCAATCAAATCAGTCCATATAATTTTTGCTCTTTTTGTTTCTTAATGTATAAACATAATCCATTATCAATTTACCGATTAATATACAAATTAAGTATCAAATTTCATACATTTAATTCATATTCATACATATTTTTCTGTAAACTTCAAAACTCTATTTTAAACATAATTTCATAGATAAATTACTCTAAAATAGTTTATAAACATCATATAGCGGAATATACATGCATATTAATGATTACAAACTACTTTTCAACTATTTAATCATGAGACTCAAATAACAGAGAACTTAAAATATATGTTCATGGAGAAAACTTAAAAAAACATAAATTTTAAGTTTGAGATTAAGAAGTTACCATTGCTTTCTTGTTTAGATGATAGAAAACCCTCTTTTGATTCTCCAATCTTCTTCCTAAATCTTAAATTCTCTTAAACTCTCCCTCTCTTTCTCTCTGTGTTATATTCTCAGACTTAACCAAATGAACTAATATAAACTTATTATACGTATAATATAATAACTGGCACAACATGGGTGTTAGTTAAGGCTATTATGCACTTAATTGCTCCCATGTTCATAAGGCCATGTTTGGGTAGCCTTTAAAAAGGCTCTTTTCCATTTATTTTAATTAACTTGTTTATTATATAGTTTATTCGTCACACTTTAATTAATCAAATAATATTGTTTAAATTCAATTAAATAAAAGGCAATATTACCCCTTATATCAAATTATCTCATAATTAAAATTCTTATTTATTAATTCTAACAAATCATGCATCTCTAATTAATTATTAAATTAATTAGAACAACGTCGTAGTTATCTAATAACTCATTTAATTTAATTATCTCAATTAAATTCACACTTTGAACTATAACATTATCCAACATTAAATTAATTAATGTAACACATTTAATTAAATTAATCTACCACAATACCATCAAATATATATTTAACTCAATAAATAAATCTACAAATTATTTATTTAATTTAACAAATATTTAAAATCAATTACACAAAATCTCGTTCTTCACAGTTTAAAATCAACTTAAAACATTGAAAATAACTAGATCTAACTTAGATCAAAGCCAATCTAGCATAAAGGTTCAAGCTTCGAAGCTTTAGAACTGGTTGAGGGCTAAATCTGGCTAGATCTAGAGTAGATCTAATAAATTAAAAGATTCGATCTTTAACATTATATATGCAAAATATTCGGTAAAACAGATAGATCTAGAGATAAACAACTAATATATGTATAAAGATTGAAACTTTAACTATATATAAGCACAATATTGAACAAGATCTAACTAGATTTACAACGAAATGAACAAAAATTCAATTTTTCACCTTAGGTAATGAAGATACAAGCTTCATTTGACTTGAATCTATGCTATATCACTCTATATGTATAAGATCTAACTATTTAGTGCTAGATATAAAATGAATCTAATTATTTTTGAGAGCTAAATTTGAGCCCCTCTCTCTAAAATGTTGTTTCTCTCTCTAGAATGACCTCTCTCCTTCAAAATGAGCTGATGATGCCTTCATATAGGCCACGAAGCCAGTCCTAGGTGTACTTCAGGCCATCTGCGATTGCAGTTGTGGCTGGGTTCCATGAGTCTCCAGCCTCAAAGTTCGTTCCTTCGGTCATCTATACCTTTCAATTCAGAAATAGTTGGAAGATGTGCCAAACTGTTCTGAAAAGCTCTTTTCGAGTGCTACACAATGAGATTGAGTCTGGCCATTTCTAGATCTGGGAAGATGAAGTAAAAGCCAAAAGGGTATCTTCCGGCGTCCGTTGGTAGTTAATTGGTTTGTCTTTGGTAGTTCGTGGCTCGGGGATTGCTGTGGTGACTTTTTATGACCTTATCCTCAACTTTTGCGACCCTTGCTCGATTCATGTTGTGGTTGGAGTGAAATTATGCATTTGCCCTTTGCAGGGTTACCTTCGTGGTGCAATTACGCTTTTGCCCTCCTTCAGGGTTAGTATACAGAAAATGAAATTTTGAGTGTCTACATAGCCCAATAAACCCCCTCAGATCTGCCGACTACAACAAAAATTGATTTAATAGAAACTATTTCACTCCCATTTCGAAGTGATCAAACAAGTAGCTTAGCCATCATCGGCAATTTACCACTCCTCTTTTCTTTGTTTTTTTCTTTACCGGCGAGTATACAAAGGTATAAGAGAAACCTATTTTCTAAACTAGATTTTATACGAGAGGTTGTAGTTCTGACTTAGTCCACGGTGAGAGAAAGAGCTGATGTACATAAGGTGTAGAACACCATTTTTTTCAATAAGTTCGATGTTCATTTTTTAACGGAGAGAAGATGAAGTTTTGATTTTTAATTTCTTTTGTTTCTTTAAATTTGGTTCTTTTTTTTCTTAAAACTCTAATTATGTTCTTATAATATTATGAAGTATTAAAATAATTAGTTTGCCTTTTTCTTTTTCTTTTCTTCTAGGTGAGCATTTTATTTTATTTTTAAAAGTTGACCCACATATGCTAGTTCATTAAAATATTTCACATTTATATGTCAAATGTTTGCCAAGTAAGCTTTTTCGTTAATATTTCGGACGGAATATTATAAGATCACTAATTTGTAATATTTTTGATACTTCGATAACGATAATGTAACAAAAAAAATTCAGTAACTAAATAAAAATCAACTCCTAGTACAATGACCAAAATATCAATTAACTTGGTCCACATCACCGGCCACGTTATTAACACCTATCAACCGTTAGTGTACTCAGCACTTCTCGTGATTAGCTTTTTTAACGGAATCATAAATAATGACTATTTTATAAGTTTTCTCTAGAATAGTAACGCATTCGTAACAAAAAAAGATTCAGTACCCATAATTAAAATTGACTCCTAGTACAGTGATCAAACAATCAATTAACCATTTTTAATATGTTATTTTACTCTTAGTCAATAATTACCCGAATTCTTAATTCAAAATTTATCGGGTATCACAACTATAACTTAATTATTACTTTATACTATTTTCGTGATTTAATTCGTTAAATTATATTTTTACCCTTAACTGGGTTGTACAAATTTTATTTAACTTATTTATTCAAAAAAAATGTAGTTTACATATTTCTCAACTTCTTCAATTTGTATATTTTCTTACGTTCTTGAATATTCATTTTCTCACTAAATATTTATTTATTTTTCTTTTCTCCCTTGTCTTGTAATTTTAGATGCGCAAACTAAAATTTCCACTTTTTATTTTTTAGGGTTTTCTTCCCAGTTTTTGCTAAAAGTTTACGTTCTTATGCATGATTCTTGCTACATTAACGTATCATATATTATTTTTGTTATGTTGTGAGGGATATATCAACTTCATATAAAACAATTACATAATAAAAGAATAATTAAAAAACATATCTTCAAATTATTTCTCAACTTCTTCAAATTGTATACCTTTTAAATTTAACTGGAACAACACAACAATGTGATACTGTAATTGAGGTATTATTGAACCAAGAAATCTCAAAAGGATAAGGAATTAACTCGGGTTGGAGGTTTAAAGCATACACAAGTTTAAAATCACTCTTTATTTAGAACAATGTAACACAACTTTGACTTGCAATGAATAGAATTGTGGAAAGTAAATTCCGGTTGCTGTAACACCCCCTTTCCGAAATAGAAAGAAAGGTTACCAACAAAACATAACTAAACTACAAAACAAATCGAGAGATTTAGACCGTAAAATGAATATCTCTAATAACTGATAAATGTCACAAAATCAAACCGATAATAAATGTCTAACTGACTCAAATCATAATCTAAGATATTAAACACAACTCAAAATAAACTTATGTATCATAACCTAAAAAAAATATTTAAACAATTAGAAGAGGGAAAAAGGGCGTAATTTTGGACAGGTTTATGATGAAAGATTGTAATTCTGTCAGCACCCTAACTGAAGTTGGCCTCAAACTCTCAAAGGTTGGAGCAGGAAAAAGGGTGGATACAACTATGTTCAAACAAATAGTTGGAAGTCTCATGTATTTAACTTCTACAAGGCCAGACATCATGTATGTTGTCAATTTAATAAGCGGGTACATGGAGAATCCAACTGAAGTTCATTTTGGCTGCAAAAAGAATCTTCCGTTACTTCAAAGGGACAACAAATTTTGGAATTCTGTATAAACATGGTGAAAAGTCAAGTTTGTTTGGGTATTTAGATACTAATTATGTTAGAGATCTCGATGATTGCTAGAGTACTTTGGGAGCCGTGTTCATGCTAAATTATGGAGCTGTCAGCTGGTCATCAAAAAAGCAGTAGATAGTAACATTGTCAACTATTGAGGTTGAGTTTGTCGTTGCAGCATCAAGCTCTTGTCAAGCCATATGGTTACGAAGGTTATTGGAAACTTTAAGCAATCAACAACAAAACTCATCGCTGATATACTGAAATAAATATAGAAATTGGAAGCAACCAAAGAAAACAGAGATGACCAAGGAAAACAGAGATATGCTGAAATTGAGTTTTATTACTCAATGAAGAACTGAAGCAAAACTAAGGATTACAAAGGTTATAAATACTAAAAGTTTTCCTAAAAAGTCTAAACCAACACCAACGTTCCTATGAGATTATTTGCCTAAATAAAAGGAAGACTTAAAACAAACTAGAATTATTCAACAAAGACTAATTCAGCTGCTTGACAACTGTAAGTTTCACTAATTTGCAACACTCCCCCTTAGTGCAAACTTACTGTCAACAATACCAAGAGCACCTCGAAATACTTCAAACTTTGTTTTGCCAAGCGCTTTGGTAAATATATAAGCAATTTGATAATCGATTTTAATTTTCTGCAGCTGAATATCCTGAGTCAAAACAATCTCTCGAACAAAATGATAATGTGTTTCAATGTGTTTTGTGCGGGCATGGAACACTGAATTTCCAGCAAGCTTGATTGCACTTTCACTGTCACAATGAATAGGAATTGGATGGTCCAAGACAGAAAACATTTCTTGAATAAGTCTCTTAAGCCAAATACACTCTTGAGTGGCCATAGAGGCTGTAACATACTCGGCTTCACAACTGGAAAGAGCAACAGTAGATTACTTCTTGCTGCACCACGAAATTGTTGCTGATCCCATATTAAAACAATACCCTGTTATGGAGTGCCTATCATTTACATCTCCAACCCAATCTGCATCTACAAAACCAGTCAACATGAATGTGTCTGTTGCTGATAAACTAACCCAAAATTCAGAGTGCCTTTTATGTAGCGAAGAATCCTCTTGGCTGCAATTAAGTGACTTTCACATGGTTTGTCCATAAACTGAGAAACGACTCCCACAGAGAAAGAAATGTCAGGTCTTGTGATAGCTAAATAGAATAAGCTGCCAACAATCTGTCAGAAAAGTGTTGCATCTTCCAAAAATCTTCCTCCATCTTTGACTAACTTCAAGCAAGAGTCCATAGGAGTAGTCATTATCTTTGACTCCCCCATACGAAAACGGTCCAGCAACCTTGTTGCATATCTGGTTTGAGAGACAAAATATACATCTGACTTTTTAACCTCCAGTCCAAGAAAACAGCTAGCTTCACCCAAACTCTTCATTTCAAAGCGAAGAGACAAAGCATCTTGAAGACTAGTTATTTCAGCCTCGTTATCACCCGTGATAATCATGTCATCCACATAGAGAAGAAGCATTGTGCATACTGAGGACGTTTTCTTAACAAATAAACTTGAATCTGCATTTGAAGACTTGAAACCACAAAAATCAAGGTATTGAGCAATTTTACCATACCAAGCACGTGGCGCTTGCTTGAGGCCATATAAGGCCTTCTTGAGTCACACATGATTAGGGAACTCTTTAGAAATAAATCTATGCGGCTGCTCCATAAAGATATCATGATCTAACTCCCCATAAAGAAATTCGTTCTTTACGTCCAATTGCCACAATTTCCAACCTTTGTAAGTAGCTAACGAAATAATTGTTCGAATTGTTACCATTTTAGCAACATGACTAAAAGTCTCCTCGTAATCGACTGTGAAAAACCACGAGCAACAAGACGAGCCTTGTACCTGTCAATAGTTCCATCAGCCTTCTTCTTCAATTTGTAAACCCATTTGCAAGTAATTGCAGCAACATTCTTTGGTTTCGGAACAAGCTCTCATGTACAGTTCTTGTTTAATGCTGATATTTCCTCTTGCATCGCATCTTCCCATTCAGAAATACCCTTTGCTTCATTGTAAGACGTAGGCTCATCTTCACATAACCCTCCTGTAAAAAATAGAACACAACAGAGCAGCCATAATCATCTAAATAATCAGGTTGCCTTCTTTGTCTGGAGGTCCTCCGAAGCACCGTCCCCGTAGTCTCCTCTTGCTGAATATTTTCTTCAGTATGAGTAATATTACTCCCCCTTTCCCTAGATGCACCATCAGGGAAGGGTGAAAGATCAATTGTGCCTCTATCGGTGTCAATTTGAAGTGATGAAACTTCATCAAACACCACGTCATGGGAAACATCAACTTTCTTTGTTTCTGGATCCATACATTTCCATCCTTTCCTGTGAGTGTCATAACCAACAAAAATACAGCGCCTTGCCCTTAGGTCCAGTTTAGTCCGGTTAGTTTTTGAGACATGGACATAACAAACTGAACCAAAGACTCGAAAATAACTCACATTGGGTTTGTGATGGTATAGTGCTTCAAAAGGAGATGGTTCTGTCCCTGGCCATGAAGGTAAACGATTTATGACATGACAAGCTGTTTGAATAGCTGCTACCCACAGCTCTCTTGGAAGGTTCTTTGTATGCAACCATGACAAACACATAGATGTAAGATGTGCCAACTTGCGCTCAGCAACTCCATTTTGCTATGGAGTTTCCGGGCAAGTCATTTGACGTTGAACGCCATGCTCTCTGCAGTAATTTAGGAATTGATCAGACATGTATTCTCCTCCATTATCTGTGCGTAGACACCTGATTTGCATCCCGAATTCTTTATCTATCTGTTCCTTGAACTGAACAAAAATAGAGAAAGTCTCACTTTTGTTTTCCAAGAAATACACCCAAGTGAACCGAGAAAAGTCATCCACAAGAACCATTACATAGCGAAAACCTGAGTAACTGGGTGTTTTTGTCGGCCCCATCAGATCTGAATGAACTAGTTGTAATGCAGCGGAAGCTCTATTCTTTGAATTCGAAAAAGGAAGGCAATGTGATTTTCCATATTGACACCCAGGACAAACCACATCATGGTGAATCTCAAAAAGAGGAAGTCCATCAAGAAGCTTCTTTGTGGAGATTTTATGCAGCAACTGATACCCAACATGGCCTAACCGATTGTGCCAAAGCGTTGCACTTTCATTCTTACATGTTTTTTCAACATATGCATCACTTGCAGACAAAACATATAATGATTCTTTCCTTCTCCCAGTAAATAAAACATCAGCTTCTATGTGCTTTATATTAGAAAGAATTTAGACATTTTCAGGACCAAAGAGAACATACCTCCTAGCGTCGGTTATTTGAGAAACTGAGGCAAGATTCTTTTTTAGGCCTGGTACATAATAAACATCTTTGAGAGAAACTCCTCTGTTATTAGAAATATCTTCCTCAAAATGTCCTTCTTTCTCAACACGATATAAGGAATTATCAGCCGTCACAATGTTTTTCTTCCCACAATGTGGACGAACGTCCGACAATGAAGAGTCATTTCCCGTTGCATGATGAGAGCAACTAGAGTCAACAATCCATTCGTTGTTGTAGTCTATAGAGGTATTAACATCTGTCTGTGTAGAGGTCACAATAGTTGATTGATCCGCTGTAATAGACAAGAAATGCTCCCATTTGGATTGTTCAGACTCATCTTTTTTATGAGCAACTTTTGTTCATGCTACCATAAGTTTGACACAACAATTGGCTTTAATATGGTCAGGTCTTCCGCATCTATTACACACAACTCTCACATGACAATCATGCTTCATGTGCCCCAGCTGTCCGCACCGAAAACATCCTTTTGAATTTCCACTAAATTTCCCTTCTCTGTTGGACTGCTCAGTGTCATCAGAACCTTGCTTGGAGAAGTTCTTATTCCTTTGGCCCTTTGTGTACAGAGCAACCTCCACTTGACAAAGAGATTGCATATCATTGCTGGTCATTTGTTTCACCAAGGCTTCTTGATTAAAAAGAAGATTCTCTAAATCAATAATTGAAGGTTGTGTTGTCCACCCTCTTGTATAGAAGGAATAAAGGGCATACACTCTTTTCGTAGTCCACAAATGAGATAACGACGCAACCGAGCATCACTCACGGGTTCCTCCGTATCCAGTTCTGAAATTTCAGTACACAAGGTTTTGACTGTTAAAAAATATTCTGGAATTGAAAAAGTACCTTGAGTCATTCTAGTAAGTTCATTCTCCAAGAACTGCAACCGCATTGTATTCTTTTGCGTGAACAACTGTTCAAGTGTCTCCCACACTTGTTTTGGCGACGAGACATCACGAACATGTGCGATGTAGTCTTGGTTGATCGAAGTTCGTAAGGCAAACAAGGCTTTTCCACACTTAATCTTCCACTTTCGCTGTAAGTCAGCATTTTGGGGTGTATCTTCTGGAATTACAGTATCATCACCAGAGATAAGATCCCACAAGTCCTGCCCTTGTAGATAAGCTTCCATGCATAACTTCCAGTAATTATAGTTGTTACCAACAAGCTTATCTACAGAAACGTTGCTTCCACCATTCATCTTCACTAAGCAATAAAATCAAACACCTGGTAGACGACCAAGCTTTGATACCATGAAATAAATATAGAAATTGGAAGCAACCAAAGAAAACAGAGATGACCAAGGAAAACAGAGATATGCTAAAACTGAGCTTTATTACTCAATGAAGAACTGAAGCAAAACTAAGGATTACAAAGGTTATAAATACTAAAAGTTTTCCTAAAAAGTCTCAACCAACACCAACGTTCCTATGAGATTATTTGCCTAAATAAAAGGAAGACTTAAAACAAACTAGACTTATTCAACAAAGACTAATTCAGCTGCTTGACAACTGTAAGTTTCACTAATTTGCAACATACTATGTGTGGGCAAGGAAAATTGCGCCTTGCCAGTTAGGGTTTCGTGTTGGCTGAGGAGGAGAAAAATCCACGAAGAGCACGGAATTGATTGATTGATTGAAGAGGGGAGAACGACAGGTGGGCGATTACTCCAACGACGCGTGGCAGAACCCCTAGAATCTGGAAACCATGTTAGGGTTATTGGGATTCCAAGAGCCTTCTTGAGTTCTTCGAGTTGAAAGAGTGTTCAAATCTCTCTAGTGCTTTTAGGTGGAATATCCAAGCCTTAAGCTACCAAAAGAGTCCTTTGATCTTCCAAGAGTCTAAGTCTTGAATTTAAAGAGAGGTCCCTTCCTTCATAGAATGGAAGGGGTATTTATAGAGCTTCCTAGAATTTAAGTAATCACATGTCAGGCACATGTCTTCAGGAAAATTCTAGAAATACCCTTTAGTCCTTAGAATAATGCCCATATCGCCCTGTCCTTCTAGCCACCAATCTAATCCCTCAATCAATTCCCAAAATGAGCCGCCTCCACGAGCCTTCTGCCTCGAGACACATGGAGGCTTCTCCCGGGTCTAGCCCCTTTATTTCTGACTTATCCGTCTTCATTTAATTAGGTTATGCGAACCATAATTTTTACATTTAATGAGGTCGTGGAACCCTAATTGTGCATTTAATTTAATTAGGTCATGTGAACCCTAATTTTGCACATGGGCCCACATTTGCCCCCTGCACAAGAGTCGCATTCCCAAATAGACGATCGTGCAATAATACTTCGAGTTTTTGAACGATTTTGTAGGACTCCACTTTACAAGTCTTGAAGATAAGAATCCTAGAAGAGGGAACACCTAGGAAACCAACCCCTTAGGGTTAAACCCTCGGGAGGCAAAACCTAGCAGGGCTCTTCCTTGGATATATTGGAAAATCTTCTGAAAATCTTTCCATAGCTTACCCAAATATTTGTTTCCTTATTTTTTTCTGGAAATTAAAAACAAGGCGAAGATCATTAAATGTTACCAAATAAAATTCAATATAATAAAATCTTTCTTTTGGTACACTAAATCTTTCCTTTTTTTATCAAATCAAATCTTAATTTTATTTTGAAAATAAAATTAAATCTTTCTTTATTTGATTTTGAAGACAAAATCCTTCCTTATTATCATTAAGAAGGAAAATCAAACATATATTTCGAAATTTCCCTTTGTTGGGAATAAAATCAAAGCTTCTTTTTTTCATATTTAGAAAATAATATCTTTATATACTTCTATTTAGAAATAAATTCAAAGATACTTATCTTTTGGAAATCAGCTTGAATCCTTCCCTTAATGGAAAAAGAGGGATTGCTTCCTTTTCCGTTGCAAGCACACTTTGGGGCTATACATGTATTCATATGTATGCATCTCCCAAGCCATTCACGCCTCCTTGCTTATCTTGCTTCATTTTGGATTTTCTTTCTTCCTACGAGCCAGGAAGATCCTCAAGGGAGCAGCAAGAGGACATTCCTCAATCCGAGTGAGAGGTTATAATGAGGATTCCTTCCTATATGGCCGAACCCTAGGGGTTGAACCCTATAGGGCCGAACCCTATGGGGAACCCGAGCCTTGGAGCTTCATTCCTTCTTCTATTTTTCTTGACTTGCTTCCTCTATTTCTCTTTTTTTTATTTCAGGCAATTGTAGTCTTTCTGTGCTTCCGAGCCCCATCACCTTGATCATATCTTGGTTTTTTCCCTCGAAATTCATCAGAGAAAGGCTATAATTTTTGCGGCGAAGGAGCACTCGTTCCAAGCAGTTGATTTATGGAGCAACAGGACCTCATCAAAGGAATGAAGAGAGGGAACAGCCCCTAGGGGGCCAAACCCTAGGGGGGCTGAACCCTACACAATTTTTTTTTTCAGGACTCCCCAATCTTTCTTTTGTCTTCCAAACCCCATTACCTAGATTACATCTCGGTTTTTTCCTCGGATAATAAAGAAAGACTTGACGTTTTGTCCACGAAAAAAAACGAAGGAAGAAAAAATGCTCTACATGCAGTGATATCGCTCCAGATGGCCAAACCCCTAGGGGCGAACCCTAGGAGGCCGAACCTTAGGGGGTCGAACCCTAGGGGGGGCGAACCCTAGGGGGAAATCTATGTTTTGGGTGAAAAAAATGAAGTTTCGGGACGAATAATTACTATTTGGATCATAACTTTTCATCCGTTTGGAGTTTTGGGGTCCATAATATATCAAAACGACTGTATATACGAGCCCTACAAAAGACATAGCCAACAGCCATGATGTATGCCATTATAAGTCCAAAAAAGGCTCCGATGGATTCCTTTTAGCCGTCCGAAGTTTTTTCAAAAATTTTTAGGAAATTTTTTCTTCCATAATTGTGACTTCTAACACTTTCTGACATTGTTTCTTCTTCTTTTCAGGTGTTTTGAAGCTTAACTCTCAGACTTTTCTTTTTGCCATGGTGAGCACTTCGAGCTAAAGCACTTTATTTGACGTCCCTTCCTTGCTTCTTTAGATCCCTTATGCTGAATTCTTTTTTCTTGTAGGCCTCCCCGTTGAACATTCTGCAGACTTGGGAACAGCCAAGGAGGCCCTGTTTCTCAATGATTGGGGAAGGGCTCCCCTCCTTTGGTCTTTTCAACGTCTTCTGGAAGTAAGTCCAAACTTATGACCGTACAATTTTTCCTCCACCATAGAAGGAAGGCTTGTTTCTATATCCAACGGCTTATGAAAGTTGGGGTGACTTTCCCGATTCTGATCGCATTCTCCTTCATTTCTTGTCTTATTCCTCTAACCACATTCAGGAATGGCAGCATTGGACCGGCGAAATACTTGGGAATGCTGAATATGTGGATATACTAAAGAGAAGGCTAACATTCTTCGTTGCATCCAGCTATGCAGGAACCTTCGTATCCAACAGGACCATGGTGCTCCTCTACATGTATATTCATCACTTTTTGGGGGGGAATGCACCTCTACTCTTGAGGATGTCTATGTCATCTATCAGTAAGCATTTTGCGCGTGAGTCACGCCTTTGGTGAGATGATCGCGCAAAAAATTGTAAGTGTTGAAGTCTTAATTCCAGTGTCTGAATACTTCGTGGGGCTTGATGTTTTGCAAGCCTCAAAAACAAAAGTCCTAGGAGAGGGAACCTCTAGGGAGTAAACCCTAGAAGGGCGAGCCTTAAAGGAGCTCTCCTGTGACATTTTAAAAATTTTCAATCTAATCGTTCGTACCTTCTCTGGAAATTTCTCTTTTCTTTAGAATCAAGAAGTCATTGAGAATCAAGAAGTCCGTGAAGGCCTGAAAGCCTCGAAGGCATGATAGCCTCGAAGGCTTGATAGCCTCGAAGACCTTTTGATAGCCTCGAGGACTTGCTGATAGCTTCGAAGGCCTGATAGCATCGAAGACCCGATAGCCTTGCAGACCTGATAGCATCGAAGACCGGAAGATAGCCTTGAAGACCTGCTGATAGCTTCGAAGACCTACTGATAGCCTCGAAGGCCTGATAGCCTCGAAGGCCTGATAGCCACGAAGACCAAGCTTTAGGTATTCCTCTCTCTTCAATTCGGCAGGTCATGGCCTTTAGATCGATCATGAACTTTCGTAGTTTTTTTTTCATTTCCTGTATCTGAAAATCATGTGCATATATTTCATACAAACTAACACTTGAATCTATACTTTTCTCTTTTTTTTCTTTTTTTTATAAATCAGAAGGAATAATCAAGTATAAGTGAAAGTTTGACAAATTTATTGATAATCAAATTGCTTTTAACGAAAAGCATAACATTTCATATAATAAATCTTGCTTTTGTTGGCGAAAGCATAACGTTCACCACTTTTAGAGATAAAGTATAACTTTTTCGGGGTTGAGGGCTTATACTCAGGCGCCTCAATTACTTTTATTAAAGTTGAAAGTATAACGTTTTGGGTCTGAGGACTTATAGTCAGGTGCCTCATTCACTTTTGATGATAAAGTGTAACATTCATTCGGGTGCCTCGTCACTTGGGTCGTCCAATTTTTTTGCAAGTACAGTCTATGAGGACTTGAAATCGGGTACCTCGTCACTTGGGTTGTCCAATTTCTTGGCAAGTGCAGTTAACGAGGACTTGAATTTGGGTGCCTCGTCACTTGGGTCATCCAATTTTTTGGCAAGTGCAGTCTACAAGGACTTGAAATCGGGTGCCTCGTCACTTGGGTCGTCCAATTTCTTGGCAAGTGCAGTCTACGAGGACTTGACCACCATTTAGAGTGGACCACCATCTTGGGTGGGCTTTTTTTTTATTCATCAATTCTTGTGCCTCCTCCCTTGGTCATCCCATTACTTGACAAGGGATACTCCTGAGGGCTTAAACCACCATTTTTGGTGGACCACCATCTCGGGTGGATTTTTAATTCGTCTGTAGTTCAGAGTTTTTCTGATGGTACATAGATCCAGTATTTGAGTTCTTGACTTCCGGGACTGCACCATGGGTGATAGTGTTGCACGTTTCTTCTCTTGGTTCAATCTCCCCGGCCGCCAGTTTCTCATGGTATATCCTCCGCAGACTGTAACAGTCCATAGTGGAATATTATGCCCTGCATATTGGTGGTATACACAGAAGTCAGGTCTTCTTTTCATTTCTTCCGTTACAACCAATCGAGGCCTTGGAGGTTTCACAACTCCGTGCTTGACCCATTGTTCGTACAGGCTCCTGAACGCCTTCTCACTGCATATTATAGCCTCCAGAACTGGCATTCTGGTATACTTGTCCCCATGTTTTTCTCTGCTTCGTTCAAATTTCTCATTCTTCTCCCTCTTGTCCCCTTGTGATTTTGACTGAGAATCCACCAAAGCCACAGTTGTTGTCCTATTGCTCTTCCATGTATCCATCGCATGACTGGTGAGAAATGTCATGATTCCCCCCAAGTCTTGTGCAAAAGATGAGAGGGTCGCAAATGAATCACACGCCTTGGTAATGAGGTGGGGCTTGAAGGAGTCTAAGGCACCATTGTTGCAAATGCTGACCAGGTTCTTTTCTTCAACCGCCTCTGCGCACTTCTGTGCCTGGGCCCTGAACCTGTCAACATAATCTGATAGCTCATCATTCGGTTTCTGTTTGAACCGCATGAGTTTTACAATGGTTACTTGTTTTTGCACATAGAAAAATTTCTTAAAAAATTATAATTTTAGGTCATCCCAATCATGGACTGACCTCTTCTCCAAATTGTAGTACCAACTGAAGGCACTATCCGTCAAAGTTTTGTTGAATTCCCGCATCAACAAGTTGTGATTGTTCACTTCATCATATCCCAGCCACGGAGACATCGACTCTACGAACCTGACAATATGTTTTCTGGCGTTTCCTTTCTCCCCGTTGTATTTTGGAAACTGCGGGGGATGCTCAATATACCCTGTCAGGTAGGGTTGCCTCCGAATGTGTGCAGGGTAAGGAGGAGTAAAGTCCAACTCGGAGGGTCGAGATGTCTGTCTGCAAAGTTGATTGATCGCGTCGATCATATCATCCTTCGTCACGTACTGGCTTGTGGCGTGAACTCTCTGGGTGTTGTGATATACTGCTGTATCAGCGGTGTGTATGGTAGAAAGATTGGTTGATGTACACTTGCATCGTGTAAAGCTGGCACTGGTGGCAGCTGTTGGCTCACTTGCTGGACATGGCTTGGAATGGTTGACATTTGCACATGTGGAAATGTAGGGAGAGCAGTTGGGATGATGTTTGTCTGAGGTTGGCTTGCTTCCAACATAGGTTGTGGTACGTCACCACTGTTCTGGGGCTCCAAGTTGATGATTGGAACCGACTAACTTTTCGTCGATGGAGGTACAATCTGGTTCTCTTTGTTGTTGCTGCCATTGTTGTTGTCCTCCACTCCTGCTTGTTCTCCCTGTGAATTGTCTGGGAACATGGCCTTGAAGGCGGATATCTGCATCAACTACTGACGAAAATTTCCCATTTCCTCTTGCTTCTTCTGCATCTCCATCATCATAGCCATCATCACCTATTGTCCTTCATGTGCTTCCTTCAATGCCTTGAGTATCTCCAGTTGCACAGCATTTGTCTGCTCTCCACTTTCTTCATCGCTTTGCCTTCCCATGCCTGTCTGCCTGACATTCGCTGGTTGTTGCTTAGCCATGTATGGTGATATTGAACTTCCTTTTGATGCGTCTTCGAGGATGGGTTGATCGAGATTTAGATTCACACCTTGGAAAGCTTGACTTGCTTACCTTGGAAAGCTTGACTTGCTTGCCTTGGAACTGGACCCGGTGAGGTAATGTTGTTTGTTGGTGAAGCTCTTCCTGTTATTCTCCCACTTCGAGTTGTGGGCATACCATTCACGAATTTTACACCTCCCCAGCAGAGTCGCCAAATAAATGTGGGCAAGGAAAATCGCGTCTTGCCAGTTAGGGTTTCGTGTTGGCTAAGGAGGAGAGAAATCCACGAAGAGTACGGAATTGATTGATTGATTGAAGAGGGGAGAACGACAGGTGGGCGATTACTCCAACGACGCGTGGCAGAACCCCTAGAATTCGGAAGCCATGTTAGGGTTATTGGGATTCCAAGAGCCTTCTTGAGTTCTTCGAGTTGAGAGAGTGTTCAAATCTTTCTAGTGCTTTTAGGTGGAATATCCAAGCCTTAAGCTACCAAAAGAGTCCTTTGATCTTCTAAGAGTTCAAGTCTTGAGTTTGAAGAGAGGTCCCTTCCTTCATAGAATGAAAGGGGTATTTATAGAGCTTCCTGGAATTTAAGTAATCACATGCCAGGCACATGTCTTCAGGAAAATTCCAGAAATACCCTTTAGTCCTTAGAATAATGCCCATATCGCCCTGTCCTTCTAGCCACCAATCCAATCTCTCAATCAATTCTCAAAACGAGCCGCCTCCACGAGCCTTCTGCCTCGGGACACGTGGAGGCTTCTCCCGGGTCTAGCCCATTTATTTCTGACTTATCTGTCTTCATTTAATTAGGTTATGCGAACCCTAATTTGTGCATTTAATGAGGTCGTGGAACCCTAATTGTGCATTTAATTTAATTAGGTCATGTGAACCCTAATTTTGCACCTGGGCCCACACTATGATAATACATCAACAATAAAGCTTTCAAAAAATCCAATTCTCCATGGGAGAAGCAAACATATTGATGTGAGGTATCACTTCTTGCATGACTTATGTAAGGATGGAGTTATTAATTTGGTGTTTTGCAAAAGTGAAGAACAGGTTGCTGATATTTTAACCAAGCCTCTTAAGGCCCGCTGCATTTCTGAAGCTTCGAAGCATACTTAGACTTTGTTCTTCAAGGGATGCTGTTCCAAGAAGGGCAATGCAAAATGTTGCAGTCTATTAAGATCATATTTCTAACTGATATTTACTGTTATTTTCAAATAAGGAGGTACTGGCCTATTCAATGGGAGAAGACCTATTATTTAGGAGTGTCTTTTATTTAGGAGTTTGTTCACGTTTTAGCTTAGTGTTTACTGCTTTGTTAGCCTATTCTTAGTGGTAGAAGTGGTTGCTATTTTATTGGTTTGTTAGTTGATGTATTGACTATTTATAGGCCTTTAGTTCTTTCAATAAAGTATTAAGTCTTTCATTTATCTAACTTTACTCCTCCACAAAGTAAATACACAATATTGTTTTAGTCCATCTGTTTGGGGGTGCATAGGGTGTTTGATTTCTCTTGGTAGTTCTGCACACGTTTTGTGCAGATCAAAATCACACCCATCACTCTCACTGCAACTATAATATGCACAGCCGCCTTCTTTGATTATTGGTCTCCAACATGCATCCCATAAAACATCCTCACGAACACTATTATTATCATCCTTATTCTCAATTCCTTCATTCAAGACAAGCAAATGCTTATTGTTTGTGTGTTTGTGTGTGTGTGTGAGAGAGGCGCAAGTTTTGGTAGTTTGGAACAGCGAGTTCTCAGATATTTAACACTCCCCCGGTCCTTTTTTTTATTCTTTTCAGATATAATTTTGTTAATTTTTGGCGTCATTTTCCTTTTCTTAATATTTGTGTGTTTTCTTGTAACATTAATTTAAAATGAGCGATTAAAAATCTCCTGTCAATGATATGCGTTGTGAATTATTGATTTGTTTTTAAACTTTCCACCTACTTCTACTCAAATTGATCCCATTTTATAAGTATTTGACAAATTCAAATACTTGTAATTATAGTATAAGTATTTGACAAATTCAAATACTTATAGTGTGAAGATGATTTAATTATCTTTCTCCGTGATTCCAGGTATTATTATTTATTATTTAACTGGCACATGGGGAAGACATTTTCTCGCCGTGATTCCAAGCATTATTGTTTCTTTATCTTTCACCATGATTCTAGATATTATTATGCCTGAATTTTAAAGATTTGCATGATAATACATATACATGTATATTACTCCCTCCTTTTCTTAATATAAGTCGTTTTAGAGTTATGCACAAATATTAAAAAAATAAATATAAAATATTAAATATAATATCAATTGTCTTTATTATCCTTGAAAAAAGAGTGTTATTTATTGGATAGAAAATAATGAAAAAACCAAAATTATATTTAATACTTTGGATAATATTAGAAACTAAACAATTAATACAGTATAAGGTTTTGAGGAGGGCGTTTTGGTGAGTTCTGGGAATACAAAAAGTATCTACTACGTATGTTGATGTTATTAATGATGAGTATAAGGGAGAACTATTTGCGTAAAGACAGTATATCAAATTATTTACCAATCATAATTGGTTTACACCAAATAAAATTATTAAGCCCGTAACTTTTTGCTTTAGTTTTGGATAAGCTAACAAAAGACGTACAAGGTGTGTTAGGGTTAGAGTATCTCAGATCAGGATCCTCTTCATTTTAATTTAAAATGGAGAGTCTTTACAAGAAAATCGGTTACTTCCGACGGAACTAAGTTCGACAAACATATTCCCTCGAAGATAATGTGGACAAGAAAATCGTACCTTGTTAAGGTCAGAGTTTCGTGTTGGATGAGGAAGAGAGAAATCCACGAAGAGTGCAGAATTGATTGATTAAAGAGGGGAGAAGAACAGGTGAGCGATTACTCCAACGACACGTGACAGAACTCTTAGAATCCGAGAATCTTATTAGGGTAGCAAGGATTCAGAGAGCCTTCTTAAGTTTTCGAGTTGAGTTTTCGGGTTTAAGCTAACAAATGACGTACAAGAAGGCGTGCTAGGGTTAGAGCATCTCGGATCAAGATCCTCTTCATTTTAATTTAAATAGAGAGTCTTCATTTAAAAGTTCAAATTTAAAGTTATTAGATCTAAGGTCTAGAAGTTATAACCACCTCATTTAAAAGCCATTAATTAACTTAACTCTAACCAACTCATTTAAAACTCACTAACCTAACTCTAGTCACTCTATTTAAAAGCCAATAACCTAACTCTAGCCATTAATTTAATATAACACTAATATATTAGTGTTATATTATTATTAGCACTTTGTTATTATTATTATTATTATTATTATTATTATTATTATTATTATTATTATTATTATTATAACACTAATAATAATAATAATAATAATAATAATAATAATAATAATAATAATAATATAATAGTGTTATATTAAAATGATAAATAATAATAATAATTTAAATAATAATAATAAAATAATTATTAAAAAAACCAATGAGGGACATAACAAAGTGCTCATAATAATAATATATTAACGTTATATTAAATTAATGGCTAGAGTTAGGTTAGTGGCTTTTAAATAAAGTGACTAGAGTTAGGTTATTGGGTTTTAAATGAGGTGGTTAGAGTTAAGTTAGTGACTTTTAAATGAAGTGGCAACTTCTAAACCTTAGATCTAATTACTTTAAATCTGAACATTTAAATGGAGACTATCCATTTCAAATTGAAATAAATCATGATCCATCTCCAACAGCCTCTTCAACCACTTTGGGATACTCAAATAGGTGAGTCACATCAAAAAAATTATCTCTAACAGTCTCTCCAACCTTAATATTCAAATCTACAACTTCATTCTCCCTCTTCAGAACTGATAAGTTGACCTTGCATCTTCAAAATATTTATTTTCTTACTTTGACACATGTCCTTTTACTTAACACCAATTAACTCTAAAATTAAATAAGAAGTCAGGTGTCAAAATTTAAGTGGGGAACACAATGGAACATAGAAAATAGGGACAGGATCTGCTCTCCTCTTCATGGGAAGTTGAAAACCATTAATACAAGGAAAAAAAATTTTTGAGACAATGAGAGAAGTTGGGTGATATAAAAAAATAAATAATTTATTCTTCTAGAAAATTGTGAACAACAAATAAATTAAAATAATTTTTTTCTTCTAAAAAGTCAATTATTATAGAATGAAGGTAGTATAAACATAGAAATGGGGCAATTAATTTTATGTTTTGAACTATCTAACATCAATTTCGTCATTCGTACAATATTAGGTGCAAACCGGAAAATGGAGGTGCAAACCGGAAAGTGGGGTTGCAAACCGGTTTTAATAGCTGTAATGAGTCGTGGCGAAGCTCCCTGGGTAAGGCGGCACATATTTTATGGAGAAAGAAACTGCATTCAAGGCAGGCGTAAAATGGTTCCTCCTCTGCATCGATAGATTTTACGCACCCATCACATATCAACATTTCTTCACTCCCCTTCATCTCATTCCCATCCTTACTCTGAAGCTGCAGGTTTTCGAAAAGGATTAATGGATGATCCTCATGACTCCAGTGGTAAAGCTCATCTCTAACTGCTTCAATACGATCTGCTGCTTCTGGACGAAGACTTTCCACAAATCGGCGTATTTCACCGTCCCTGAATCCGCAAAATCAATTTCATACTGAACACTCAATTAAAACTAGAATTAAAATATGGGGGAGCACAACGTACGTACCTCAAAACTGTAGGTGCATATGTCGCACAATTGATATGTATAAAAATTGTACATCCAGCACACATGTAAAGCCAATTGCATGGATTCAATCTCTCCTTACAAATATTGCAATACTGCCAAATAGTACGATACTTGTCTGGAATAGAATAAGAGAGGGTAAGAGGATGACTATGAAAAGTGGGTTCGATAGTGGCGGGTGAAGAAGCACAACTTTTGTGAATCCAAAAGGGGCATTCGGTACAATGATAAGACAAGTCCTCTGCTACACGGTCACAAGCATCACAATGAAATATGGCCGGGCGTTGCAGTAAGGTTAAATTGTGGTCATGACTTTGATGGCGAAAACTGCAGTCCTCAAAAGCGCACTCCACTTCAACGTCATACTCACAAACAGAACAATTGTAGGTGAACCCCCGCGATACAGAGCGACAAATATCACATCCAGATGATTCGCTCGCATATGGCGGAACTGCAAAGAGAGTGAGGGAGTGTTCGGGGTGCATAGGGTGTTTGATTTCTCTTGGTAGTTCTGCACACGTTTTGTGCAGAAAGAATTCGCACCCATCACTCTCACTGCAACTATAATATGCACAGCCGCCTTCTTTGATTATTGGTTTCCAACACGCATCGCAAAAAACTTCCTCGCGACCACTATCATCATCATCCTTATTCTCAATTCCTTCATTCAAGACAAGCAAGTGCTTATGGCTAAAATGTTCAATGGCCATTTTTCTCTATTTCCCTATATGATTGTGTGTGTGTATGAGAGGGGGAGAGAGGGAGAGGCGCAAGTGTTGATAGTTTGGAACAGCGAGTTCTCACATATTTAAAGACTTAATCATGGAAAACAATCTTAAAAAATGAAATGGTGGAGTATTTTTATTTACCATTCCCCCGTTCCTTTTTATTTATCTAACTTTTTTAGATAGTCGTGGAATTTATTCTTTTTTATTTGTCATTTGTAAATTTTTTAAAAAATATTCATAATTTAATTTATTATATTGTTCCTACATTAAATATTAATTAGTTTGTCTTTTATTTTTTCAATGAATTTCGAAAAAGTAATATTAAAATTTTATACTAATTTTAATCAATCAGATAAAGAATTAATTATATTTCTTAATAGAAAAAATGTCACATATTAAAATATAAATGGTCGAAGTTGGTCAACTAACGTCCTTAAAAAAAAGATGAAAATAAATTCTATCTTGACTTTAATTTATAATTAGAAAAATTCATACTTAGTTATTTAAAACATTAAATAAATATAAATTCGATAATTTTTAACGTCCTTTTCCCAATGTTAATATTTGTATTTTTTCTTATAACATCAATTTAAAAACGAGCAATTAAAAAGTCCGGAGTCAATGATAGTAGCAACTTGCATTTACTTTTAAACTTTGCAGCTAGCTTCTTCTACATTGGAATAAATGACTGAATTATTGGCGTAGATTCATATGCACGACGACGGAGTAGGACCACATTTTTATGTGTAAACAAATTAATTCCATTTATTACATATATACCAGAAGCATTCTGAACCAGCAACAAAAATAAAATAAAGAAAAATGTAAATATGCAATGCTATCAAGCATAAGTGTTATATATTTACTTATTTATAATTAATGTGGGTATGGAAATCGTGTCTTGCTAGTTAAGTTTTCGTGTTGGCTGAAGAGCACGGAATTGATTGATTTATTGAAGAGGGGAGAAGAACAGGTGGACGATTACTCCAACGACACGTGACAGAACTCTCAAAATTCGGAAACCGTGCTAAGGTAGTAGGGATTCCAAGAGCCTTCTTGAGTGCTTCGAGTTGAGAGAATGTCCAATTCTTGAGTGTTTTAAGAGAGAATGTCTAAGTCCCAAGTCACCAAAAGAGTCCTCCCACTTCCTAGAATGGAAAGAGTATTTATAGAGTTTCTTGGAATTAAGTAGTCACATGTTTTCAGAAAAATTCCAGAAATACCATTTACTCATTAGAATAATACTCATATTGTCCTGTCATTCTAGCCACTAATCCAATCCCTCAATCAATTCCCAATAAGAGCCGCCTCCACGAGCCTTCTGTCTCGGGACACGTGGAGGCTTCTCCTGGGTCTAGCATATTTATTTTTGACTTCTCCATCTTCATTTAATTAGGTTATATGAACCCTAATTTACGCATTTAATGAGGTCGTGGAACCCTAATTGTGTATTTAATTCAATTAGGTCATGTGAACCCTAATTTACACCTGGACCCACATTTGTCTCCTGCGCGAGAGTCACGTTTCCAAAGAGACAATCGTGCAAGAATAATTCAAGCTTTTGAACGATTTTATTGGACTCCACTTTGCAAGTCTTGAAGACAAAGATCCTAGAAAGAGGGAACCCCAAATGAGTCAAACATTTAGGGTTAAACCCTAGGGAGGCAAAACCTAGCAGGGCTCTTCCTTGGATATATTGGAAAATCTTTCAAGAATCTTTCCATAGCTTGCTCAATATTTGTTTCCTTATTTTTTTTGAAAATTGAAACAGGAAAGATAATCAAATATCACCAAATAAAAATTGATCTAATAAAAATTTTTCTTTTGGTAAACCAAATCTTTCCTTTTCATCATCTCAAATCTTAATTTCATTTTAGAAATAAAATCAAATCTTTCTTTATTTGATCTTGAAAGCAAGATTTTTTCTCTCTTTTTTTTACTATACACACACACACACACACACACACACACACACACACACACACACACACATATATATATATATATATATATATATATATAATTTTTTTTTAAAAAGGAAATTAGTCTTTTTTCGAAATTCTCCCCTTGTTGGGAATAAAATCAAATCTTCCTTATATTTAACAAATAATATCTTTATTTAAGAAGCAGGATCAAATCTACTTATCTTTTGGAAACTATATCAAGTCCTTAATAGGAACGTGGTAACACTACAAGAAAAAATCTTATTTTCGACGGAATATTGTAAGACCCCGAATTTTATGAAATAAAAGTATTCAATTTTCTTATAATTATTATTTTATTTAGTTAATGGTTAAATTGATAAAGGGTTAAAGTTAAGGGTGATATGTGAAAATTTTTCAAAGTAAGCAAGTTAATATAAAATATTCGTTGTGTCGGAGAATATTCGTTTGGTCGGAAAATATTTTTTTTGACAGAGAATATCCGTACGCCGACACCATCATTGGTGGACCCCACAACGGAATAACTGTCGGAGTTAAAAAACGACAGAAATATCTTTTTATAAAAATAACGGCAAAAGTTTTACCGTTAAACTGTTGAAATACCCGGTGGTAAAAGTACAATAATACGCGTGGTTGCATAATAGCACACGGTATTGATTATTGATGCTTAAGTAAGAAGCCACTCAGTTTATTCAATTATTGCTACAGTAGTTTCTACATAATATCTCTCATATTATTGATTCAATTATTGTCATAGTATCATCTACATAATATTTATTATTATTAAATCAATAATTGAGACGACAAAGTTATTCATATTATTATTTACAATATTGACGATGTCTAGAAAGTTCTGTCGATGAGAGGTTTGGTCACCTAATTGCGCGCCAATAGGGAGAAATCTTTATCGGAAAGCCCCCTCTTTCTTGAGAATGATCTGGTTGTTAAATATTGTGAGTTGTAATATTAATGATGAATAATTGTTAATATATTAAAAATGTGTTTATTGAAAATAAGTGAATTACAAAAGTTAGAGGGGAATAATGTAAACTTAAAAAACTTTAGGGTACCAAAGTGTAATAAGTAAATCAATCTGGACCGTCGATGGTGATTTTATTAGTAAATCAATCTGGACCGTCGGTGGTGGTTTTAATAGTAAATCAATCTGGACCGTCGGTGGTGGTTTTAAAAGTAAATCAATCTAGACCATCGGTCGTTGTGATTTTAATAGTAATCAATATGAACCGTCCGTTCTAATAGTAAATCAATCTGGACCGTTCGTGAATCAGTTACTATTTAGTCCATTCTCCTATAAATAGAAGCTTAATTTTTCTTTCATTCTCACCAATTCACTGAGGCTCACAAGAGAAACTATAGAGAGAGATATAGAGACCAAGAAGAAGAGTATTCTGCTACTTCATTATTGCAGTATCCAGTCTTCTACTAAGGTAAGTGATATTATTTGTTGTATTCGTAAGGGGTGTTATTTCTTTTGTATTCGTAAGGGGTATTATTTCTTTCATATTCATAAGGAATATTAATTTTCGTATTCATCCTTTGATATATCGGAATAACCTGTCTACGCGGATTACGTACCGCATGACAGGTGAAAATCCATTTGCAGTTTCGTATATTATTTCTTTTCATATTCTTAAATCTAAACTTACTATGGTAAGTATTGCTTCTATAATCCCTGAAATTAGTGGAATATCCTTGAGTTTTGCGCTTCATCCAGTATCGTTTCATTAGAATATTGATCTAATATTTCTTATTAAATATCAATATTTTTACCCGGGATACTATTCACGAGTTACTATTCACTCGAATATTATTCACTCGGGTATTCGGGCTATTTTTCATACCGAGGTACTATTCACGAGTTATTATTCACTCGGGTATTATTCACTCAGGTATTCGGGATATTTTTTATGTCGGGGTACTATTCCCTAAGTACTATTCATGAGATACTATTCACTCGGGTACTATTCACCCGGGATACTATTCACGATTAAAAAAATTAATTTCTTTTCTATCCAAGATTATTTTTGATACATGAATATTATTCTTGAATTTTACTCCACAAAGCAGTATCATGTTGACAATTTAGATATTTTTAAACGCTGGATAAATTTAAAGTCTTTAATATTTATCCTTGATCTCGTTTGATTGAATTCTTATATCATTGTCATCATCCTCATGCTTATATTGTGATAAAAGTCATCTTTGGCCCGTAGTGCATAGATGAACTATTGATTGGTATGATTATGACCAAGGATTATTCGGTGCAATCATAACCCGTAATGTTACAAATGATGTGATAAAAGTCCTCATTGGCCCGTAGTGCATTGATGGACAGTTGTTGGTATGATTATGAACAGAGGTTATTCGGTATGATCACGACCATTGGTGAAAACACGAATATCCTTGGCCTGTAGTGCATGAATAATTTGTGGTCGTGATACTAATGAATATCCTTGGCCTGTAGTGCAGGGATGATTCGATGATGTGGTTTACTTATTAAGCTGAGTCTCAACGATAAAATTGATGATAAACTTTTTAAATCATAGAAGATAGTGGATATCATACTATACTTGACTCTTCTAATGGATTGCCTGTTCCGCTGCAGTTAAACTTGATGTTTATTGTATTTTATCAGTTTAACACTGTTGAAGGCTAACGATAATTTATTATGCATTATCTTAGTCATAATATTTTTTACTGGCTAGTGTAGCTCACTTTTTTGCTTTTATTGTTCTCTTTAGAAAATGAGAACGTAGTCGGGACTAGTCGGGGAACGGAGTGATGGTCCGAGATGGTTGTTTTAGTAGTTCTCGCTATTTTGTGTGATAATAAATGTAATGAGGATTGAATTTGAGTTTGAATATTGTTTATGAGATAATATTCGTGTAAAAACTCAGCTATGTTTTGTCGTATTTTACACGATAATTGTATTAATTAAGTTTGTATTTGAATTATGTACCATGTATTTGGCGACCTAAGATGGGTGATGTATACCTATTTTGGGGGCATCACAGTTGGTATCAAAGCTTAGGAATATGATCCCTAACTGAGATGTGAGATTAGAACTAAGAGATGAGAGACGGGTAATTCCTTCGCTAGTATGACCTACCTAAGTTTATTTGTTATTTAATTGGTCGGTCAGAGTATAGGGATAATATATGGCATGTGAATTAACCCTTGTCTTGTGGTAGTGTTTGAAAATGACATCTAAAAATGTTGACATAAGCAATGGAGCACATGAGACCGTTGAGTCACCGCTGATCAATAACCAGGATAATGTGCATCAGAAAATCGATAATCCTCGTGTAAACAACAACACCGACCAAATGACGAACGATGGTACGTTTAGGAGTTTTTTAGAATTCATGCAAACGAGAGAGACTCATGTTCATAATGCAGGTGGAAACACTGGCAACTCACGGCTGGTCACTGCTAAGTAGTTCAAGGAGTTGGGACCACCGGAGTTTTTGAGAAAATCAGAACCACTTAAGGCAGAGACGTGGATAAAGCAGATCACTAAGATATTTGATGTCTTGGAATGTTCAGACGAGCAAAAGGTTCCCTTCGCCACCTTTATGTTGCGTGAAGAAGCGAATTATTGGTGGGAATCCGTAAAACGTACTCAACCTTCCGTACTAAAAATGTCTTGGGAGAAGTTACAAGAATTGTTCAACGACGAGTACTTTCCTGAAAGTATTCGTCACATGAAGAAAGTGGAATTCATCAAGTTGGAGTAAAATAATATGACCGTGTCGCAGTACGATGCTAAGTCGCTAAAGATGCCAAGGAGGGTATGTTCCATAATATTCTAAATTAATGAAATCAAACGACATAGTAAAAAGTTTGTAAACCTTCTTTACGCCACCAAGCCATCATCAATTGATTACTTTGCCCCCACAAGATCTATAGCACATGGATCTGGACAAAGTAGAAAGTTACACGGGGCACATTCAAGAACAGGTTCTCCATCCCTACTTTTACCACACTCGCCGCATGGGGAAGGGTACTTATTTGCACTCTTCCGAACGAATGTGAGGCTGTGCGGGTGACGGACAAATTTATGGGTGCTGCCAAACTTGACATTTGAATACTTGTCAATTGGACGAAGGCAATCAATATGAAAAGCTTGATCACAATCACCACAAAAGTAGAGCCAATATTTTGTGTCTATTTCTTCCTCGCAAATCTCGCAATAGAATAGATCTGGATGATCCGGGATTGGTGGATACACCAAGGGGATGGGGTGAGGATCCCATCTGTGCCTGATGGTTCGGGGCAATACAATGCATCTGGAATGTATATGGAAATCCCAAGCTTCACATCTATATTCCATATCTTCAATCCAAAGAGAACACGAAGCACACCTGTCACGCGTACTCGTCAGCTTTATCATTTTGAAGGTCGCCTGGGTCACGACCATTTTATCATTTTGAAGGAGAGGGTGCTCGTGAGCTTCATGTTTGATGCTTTTAGGTAGAGCAGCACATATGACATCGTCAAGGCCTATACTACCGGATGAGTAGAACCCATTTGTAGCTATCCTGCACTTTCTACACCATATGAAATAAAAATCATATCTAGGTTTTAATAGCTGTAGCGGTTCGGATTCAAATGGGTTGTCATGAAACTCCCTGGGTAAGGTGGCACATATTTTATGGAGAAAAAAATTGCATTGAAGGCAGGCGTAATATGGATCCTCCCCCTCCTCTGCATTGATAGATTTTACGCACCCATCACATATCAACATTTTTTCACTCACCTTCATCTCATTCTTATCCTTACTCTGAAGGATTAATGGATGATCCTCATGACTCCAGTGGTGAAGCTCATCTCTAATTGCTTCAATGGGATCTGCTGCTTCTAGACTAAGCCTTTCCACAAATTGGCGTATCAGATCCAATGATGATTGTTCAGGCATTAATGGAAAAATCATCAGATTGGGATCAATCTTTATTCCACCCCCAACACTGAATCTGCAAAATCAATTTCATACTGAACACCATATATGTCAATTAAAACTAGAATTAATTAAAATATGGGGGAGCTAGCTCCACGTACCCCAACACCGTAGGTTCAGTTGTCACACATTTGATATGGGTAAAAATTCTACATCCAGCACACATGTAAAGCCAATGGCATGGATTCACTATATTCTTGCAAATATTGCAATTCTGCGAAAAAGTACGATACGTCTCTGGAATAGAATAGGAGAGGGTAAGAGGATGACTATGATAGGTGGGTTCGATAGTGGTGGGTGAAGAAGCACACTCTTTGTGAATCCAAAAGGCGCATACGGTACAATGATAAGACAAGTCCTCTGCTTCACTGTCGCAAGCATCACAATGAAATGTGGCCGGGCGTTGCAGTAAGGTTAAATTGTGGTCATGACTTTGATGGCGAAAACTGCAGTCCTCAAAAGCGCACTTCACTTCAACGTCATACCCACAAACAGAACAATTGTAGGTGAAACCCCGCGATGTAGAGCGACAAATGTTACATATTGATGATTTTCTCTCATATGTAAAGAGAGTGAGGGAGTGTTCGGGGTGCATAGGGTATTTGATTTCTTTTGGTAGTTCTGCACACGTTTTGTGCAGAAAGAATTCGCACGGATCACTCTCACTGCAACTATAATATGCACAACCGCCTTCTTTGATTATTGGTCTCCAACACGCATCGCAAAAAACTTCCTCACGAACACTATTATTATCATCCTTATTCTCAATTCCTTCATTCAAGACAAGCAAATGCTTATGGCTAAAATGTTCAATCGCCATTTTTCTCTATTTCCCTATATTATTCTGGATATTTAAAGACTTAATGATGAAAAACAATCTTAAAAACTGATTTGCTTTAAAACTTTCCCGCTAGCTTCTACAATAAATGACAGAATTATTGGCGTATTCCTCATATGCACGACGGAGTAGGATCACATTTTTATGTGGAGCTCTATATATATAAGTAAGGGTGTAAACGAATCGAGTCGAACCGAGTATTGAGTTGTTCAGATTTGGTTCACAAAATTTATCGAGTATAAAATAAGGTTTGATTGAGTCTCATTTAACTACCGAGTCGAGCACGATTTCGAGTCCAGCCCGAGCAGTGCAACAACTCATACAATCCTTCAAAGTGAAAAATATTTTTCACAACTGATCAAAGCTAAGAGAAATGTAGGAACTATCTCTGGGACATCAAATTTAATCGAGGGATTTGGAAAAGCTAGTTTCTTGCTACCAAATGAGACACAAGTTTTTATCAAAGATGCTCTATATTCTAGTAAATCAAGAAGAAATTTGCTTAGTTTTAAAGATATTCGACTAAATGGTTTTCATATTGAAACAACCAATGAGAATGATAATGAATATCTTCTCATCACTTCTACTATTTTTGGAAAAAAAAATATCCTAGAAAAACTTCATTCAATTTCTTCTGAATTATATACTATAAAAATTAGAGCAATTGAGTCTCATACTGTTGTGATTCCAAAAATCATAAATCCCAAATCCTTTATGCTTTGGCATGAAAGACTCGGTCATCCAGGCACTTCTATGATGCGTCGTATTATTAAAAATTCTACTGGTCATCCTCTCAAAAATAAGAAGGTTTTTTCTAGTAGTGGTTTTCTTTGTGCTGCGTGTTCTCGAGGAAAATTAATTGTTCGACCATCACCAGTAAAAGTTTATAAAGAAGCTCCAAAATTCCTAGAGAGAATTCAAAGAGACATTTGTGGACCCATTCACCCATTGTTTGGTTCATTTCGATATTTCATGGTTTTACTAGATGCTTCAACTAGATGGTCTCATGTTTGTCTTCTCTCTTCTCGAAATTTTGCCTTCTCAAAACTTCTTGCTCAAAAAATTAATTTACGGGCTCAGTTCTCGAATCATCCAATCAAGTCAATTCGACTTGATAACGCAGTCGAATTTTCATCAATGACTTTTAATGATTTTTGTATGACTATTGGAATCTCTATTGAGCATTTTGTTCCTTATATAAATACATAAAATAGTTTAGCTGAATCTTTAATAAAAAGAATTTAACTAATTGCACGTCTATTAATGTTAAGGACTAACTTAACTACCTCAGTTTGGGATCATGTAATTCTTCACGCTGCAGCCATCATTCGAGTAAGACTAACGGCTCTTCGTAAATTTTCTCCTCTACAGTTAGTTTTTGGACAGATACCTAACATATCACACTTTCGAGTTTTTGAAAGTGCAGTATATGTTCCAATTACACCTCCACAAAGAACTAAAATGGGAGCCCAACGAAGAATAGGTATTTATGTTGGTTTTGATTCTCCTTCTATTATCAAATATCTTGAGCCTTTAACGGGAGATGTTTTTACTGCACGTTATGTAGATTGTCATTTTGATGAATTTGTATTTCCACCATTAGGAGGAAAGAAAGTTTTAAATAAAAAATCCTTTGAATATCATGGAATGCATTAGAATTAAATTCACTTGATCCTCGTACAGGACAATGTAAAATTGAAGTTCAAAGAATTATTTATTTATAAAATATTGCAAATCAAATGCCAGATGTATTTAATGATGCTAGAAAAATTATAAAATCACATACACCTGCAGTGAATACTCCAGCAAGGATAGAAATACCTATTGAAAAATTAATTCCTGAAGAATTGACAAATAAGGTAATAGAAGAATCTAAACCACGCCAGAAGTGTGGAAGATCGGTTGGTGCAAAAGACACTGTACCACGAAAATTAAAAGCAAATAAGGGAATCCCAGAAGGAATACCCGCTCCAGAAGTAACACTTATTCCAACAGTGGGAATAACCCCAGAAGAGATACAAAATTTCAGTGAAGGGATAAGAGATGAACACCAAGAGATCTCAATAAATTATGTACATGATGAGAAAATATGGGATTGAAGCAAAGTCATGATTGATGATATATTTGCTTTCTCTATAGCATCAGATATCACTTTGATTCCTGACACGGATCCTGAACCACAAAACATGGAAGAATGTCGGAAAAGAAAAGATTGGCCAAAGTGGAAAGATGTTATTCAAACTAAGCTACAATCTCCATTGAAAAGAGAAATATTTGGACCAGTAGTCCAAACACCGCTGGGTGTAATCCCGGTTGAAAATAAATGGGTATTTGTACGAAAACGAAATGAGAAAAATAAAATTGTGTGATACAAAGCCCGACTTGTAGCTCAAGGGTTTTCACAAAAACCTGGTATTGATTATCAGGATACATACTCTCCAGTAATGGATGGAGTCACTTTTCGCTTTCTGATAGGTATGTCAACCATGAAAGGTTTGGAAACACGTCCGATGGATGTTGTAACAGCATACCTATATGGCTCACTTAACAATGAGATTTACATAAGAATCCCTGAAGGATTGAAAATGGCTGAATCACAAAGGCCCCGTCACATATATTCAATCAAGTTACAACGCTCATTTTATGGGTTGAAACAGTCTGGTCGTATGTGGTATAATCGACTTAGTGATTATTTAATAAAAGATGGATATATAAATAATCAAGTATGTCCATGTGTTTTTATTAAGAAATCACAAAGTGGATTTACCATCATTGCTGTATATGTGGATGATTTGAATCTTATAGGTACTCTTGAAGAACTCACAAGAATTGCTACTTATTTAAAAGATGAATTTGAAATGAAAGATCTTGGAAAGACAAAATTCTGTTTGGGAATACAAGTTGAGCATTTAGCATCTGAAATTTTTGTTCATCAATCCACATATGCTAAAAAGATTCTCAGTCATTTTTATATGGATAAAGCTCATCCTTTGACTACCCCGATAGTTGTTCGATCTTTAGAAGTTGATAAAGATTCATTTTGGCCTCTAGAAAGTGGGGAAAAAGTTCTTGAACCTGAAGTTCCATACCTAAGTGCAATAGGTGCTCTTATGTATCTTGCAAACTTTACACGACCTGATATTACTTTTGCTGTCAACTTGTTAGCAAGATACAGTTTTTCTCCGACTAAGAGACATTGGAATGAGATCAAACACATTTTGAGATAGCTCCGTGGAAGTATAGATCTCGGGTTATTTTATCCAAGAGATTCAACGTCGCGATTGGTTATGTAAGACCCCAACTTATTAATGAATAAAGTCAAATTTTCTCTAAATATTATTGTGAATAATAAGGGGTTAATTTGATATAATACTTTGGTTATGGGTGAAATGTGCAAATTTTATAAAATAAGCAAGTGGTTATAAAATATTTATTTTTGGTCGGTGAATATTCGGTTGGTCGTGGAATATTCTTGCTGTCGGGGAATATTCGTACGACGACGTAGCCTTGTGTGGGCCCCATAACGGAAAGCGATTGGATGAAGAAAACGACAAGTATAAGTTGTTTATAAATAACGGCGTAGTTGTTACCGTTAATACTGTTGGAATACCCGGTGGTTAAAATACAGTAGCACACGGTATTGCACCAATTATTGATTCTTACGTAAGAAGGCACTACTCAATAATTGTTACAGTAGTTATTATTCAATATTTTATTTTATTGATTCAATAATTGCTGCGTTGATATTTTATATTATTGTTGTTTCAATAATTGTTGCTGCACAGTATTTTCATTTATCAGATCAATAATTCATATTATTTGAATAATATTATTAGATAACATTATTGGCAATGTCTAGAAAGTTCTGTCTAAGGAGAGGTTTGGTCATCTAATTGCGCGCCAGTAAGGAGAAATCCTTATTGGAAAGCCCCCTCTTTCCTGGGAACGGCCTGGTTGTCATAAATGTGATTCTGTAATATTATTTGTGAATAATTAATTATTGATTCATATGATAAGGAAATATTTATTTTATGTGGATATAAATGAGGGATATATTTTTGTGGTTAAAAATGAAGGAGTTAATGTTGAGGTTTTTGTCAGTATTTTTGTCGGAATGGAGGTATTAAAAATCAGGGTTTTTGAGATAGTTTGCGGGGGTTATAATTTTTAATCCGACCGTTGGATCGTGGTAATTTTTGGATATGTTATACATATATAAGTTGAGTATATGTCCACAAATTTTGAACCGTTAAAAATGAACGTATGATTTATTACGAATTTTACAAGATGACTGGTTCAGAAATTGTTGAATTTTCGGAGTTTATCATTTTGGTGGAAAATTCTAGAATTGGTGGGCCCCACTTGTGGTTGGTGAAGAAATGTGCTGAATTATATTTCAAATGTGGTGGGTGGGAATAGTAGCAGGTAAAGCCATCAGGTTGCAGGTCAAACCTACCAAAATTTTCCTATAAATAGAGGGCTAAGTTAGAATTGAAAATCACACCAGAAACAAGTTTTCTCTCTTTCTCTCTCTAGATTATTGAGTGTATTTTGTGAGTATTTAGATACTTTGAGAGTTTCTATTCATCAGAGCAAGTTTCTTTCAGCCTTATACCGGTATTCCGACCAGAAGTACTGATATTTTGAGGTAAGGGATATTATTTTCTTCTTAATGATATTATTTTCTTCAATATCATTATGCTGAAATATTGATATGAGTTTTTATCAAATTTGGAACTTTTTGTGTCGGGGTTACTATTCACGTATACGGCACTATTCACGTATACGGCACTATTCACGAATACGGCACTATTCACCGAAAAATAAAATTTTCCCTTTTTGTCCAAGATGTCTATTATGGTTACTATCTTTGATTGTATCCATGTTTTGATCTTTATTTTTGAATTCTGCTTCACAATTGATTATTATGAAGTATTATTGATCTTGGATAAACTGTTATACGAATCCCTACTATTTGTCCTTCTGTCTCATTGGATTCGTTCTCTTTAAGATATTTTTCATCATCCTCAGTCCTAAATGATGATATTACTGAATATCTTTGGCCTGTAGTGCAAAGATGTATAATTACTTGATGAATATCTTTGGCCTGTAGTGCAAAGATGAACAGGTGTTGAGATGAACATGACCGACTGATGATACAAATGAATATCTTTGGCCTGTAGTGCAAAGATGAATATTTGGTTAAAGATGATTATTAATTGATGTTACAGGGATAAAATATTGATGATGGACTTTTAAATCTTAGAAGATAGTAGAATTCTTTCTCTACTTGACTCTTCTAATGGTTTGCTGTTTCCGCTGCAGTTGTTGATCTAAAACTTGTTGTCGATTATATTTTATCAGATTTTTCCCTGTTGAAGACTAACGATAATTTGTTGTATATTATCTTAGTCATAATATTCTTTACTGGGCTAGTTGAGCTCACCCTTTTCCTTTTTGTTCCATTTTTCTTCTCAGGAGGTGAGAACATAGCAGGATCTAGTCGGGGTATGGAGTGATGGTTCTAGAAAGATGTATTAGCAGTCCTCACTATTTCTGTAAAATAGTGTTTGAATAATTGTAATGAGGATTTATTTGAGTGTGGATATTGTCTAGAAGACAATATTTGTATTTAAACTCACAGTATGTGTTGTCGTATTTTGCACGACAATTGTATTATTGAAGTTGTAGTTATTTTCTGTACCATGTATTTGGCGACTCAGAATGGGTGTTGTATACCTATTTTGGGGGCGTCACAGTTGGTATCAGAGCTTAGGGATATGATCCCTGGCTGAGATGTGAGACAAGAACTAGGAGGGGAGAGACGGGGAATTCCTTCGCTAGTATGACCTGACTAAGTTTATTTGGTGTTTATTTGGTCGGTCAGAGTATAGGGATAATATATGACATGACTATTAACCCTTGTTTTATGGCAGTATTTAAGAATGGCAGCTGAGAACGTTAATAATGGAGTAAATCAGACCGTGGAGACACCTTTGATCACTACCCAGGGGAACGTGCAACAGGAAGGCAATATTCCTCCTGTAAACAACGTTACCGAGCAAACGATGAATGATGGAATGTTTAGGAGCTTTTTGCAGTTCATGCAAAATCAGACGAGGGAGACTCGTGTGCAGAATACGGGTGGAAATGATAACAACGCGCGGTTTGTCACAGCTAAGCAGTTCAAAGAATTGGGACCACCAGAATTTAAGGGAAAGCCGGATCCGATCATGGCGGAAACGTGGGTCAAGCAAATTACCAAGATATTTGATGTCTTGGGATGCACGGAGGAACAGAAGGTTCCATTCGCCACATTTATGTTCCGCGGTGAGGCAGACTACTGGTGGGAGTCTGTGAAGCGTACCCAGCCTGACGCACTCAACATGTCCTGGGAAACATTTCAAAAACTGTTCAATGACAAGTACTTTCCTGAAAGTATTCGTCATATGAAGGAGGTTGAGTTTATTAGACTGGAACAAAACAACATGACGGTGTCCCAGTACGAGGCGAAGTTTGCAGAGTTATCCAGGTTTGCACCTCATTTGGTCGAAAATGAGGAACGAATGACAAGGATGTTTCTGAGAGGTCTAAAACCCGAGATTCGGCAATATCTTATCTCTCATAAATTTTCTTTATATTCAGATGTTGTAAACAGGGCTCAATTATTAGAGCGAGATAATGAGTATGTGCAACCGAGGGACCACAACCAGGGTCATACCGGTGGCGGCAGTCATCGAAGCAATGAAAACCAGCAGGGAGGAAAACATTCGGACAAAAGCGGTAACCACTCTGGTGGTAATCGTGGTCGTGATAATAGAAGGAGCGAGTCGGGAGGAGATTTCAAGAAGAGAAGGTACAACAATGATAACGTGAAGACGTCAGCACAAACATCAACTGTTTCTAGGGGAGGAGAACGACCACCGGTCGTATGTTACAAATGTGGGAAAGAGGGACATATCAGCCCAAACTGCCCACAACAATCCAAGGTATGTTATAACTGTGGAAAGGAAGGTCATATAGCTCGAGAGTGTTCTGTAGCAAAACCAAGTTCAGCGGGGATGGTGACTCCAAAAGTTATCCCGGATAAGTCGAAATCAGCGGTTCCTGGAAGGGCGTTTGTCGTTACTGGCCAAAACGCGAGAAACCCGAACGAGGTGATCACGGGTAAGCTAATCTTGAATTCTTGCGAAGTTTATACTTTACTAGATACCGGTTCTACCCATTCTTTTATCTCTCCTGCTTGTGCTCAACGTTTAAACTTGACTCCGGAGAAATTGGACTTTAACTTATCTGTTGAAACTCCGTTGGGTGAAACCTTCGTTACATCTACAGTTTATAAATCTTGCATGATCCAAGTTGGCACTATCACATTACCTGTTGATCTTATCTCTTTAAAGATACTTGCTTTTGATGTGATTTTAGGAATTGATTGGTTAACCACTCATCATGCTAAAATTGATTGTTTTCGTAAGGTTGTTAGTTTTCATATTCCTAACCAACCTGTCATACGAATTCAAACTACTAAACCACTAAAATCAGTCACTGTCATATCAAGCCACAAAGCTATTCGTTTATTGAAAAACGGATGTCAAGCTTTCTTAGCCCATGTTATGGATTTGAACAAAGACAAGTCAGATTTGAATAATATTTCTATTGTTAGAGAATTTTCCGATGTATTTCCTGAAGAACTTCCCGGTCTACCCCCGGAACGAGAAATTGAATTCTTTATTGACCTTGAACCCGGTACAAAGCCCATTTCTAAAACCCCATATCGAATGGCTCCTATTGAACTTCAGGAGTTAAAAGTCCAACTACAGGAGTTGTTGGACATCGGTTTTATTCGTCCTAGTACGTCTCCTTGGGGTGCTCCTGTTTTATTCGTAAAGAAGAAAGACGGGAGTATGCGACTTTGTATTGACTATCGAGAATTGAACCATGTCACCATCAAGAATAGGTATCCGCTACCTCGCATTGATGACCTGTTTGACCAGTTGCAAGGAGCACAATTCTTTTCAAAGATCGATCTTCGTTCTGGATATCATCAGCTGAAGATTAAAACTGAGGATATTCCAAAGACTGCCTTCAGAACTCGGTACGGGCATTATGAATTCTTAGTAATGTCTTTTGGATTGACTAATGCTCCTGCTGCCTTCATGGATATGATGAACCGTGTATTCAAAGAATATTTGGATCAGTTCGTTGTTGTCTTTATTGATGACATCCTCATCTATTCCAAAAGCCGTGAAGATCATGAGCGCCATTTGAAGCTGGTACTGCAAAGGCTTCGTGAAAACAAGCTATATGCCAAACTGAAGAAATGCGAGTTCTGGCTTGAGGAAGTAGCATTCCTTGGGCACGTGGTGTCAAAACATGGAGTATCTGTCGACCCGGCGAAGATTGAAGCCATACAAAGTTGGGAGCAACCGAAGTCGGTAACCGAAGTACGTAGCTTTCTGGGCTTAGCTGGTTATTATCGGAGATTTGTGGAAGGATTTTCTCGAATCGCTACTCCGTTAACTCAGCTGACTCGGAAAGATACAAAATTCGTATGGAGTGAGGAATGCGAGAAGAGTTTCCAAGAACTCAAGAGGAGACTCATTTCGGCACCTGTTCTGACAATACCATCTGGTTCGGATGGATTTGTTATCTACAGCGATGCTTCAGGCAAAGGGTTAGGATGTGTTCTCATGCAACATGGGAAAGTCATAGCCTATGCCTCACGACAACTCAAAGAATATGAGAGGAATTATCCTACTCATGATTTGGAGTTGGCAGCAGTCGTTTTTGCGTTGAAGATCTGGAGACACTACCTGTATGGGGAGAAAGTGGAGATCTATACAGATCATAAAAGCCTCAAATATTTCTTCACCCAAAAGGAACTCAACATGCGGCAACGACGTTGGCTTGAGCTGTTGAAAGATTACGATCATACCATCCAATACCATCCTGGAAAAGCAAACGTAGTAGCTGACGCATTGAGTAGAAGATCATATGCGGGTACGAGTGCAATGTTGTTAACACAAAGGCCCATTTTGTATGACTTGCAAAGGATGGAGATAGAGATGAAGGCTCCAAGTACCCACATGATGATATCAAATATACGAGTAGAACCGACTTTAATCGATAAAGTTAAAGCTGCTCAAGCTACGGATATAGAGCTGATGCGTATGAAGAAGAAAGTGCAAGAAGGTGCTATTCCAGAAGCAAGAATCGATGAAGAAGGAATACTTCGAGTCAACTCCAGACTTTGTGTTCCTAACGATTTTGACTTGAAGCATAGAATAATGATGGAGGCACACAACACACCGTTTGCAATCCATCCTGGGAGTACCAAAATGTATCACGATCTTCGACATACATTTTGGTGGAGCAATATGAAAAGAGAGATCGCGGAGTTTATCTCGAGATGTTTAACTTGTCAACGTGTAAAAGCGGAGCATCAAGTACCAAAGGGTCCATTGCAACCACTTGAGATTCCGAAATGGAAGTGGGAACACATTACTATGGATTTTGTTACAGGTCTTCCCAAGGTTTCTCAAGGCATAGATGCGATTTGGGTTATTGTTGATAGATTAACCAAGTCCGCTCATTTCTTGCCGATACGTGAGACTTATTCCCTTGAACGTCTTGCTAGTATGTACGTGAACGAGATTGTGAGATTGCATGGCATGCCAGTATCCATAGTTTCGGATCGTGACCCAAGATTCACTTCACGATTTTGGGTTAGCTTGCAGAAAGCTATGGGCACGGATTTACGATTCAGTTCAGCATACCATCCTCAAACGGACGGACAATCAGAGAGGACTATTCAAACTCTTGAAGATCTATTAAGACTTTGTGTCTTAGATCTCAAAGGGAGTTGGGATAAGTACCTACCATTGGTGGAATTCTCCTACAACAACAGTTATCAGGCGAGCATAGGTATGGCTCCATTTGAGGCGTTGTATGGAAGAAAATGTCGTTCTCCAGTATGCTGGGACGAGGTGGGTGAAGCAACATTGTTGGGACCAGAATTGGTACGCATTACTACAGAGAAGATCCAAACGATTCGACAACGTATACAAACGGCACAGGATCGACAAAAGAGTTATGCGGATCTTCATCGGAAGGACGTGGAATTTAATATTGGGGATCATGTATTGTTACGTGTTGCACCATGGAAGGGAGTTACAAGATTTGGGAAGAGAGGAAAGCTCAATCCAAGATTTGTTGGTCCATTTGAGATTCTTGAGCGAATAGGAAATGTGGCATATAGACTCGCATTACCTCCAAGCATGTCTCGTGTTCATAATGTTTTTCACATATCTATGCTTCGTAAATATGTTAAAGACCCGAACCACATTATTGAGTTAGAACCAGACGAGATAGCTGAAGATTTAACGTACGAGGAGGTACCTGTTAAGATCTTGGATAGGAAAGAGCATGTCCTACGCACGAAGGTTATACCACAAGTTAAGGTTTTGTGGAGAAACCATGCTATTGAAGAAATGACCTGGGAGTTGGAATCAGAAATGAAAGCGAGGTATCCTCACCTTTTTGAAACATCAGGTACGTACGTCAATTTCGAGGACGAAATTTCATAAGGAGGGGAGGTTGTAAGACCCCAACTTATTAATGAATAAAATCAAATTTTCTCTAAATATTATTGTGAATAATAAGGGGTTAATTTGATATAATACTTTGGTTATGGGTGAAATGTGCAAATTTTGCAAAATAAGCAAGTGGTTATAAAATATTTATTTTTGGTCGGTGAATATTCGGTTGGTCGTGGAATATTCTTGCTGTCGGGGAATATTCGTACGACGACGCAGCCTTGTGTGGGCCCCATAACGGAAAGCGATTGGATGAAGAAAACGACAAGTATAAGTTGTTTATAAATAACGGCGTAGTTGTTACCGTTAATACTGTTGGAATACCCGGTGGTTAAAATACAGTAGCACACGGTATTGCACCAATTATTGATTCTTACGTAAGAAGGCACTACTCAATAATTGTTACAGTAGTTATTATTCAATATTTTATTTTATTGATTCAATAATTGCTGCGTTGATATTTTATATTATTGTTGTTTCAATAATTGTTGCTGCACAGTATTTTCATTTATCAGATCAATAATTCATATTATTTGAATAATATTATTAGATAACATTATTGGCAATGTCTAGAAAGTTCTGTCTAAGGAGAGGTTTGGTCATCTAATTGCGCGCCAGTAAGGAGAAATCCTTATTGGAAAGCCCCCTCTTTCTTGGGAACGGCCTGGTTGTCATAAATGTGATTCTGTAATATTATTTGTGAATAATTAATTATTGATTCATATGATAAGGAAATATTTATTTTTTGTGGATATAAATGAGGGATATATTTTTGTGGTTAAATGTAAGACCCCGAATTTTATGAAATAAAAGTATTCAATTTTTCTTATAATTACTATTCAGTAAATGGTTAAATTGATAAAAGTTTAAAGTTATGAGTGAAATATGATTTTTTTTCAAAATAAGCAAGTGGTTATAAAATAATCATTGTTGTCGGGGAATATTCGTTTGGTCGTGGAATATTCTTTCTGTCGGGGAATATTCGTACGACGGCGCAGCTATTTGTGGGCCCCATAACGAATAACTGTCGGATAAAGAAAACGACAAATTTGAATTTTTACAAATAACGGGGTAGTTGTTACCGTTAATACTGTTAAAATACCCGGTGGTTAAAATACAGTAATACGCGTTATTGCACAGTAGCACACGGTATTGCACAGTATTTTTGAAATTATTGATTCTTACGTAAGAAGGCACTACTCAATAATTGTTACAGTAATTACTGTTCAATATTTTATTTTATTGATTCAATAATTGCTACGTTGGAAATTTTATATTATTGTTGTTCAATAATTGTCACTGCACAATATTTCCCATTATCAGATCAATAATTCATATTATTTGAATAGTATTATTAGATAGCATTATTGGCAATGTCTAGAAAGTTCTGTCTAAGGAGAGGTTTGGTCATCTAATTGCGCGCTAGTAAGGAGAAATCCTTATTGGAAAGCCCCCTCTTTCCTGGGAACGGCCTGGTTGTCATAAATGTGATTCTGTAATATTATTTGTGAATAATTAATTATTGATTCATATGATAAGGAAATATTTATATTATGTGGATATAAATGAGGGATATATTTTTGTGGTTAAAAATGAAGGAGTTAATGTTGAGATTTTTATCCGTATTTTTGTCGGAATGGAGGTATTAAAAATCAGGATTTTTGAGATATTTTGCGGGGGTTATAATTTTTAATCCGACCGTTGGATCGTGGTAATTTTTGGATATGTTATACATATATAAGTTGAGTATATGTCCATAAATTTTGAACCGTTAAAAATGAACGTATGATTTGTTATGAATTTTAAGAGGTGGCTGATTCGGAAATCAGGTTATAAATCATTTTTGGTGGAAAATTCTAGAATTGGTGGGCCCCACTTGTGGTTGGTGAAGAAATGTGCTGAATTATATTTCAAATGTGGTGGGTGGGAATAGTAGCAGGTAAAGCCATCAGGTTGCAGGTCAAACCTACCAAAATTTTCCTATAAATAGAGGGCTAAGTTAGAATTGAAAATCACACCAGAAACATAAGCTTTCTCTCTTTCTCTCTCTATATTATGAAGCATATTTTGTGAGTTTTTAGATACTTGGTGAGTTGCTATTCATCAGTGCAAGTTTCCTTCAGCATCATATCCGATATCCAGTCAGAAGTACTGCTCTTTTGAGGTAAGGGATAGTAAGGGATAGTAAGAGATTTTAAGGGTTGTTATGATTTTCAGTTTCGTAATTTTTCTGATTTTCAAAAATTCTGGAAAAATTTGAAATGATATTTTGATGAGTTTTCTTGATTGTGTCCAAAAATGGTGATTTTTGGATGTATAGATTAAGAGTTATGAATTTTATGAGAAAAGACTATTTTAAAAGTAACCGCTTATAATTCCTTGTGGTTAACTCCAAAATTGATGAAATTTTTATTGGGAGTACATGAATATGATAGGAGTATACTCTGTGAATTTCAGAATTTTTAGATAAAAGTACAATTTTTGATAAATGTCTAAATATTCGGCTATTTTGGCCATATGAAAAATAGTAAATGACTTTTAAAAATTCTGAGAAAAATATATGTCCACTATGGGACTATATTATACTAAATCCCAGAAAAGAAATATTTTTAGAACTGATTTGGTATTTTTCATGAAAATAGTCTAGTTATGAGTAAATGAATTAAATATGTTTTGTGAAGAAAGAAAATTGGAAAATAGGATTTTATGGCTTGAGAATCCTATATGAGGTATATGCAGATTTTTGATGAGGATTTTGGTTATTGATGATGAAATTGTAAGAGTTGGCAGTTTATGATGATTAAATGCATTAATTAGTAAAGTGTAAACAATTAAAATAAATTGTTTATAAATTTAAGTAATGTTATTCTTTCAATATCATTATACCGAAATATTGGTATGAACTTTATTGTGAAATTTTTATCTTTTGTGTCGGGGTTACTATTTATGAGTTACTATTTACGATTTACTATTCATGAGTTACGAATATTACTCTTGAGATTAAAACTATATGTTAATCATATTATTTTTATCATCATATATAACATTTTTATAACCCTGATGTTAAAATTCTCTTTCACTGGAGTGTAAAGATGGGTAGATTATTGGTATGATCATGACTAGGGTTCTCTTTGGCCTGTAGTGCAAAGTTGAATTGTGACTGGTATGATCATGACCATTGAATTTATAAGTGAATATCTTTAGCTTAAGTGCAAAGGGGAATTGATCAACATGGTTATAATTATTGTTTATATAAATTCTGAAATGATTGTATATTTCTTTGAGATATTAATATCTTTGGCCTGTAGTGCAAAGATGAAATATTGATGAATATCTTTGGCCTGTAGTGCAAAGATGAATTGTTGATAAATATATTTGGCCCGTAGTGCAAAGATGACATGTTGTTGAATATCTTTGGCCAGTAGTGCAAAGATGAACAGATGTTGAGATAAACATGACCAACTGGTGATACAAATGAATATCTTTGGCCGTAGTGCAAAGATGAAGTTATTAGTATGATTATGAACAGGAAATGTGATTTGGTGTAACCATGATCTTTGATGTTTCAGGTAAAGATAGGTGATGAAAATTATCTTCTTCCTGGATGAGAAGAGGAATTTAGAACTACAGTTATGATTATGAGTTATTCATATGATTGTGGACCAGAATTATTGATTGATGTTACAGGGATAAAACATTATTGATGGATTTTTAACATGGAGAAGATAATAGACTTTATAGTCTATTTGACTCTTCTAATGGATTGCTCGTTCCGCTGCAACTATGGTTGAAATTTTTATCATTTATCATATGTTCTAAATCTCTGATTTATTGTTGATGAAGGCTATTGATAATTGAATTATCTTTAGTCATGATATTCTTTACTGAGCTAGTTGTGCTCACCCTTTTGCTTCACAATTCCTTTCAGGTAATAAGAGTGTAGCTGGGTCGAGCGGGGGTAACGGGGAAATAGAACGGTGGTCTCTAGCTGTGGATGTTCTCCCGAAGCAGTATAGAAAAGTTCATTTAGTAGTTATATTTGGTGAATCCAATAGGGTAAGGTGTACCCAACGTTGGAAGGGTGGTTTGCCACTATCATACAAGATGTCTAACGACATACAACCTCGTGTCATCATAAGACAGTGATGTGATCATCCACTTGCTGAGTATATATACGAGCACTACCTATATAATCTTGGTATTTGTTTAAAGTATAATTCTCAATTAGAGACAGTAGAGATAATGATATGTCAAAAGAAGACTCACCATTGGGAAGAATATGATAGTAATCTTCTCGTTTTTCTTTGGGGTCTATTGGGTAAACCAAGGATAATTCTGTGGCCATATGATATCTATCATAACCTAGACGCATGGCCTCCCATGTACGAAGTTTTCCTTGAGCACTTCCCAAAGATTCTAATTTCCAAAATAGTTTTTGACTATACCTTTATGTAAGGTGTCATTGTGAGGTGATGTCCACGGTTGGAACATGAGTCACATTTGGTATATATTTGTATCCAAACTCACAGCATATGTGTTGTTGTATTTTGCACGACAATTGTTGTAATAAAGTTGTAGTTATTTTCTGTACCATGTATTTGACGACTCAGAATGGGTTGGGTGGAATGGACCTATTTTGGGGGCGTTACATTAAAAATGAAGGAGTTAATGTTGAGGTTTTTGTCAGTATTTTTGTCGGAATGGAGGTATTAAAAATCAGGGTTTTTGAGATAGTTTGCGGGGGTTATAATTTTTAATCCGACCGTTGGATCGTGGTAATTTTTGGATATGTTATACATATATAAGTTGAGTATATGTCCACAAATTTTGAACCGTTAAAAATGAACGTATGATTTATTACGAATTTTACAAGATGACTGGTTCAGAAATTGTTGAATTTTCGGAGTTTATCATTTTGGTGGAAAATTCTAGAATTGGTGGGCCCCACTTGTGGTTGGTGAAGAAATGTGCTGAATTATATTTCAAATGTGGTGGGTGGGAATAGTAGCAGGTAAAGCCATCAGGTTGCAGGTCAAACCTACCAAAATTTTCCTATAAATAGAGGGCTAAGTTAGAATTGAAAATCACACCAGAAACAAGTTTTCTCTCTTTCTCTCTCTAGATTATTGAGTGTATTTTGTGAGTATTTAGATACTTTGAGAGTTTCTATTCATCAGAGCAAGTTTCTTTCAGCCTTATACCGGTATTCCGACCAGAAGTACTGATATTTTGAGGTAAGGGATATTATTTTCTTCTTAATGATATTATTTTCTTCAATATCATCATGCTGAAATATTGATATGAGTTTTTATCAAATTTGGAACTTTTTGTGTCGGGGATTACTATTCACGTATACGGCACTATTCACGTATACGGCACTATTCACGAATACGGCACTATTCACCGAAAAATAAAATTTTCTCTTTTTGTACAAGATGTCTATTATGGTTACTATCTTTGATTGTATCCATGTTTTGATCTTTATTTTTGAATTCTGCTTCATAATTGATTATTATGAAGTATTATTGATCTTGGATAAACTGTTATACGAATCCCTATTATTTGTCCTTCTGTCTCATTGGATTCGTTCTCTTTAAGATATTTTTCATCATCCTCAGTCCTAAATGATGATATTACTGAATATCTTTGGCCTGTAGTGCAAAGATGTATAATTACTTGATGAATATCTTTGGCCTGTAGTGCAAAGATGAACAGGTATTGAGATGAACATGACCGACTGATGATACAAATGAATATCTTTGGCCTGTAGTGCAAAGATGAATATTTGGTTAAAGATGATTATTAATTGATGTTACAGGGATAAAATATTGATGATGGACTTTTAAATCTTAGAAGATAGTAGAATTCTTTCTCTACTTGACTCTTCTAATGGTTTGCTGTTTCCGCTGCAGTTGTTGATCTAAAACTTGTTGTCGATTATATTTTATCAGATTTTTCCCTGTTGAAGACTAACGATAATTTGTTGTATATTATCTTAGTCATAATATTCTTTACTGGGCTAGTTGAGCTCACCCTTTTCCTTTTTGTTCCATTTTTCTTCTCAGGAGGTGAGAACATAGCAGGATCTAGTCGGGGTATGGAGTGATGATTCTAGAAAGATGTATTAGCAGTCCTCATTATTTCTGTAAAATAGTGTTTGAATAATTGTAATGAAGATTTATTTGAGTATGAATACTGTCTAGATGACAATATTTATATTTAAACTCACAGTATATGTGTTGTCGTATTTTGCACGACAATTGTAATAATAAAGTTGTAGTTATTTTCTGTACCATGTATTTGGCGACTCAGAATGGGTTGGATGGATTGGACCTATTTTGGGGGCGTCACAGGTTAGATATGCCGATGTAGGATATTTATCAAATCCACACAATGGAAGATCAAAAACAGGTTATGTATTTACATATTGTGACACGGCTATATCCTGAAAATCCACAAAGCAAACCATGACAGCTACATCTTCAAATCACTTAGAAATTCTCGCTATACATGAAGCAAGCAGAGAGTGTGTTTGGTTGAGATCAATTATTCAGCATATTCAAAAATCATGTGGATTACCATCATTCAAAGACATTCCAACAATTCTGTATGAGGATAACGCTGCATGCATTGCTCAACTTAGAGGTGGGTACATCAAGGGAGATAAAACAAAACACATTTCACCTAAATTCTTTTTCACACATGAGCTACAAAAGAAGGGTGATATAGATGTACATCAAATTCGATCATGAGATAATCTAGCTGACTTATTTACAAAGTCGCTACCAAATACAACGTTTGCAAAACTTCGGAAAAAGATCGGAATGTATCGACTGAAAGACTTATGACAACATTTCATCAAGGAGTAATGAATTTCTTTTGAAGGGAAGACTGTACTCTTTTTCCTTAGTCACGATTTTTATCCCAATGGGTTTTTCCTCACAACATTTGAACGAGGCAGTCAATTAAGATATTTATGTAAAAGATATGTACTCTTTTTCCCTTCGTTAAGTTTTTCCCACTGAGTTTTTTTAACAAAGTTTTTAATGAGACATATCTTCTTTCGTAGGAAATAAGTATAAGTGTTATAAAGTGATTCCCTCCTGAGGAGGGTACTCTCCCCCTCCTTTCTTTTCTTCTCCCGTGAACCATTCCTTCCTCCCCCATGAACTTCAGTTTTGCCTATATAAGACAATGATACTAAAGGAAATTATAGAACTTCTCTCGGTTGTTTTTCTCTCTTTTATCTCTTACTTATTCTTTCCAAATACGTGCAATGCAATAATAAAAGTATCTTTCTATACTAAAGTTTTATAACAGTCACCAATTAACTTGGAAAGTAAAGATGCAGGAGCATTGAGCACCAAAGTGCAGTAATTTGCATTAACACTTGGTTTTGTTTGACTAATTAAATTCTTATGCAGTTTGATAACAATCCATTGGGAATAAAAAAGTAATCTACCACGTATGTTGATGTTATTAATGACGTGTATAAGGGAGCAACTAGACGGCATATCAATAATTAATACTTTTTTAATTACAGTTGTTCATAAATAATCGATTCATTAATTAATTATTTTGAAAATTAATATAAATTAGATTATTATTTAATTTAAGAATATTATAGACAAAAGCACATATATAATTTGATTAAAATTTGATTGAAAAATTTATAAATTTTTAATTTGACTCTTATAATATTTTTTTATTTATATAATTTTTTTATTTATAAAATTTGACCCTTATATAATTTGTCCTTGAAGCTCATATTTGACAATAGAATAGACCTAGATGATCCGGGATTGGTGGATACACCAAGGGGTGATTCGCACATGTAAAATAAAATAAAATAAAAGAACAAAACAAAATACTAGTCAATTTAGGAGCACATGGCATGGTAATAAAATAAAATTAAAAAAGAAACTTGATCCTTATTCTTATTGTGGTTGCAGACAGTCTTCTTTTGTCCCATCTTTACATGGTTAGTTGGCTTTCCAAGTTTGACTAGTTTTGTATTTTATTTATTTTTTTGACCATGTTTGTTTGAAAATTTGACCAACTTATTTGTTAATACGTTTCCTAGCATCCTAATCATATATAAAAAGACATGATAATATAATTAATTAAGTGTTTGGTCAAATTATATTAACGGAAATTAAATAGGTTGGTTAATTATTTTTATTTATTTAGGTTAGTTAAAGTTTAGATCTATATTTTTTTAAACAAATATAGTTCTAAACCGATTAACTATTTTTCAACCCATAATTTAAAAAAAAAGGAACAAAAAAACGTAGGAGGCTTTGATACATTAGAAAATCTAGAATAATTTCAGTTCCTTTCACCGCTAGCTTTTTATTTCAGTAAATTAGAAAGCATTCTTCATTAGATACTCTATATCTATTAGGTGATCACTATGTATATATTAATTAATTATATATACTAGTAATTTTTTTGTGTCTGCTCGGCGAAACAGTGAGGTAAGGTGCACTGTTGAGATAAAATAATTTTAAACGTAAAATAGTATTTGATTACACAATTTTTTTAAAATTAAAGGATCAAATTATTACTGTTGACCTAGTCATATTTTATCCTTAAGTTTTGATGATGAATTATTCGTATGCTAAATTATTTTATGGCATTTCAAGTATCTGATGATAAGGAATATTCAAGTGGATGAAGAATTTCTCTTTATTAGGAAACAAAAGTGTAAAGTCAATTGCATAATAATTGATTTTTTCATTTAAAAGCTCTAGGACATATCATTTATATTTTATTATATATTTTAAATGAAAAATATTTTAAAATGAAAGGCCTTTCTAAGAATAAAAAGAGATCAGATTAAAAAGAGATTTTGATATAATATTACATGTGTATATTACTTATGTATCTGACCTGGCAAACGGGCCCAAAGTCCGCAGGCCGGCCCGGCCCGCCCACAAAAAAGCGGGCTTTGGGCCGTATTTTTTTGGCCCATAAAAATTTGGGCCTTTTTGGCCCGACCCGTTCAAGGCCCGGCCCGGCCGCGGGCTTCGCGGGCTCAAAAAAGTGCAAAAAATAAGGTATAAACCACCTTCGGCCCGCGGGTCGGCCCGGCCCGCCCGTGAGCCCGCGGGCTATGAGCTTACTTTTACTGACCCGTGAAAATTCGAGCCTTTTTGACCCGACCCGTTTTAACCCGGCCCGCGCCCGCCTGCCCGTTTGCCACCTCTAGTCTCATATATTAGTCTGAATATCTAGTAGTTAATTGATATCTCTTGGATTGTTGCTACACGTGGATATGCATGATTTCCTAGAAACTCTAAAGAACAGTAGCTAGTTTTTATTCTACATGCATGCTAGCTATATTTGTTTGGAAGGTGATATGGAGATCAGATCTTCTGTCCCTAAATTTCCTGTCTCCTTGTGTCCCTCCACTTAAATCTTGACATATAGTCTCTTACTTAACACTAATTAATTCTAACATTAAATAAAAGGACATGTGTCAAGATTTAAGTGAAAAAACACAAAAGAAACAGGAAATTTGGGAACAGAGAATCTGCTCTCGGTGATATGTGCTAATATGATCTACTAGAAAAACTAAAAATGCTTGCAGCCTTGTTTCTTGGTGATTTGATATTCTACATTTTCCAAGAAGATGTAATTATTATTATACGGGAAGTTTAAAAGACCTTGAGTCTTGGAAAAGGGAAGTGATTGTTACATCTTTTCTACATGCCTCTGTTGCTTAAAGATAGAAAGTGTTAAAGTCAAATGTTTATCACAAGTTATTTTAGAAAAAGTCTTTGAAGTTGGTTGGACCTATATAACTAATGAAGTGCTTGATTTGTTCCAAAATATATCAACTGGATATATCAAACATATTATCGTTGGGAGCTTGAACTGTTATCTAGCCGGTTTCTTTGGATTAAATAGAACATATAATTTTCTTTATAAGGAACTTCAAAGTAAATATATTTAACGGTAATATATTGGCTATATAAATGGTATTTTTCTTATACAAAAAATACACAACTCACGAAAATATATTTGAATTAATTACTGATTATTTATTGAGCAATTTTATTTAATCAGTGCAACCGTTGAGCAGTTAAGTAATTAAATTTTTGATATTATTTGAGCTGGTATTTGGTAAAAAATTAATTGTTTATTCTTTTGTACTAATTGATCATTGCATATAGTAGAGCCTTTAAATTATTAAATTGATTATTCTTGCATTGATCATAGACCTCTATATCTGTATTGAATTTTCTGTTTTAGACTAAGTGTAGTCTAAAGTGTTAATCCTAGTGGATTAGAGAAAAGGATTAACAAACAGGTTCAAGAAAGCAAAGGTGTTTGAAGAGTGCATAGGTGCACAAGGAGCAAGAGTGCTCAAGAGAAATTAATTGTTAATTAATTTTTGTAAGAATCTGGTTTGTAATTGGTGTTTATTTATAAAGAGATAAATAAAGAGAGTCTCCAATATTAGTTGGTATTGGACGTGGACTAGGCTATTATTATAGAAGGTAATAGCTGAACCACGTAAAAAATCTTGGAGTTGATTTTACTGCTTGTTTTACTTTAAATTACTCACGTAAGTTATTTAGTTATCTTAATAATTAAAATTTGAATATTTGCATTATATTAAGATAATTCTTTAACACTAAGTATTTTATTTAAGTTATAAATTCAGCAGGATATTTAGTCAATTCAGTAGACCATATTAATTCAGCAAACTGAATTAATCAATATAATTGCTTGAATTTAATAGCTTGATATAAAGTTTAAAAATTGATCATAGATTATTTTCACACTTATTCAACCCTTTTCTAAGTGTGTCTAATTAAATTTCAATTACAAAAGTGTACGTGTTCTTTAATAGTAGTAGTAATTTCCAGGTAAATTTGTAAATTATGTTTTGACCAAAAATGCTTAATTGCGACAAAAGAGAGAGAGAGATACAGTTAATTTTCTGTTTCTTTCCTAAAGGCCAAAAGTGCTTATATATATAAATCCGAAAATAAAATTATTTCTATTTCTATTCACTAAAATATTTTTAAGAAATCATCAAACACAAAAAATATTTTAGATTTAGTTTTGAAAAATATTACTTTAGTCCACCCCAAACCCCGTCGAATCATGAGTTGGCAATTTTATAATATAAACAATACTTTATAATTATAATTATTAAATTTATATATGTATAATAAAATATTAATTAATTAATTATATTTTGACAATAAAAAATTAAATACAAAAAAAATATAAATAATACTTATTAATTATAATTATTAAAATCATATATGTATAATAAATTATTAATTAATTATAATTTCACACATAATTTTATATCATCCCAACATAAATAATTGGGAGTAAGAAAAGAAGCTTATCACAAGCACCTTTGCCGTCTGTCTAATCTAATCAATGAAAAGGGGTAAGCTTTCCATTCCGATTTCAAATAATGTATTATGTTCTATAAATTAATATGTTCTTATTTTGGATTATTAATGTTATTCTGTATATGCCAGTTTATGTAAATTCTAATACCTCCATCCCATAATAACTGTCGTTTTAGAAGAAATTTTTTTTCCCAATTTATTTGTCGTTTACAACTTTCTAGGAGAATAAATTATTTACTTTCCTATATCACCCCTACCTTCTCTCATTGTCCCAAGAAATTTTTCCTTTGAATTAATAGTTTTCAACTTCCCATAAAAGGGTAGTGATGAAATTTCACACCAATTTTAATTAATAAATGATAGCATTAAATGACTTTCTTAATCCATGTGCATTAAGCTAAAGCGACAGTTATTATGGGATGGAGGGAATAGTATTTAGTTATAAAAGAATTATACTATGGTGCATTTTGAATGCTTTCTATTAGCAGGTTAATAATAATTTTGAAAAATTATTTAAATATGGAAGGGTATTAATAATTTCAATTTAAAATTTTATTAGTATAGCTTTTTAGCATTTTATTATTTATATTAATAATTTTTATATTATATTATTACTTAATTAATTTAATTGTGACGATCACAATTTTATTTTTTAAAAGTTCTGTTTAAAAGTCAAAATATCTTAAAATGGTTAATATGGTTTTGAATCATAACCATATAGTTCCAACCCACACAACCCATATTAAAAATGGTTAATATGGTTTTAGTTCTTAAATGAAACCATAACCATCTTTTAAAAATCAAAACCAACCCATAACCATATTTTGTCAGGCCTATATATAACACATTTACATACGTTTTCATTTCGTCTTCGGAATCGCTATTATAATCTATTCAAACAGATAGCAATAATTTTGTTTCATCTTATCTTCAAGTTCTCAGCTAGCTTTTTCTTGTTGTTGGTTCCTCCATATTACCTGTAACGGGATAAATTAATTAAATCGTAATTCTGAGGATAAAATCCTTTTAAGGAAGAAAGGATGTAACGATCGAAATTTTTATATTTAATTTAAAATATTTATTAAATTAAATAAATATTTTAGTTAATTTATTTATTGGGTTAAATAAATAATTGATGAAATTGTTGTGGAGTAATTTAATTAAGTGTGTTATATAAATTAAATTGATGTTTAATAATTTTATAGCTTGAAGATTTAATTTAATGAGATAATTAAATTAAATTAATTGTTAAATAAGTAAGTTTTAGTGCAATGGTGATATTTATATACACACACAGTCCGTTTTTTTAGCGAACTGAAAGGAGCGAACTAAGAATTAGCCGGCTATAACGACGGTTTTTTTCGTCGCAATAGCATAGAAAGTCGGTTTTTTATGCTATAGCGACGAAAAAAACCGTCATTATAGTCGGTTCGCTCTTAATTCGCTCCCTCCAGTTCGTTGGAGAGAGCCCGACTATATATATATATATATATATATATATATATATATATATATATATACGGTCCGGATCTTAAGCTCACCCCTTATTTAACTCACCCGAGCTCACCCCCTCTTTAGCGACGGACCTGACAACGGTTCGGTCATACAACCGTTGTCTATACTTTTAGCGACGCTATATGTTAAAGTTATGGGTGAAATGTGAAATTTTTTTAAAATAACAAGTGGTTATAAAATAATCATTGTTGTCGAGAAATATTCGTTGGTCGTGGAATATTCTTTCTGTCGGGGAATATTCGTACGACGGCGCAGCTATTTGTGGGCCCCATAACGGAAAACGGTCGGATGAAGATAACGACAAAAATTGAGTTTTTATAATTAACGGCGTAGTTGTTACCGTTAACACTGTTGGAATACCCGGTGGTTAAAATACAGTAATACGCGTTATTGCACAGTAGCACACGGTATTGAACAATATTTTTTAAATTATTGATTCTTATGTAAGAAGGCACTAATGAATAATTTTCATAGTAATTACTGTTCAATATTTTATTTTATTGATTCAATAATTGTTGCGTTGATATTTTATATTATTGTTGTTTTAATAATTGTTGCTGCACATCATCTCCATTATCAGATCAATAATTTATATTATTTGAATAATATTATTAGATAGCATTATTGGCAATGTCTAGAAAGTTCTGTCTAAGGAGAGGTTTGGTCATCTAATTGCGCGCCAATAAGGAAAAATCCTTATTGGAAAGCCCCCTCTTTCTTGGAAACGGCCTGGTTGCAGTACTGTGATTCTGTAATATTACTTGTGAATAATTAATTATTAATTTATATGATGAGGAAAATATTAATTTTATATGGATATAGATGAAAAAAAAAATTTAAGTGACAATTGTTGAAAAATGATATTTTATCTTTTCTGATAAAATAATTTATTATTATATTTAATAATATAATAATGGTGATAGTTTTACAATAAATGTGGGATATATGAGTATATGAGGAGGAAAAGTATTTTTATTGTATTAAATGATTAACACATATTTTGTGTGTCGGTGGATCCTGTTTCTTGACTGAAATTTGATTATAGCCTGTAAAATCGTCCGTTTATGAATTTCGGTTAATTTCTGTTTGGAATTTGAAAAAACTTTCTTCTTTAAAATTGTAGAGAATTGAATTTCCTATAAAAAATCGTAAGATTTGAATTTTTCTGATAAAAGGGCTATTTTTTATGAATTATTGAAGTTTCGGAAAATAAAATAATTTTTATTAAATTATAGGGTGGGACCCACTTTGGTTGGTGTTAATAACATGTGGACTGCTATATTTTTTTAGAATTGGCATGCTTAGATGGCTGGCCTTGGATGGTTGGTGTGTAGAAAAGAAAAATAATATTTTATTATTTTAGTCTCCTTTAGCGTTCTAGCATTTTCTTATAAATAGGTGCTTAAGTTAGAATTAAAAATCACACCAGAAATAAGTTTTCTTTCTCTCTATATTGTCAAGCATATTCTAGTGAGTATTTAGATAATTTCAGAGTTGTTATTCAGTACAAGTTTTTTTCAGCCTTATACCGATCAGAAGTACTGCTCTTCAGAAATTTTGGAAAAATTTGAAATAATAATTTGATGATTTTTCTTGTTTGTGTCCAAAAATGACGATTTTTGAATGTATAGATTAAGAGTTGTGAATTTTATGAGAAAATACTATTTTAAAAGTAAACCCTTATAACTCCTTGTGGTTAACTCCAAAATTGGTGAAATTTTTATTGGAAGTACATGTATATGATAGAAGTATACTCTGTAAATTTTAGAATTTTTGGATAAAAGTACAATTTTTGATAAATGTCTAAATATCCGGCTGTTTGACCGTATGAAAAATAGTAAATGAGTTTTAAAAATTCTGAAAAAAATATATGTTCAATATGAGACTATATTCTGCTAAATCTCAGAAAAGAAATATTTTTGGAACTGATTTGATATTTTTTATGAAAATAGACTAGTTATGAGTAAATGAATTAAATATATTATGCGAAGTAAGAAAATTGAAAAATAGGATTTTATGGCTTGAGAATCCTATATGAGGTATATGCAGATTTTTGATGAGGGTTTTGATTATTGGTAATGAAATCTTATGAGTTTGGCATTTTAGGATGATTAAATGCATTATTTAGTAAAGTTTAAACAATTAAAATAAATTATTTATAAGCTTAAGAAATATTATTCTTTCAATATCATTATACCGAAATATTGGTATAGATTTTATTGTGGAATTTTTATCTTTTTATTGTCGAGTTACTATTCATGAATTACTATTCACGAGTTACTATTCATGAGTTACTATTCACGAGTTACTATTCATGAGTTACTATTCACGACAAAAATTAGTTTCTTTTTCTGACCAAATTATAGTTGATTTATGAATATTACTCTTGAGATTAAATCTATATGTTGATTATATTGATTTTATTATCATATATAATATTTTTATAACCCTAATGATGATATTTCTCTTTGACTTGAGTGTAAAGATGGTTAATTTTTTGGTATGATCATGACTTTGGGTTCCCTTTGACCAGTGGTGCAAAGTTGAATTGTTGACTGGTATGATCATGACCATTGAATTTATAATTGAATATCTTTAGCTTAAGTGCAAAGGTGAATTGATCAACATGGTTATAATTATTGCTTATATAAATTCTGAAATGATTATATATTTCTTTGAGATATTAATATATTTGGCCTGTAGTGCAAATATGAACTGTTGATGAATATATTTGGCTTGTAGTGCAAATATGAACTGCTGTTGAATATCTTTGGCCTGTAGTGCAAAGATGAACTGGTGATGAATATCTTTGGCCCATAGTGTAAAGATAACCTGTGGTTGAATATCTTTGACCAGTAGTGCAAAGATGAATTGTTGATGAATATCTTTGGCCCGTAGTGCAAAGATGACATGTTGTTGAATATCTTTGGCCAGTAGTGCAAAGATGAACAGGTGTTGAGATAAACATGACCAACTGGTGATACAAATGAATATCTTTGGCCGTAGTGCAAAGATGAAGTTATTAGTATGATTATGAACAGGAAATGTGATTTGGTGTAACCATGATCTTTGATGTTTCAGGTAAAGATAGGTGATGAAAATTATCTTCGTCCTGGATGAGAAGAGGAATTTAGAACTATAATTATGATTATGAGTTATTTATATGATTGTGGACCAGAATTGTTGATTAATGTTACAGGGATAAAACATTGTTGGTGAATTTTTAACGTGGAGAAGATAATAGACTTTGTAGTCTATTTGACTCTTCTAATGGGTTGCTCGTTTCGCTGCAACTATGGTTAAAATTTTTATCATCTACCATATGTTCTAAATCTCTGATTTATTATTGATGAAGGCTATTGATAATTTAATTATCTTTAGTCATGATATTCTTTACTGAGCTAGTCGTGCTCACCCTTTTGCTTCACAATTCCTTTCAGGTAATAAGAGTGTAGCTGGGTCGAGCGGGGGTAACAGGAGAATATAACAGTGGTCATCATTTAGTAGTTATATTTGGTGAATCATCTAGGGTGAGGCGAACCCAACGTTGGAAGGGTGTTTTGTCACTATCATACAAGATGTCTAATGACATACAACCTCGTGTCATCATAAGACAGGATTGTGCTCATCAACTTGCTGAGTATATTTACGAGCACTACCTATATAATCTTGGTGTTTGTTTGAAGTATAATTATCAATTAAAGACAGTGGAGATAATGATAAGTTAAGAGAAGACTCACCATTGAGAAGAATATGATAGTAATCTTCTCGTTTTTCTTTGGGGTATATTGGGTCAACTAAGGATAATTCTGTGGCCATATGATATCTATCACATCCTAGAAGCATGGCCTCCCATGTACGAAAGTTTCCTTGAGCACTTTCCAAAGATTCTAATTTCTAAAACAGTTTTTGACTATACCTTTATGTAAGGTGTCATTGTGAGGTGTTGTCCACGGTTGGGACATGAGTCACATTTAGTATATATTTGTATCCAAACTCACAGCATATGTGTTGTTGTATTTTGCACGATAATTGTTGTAATAAAGTTGTAGTTGTTTTCTGTACCTTGTATTTGGCGACTCAGAATAGGTTGGATGGAATGGACCTATTTTGGGGTTGTCACAGTTGGTATCAGAGCTTAGGGATATGGTCTCTGGCGGAAATCAGAGAATATAACTAGGAGGGAAGAGATGAGTAAATCTTTCGCTAGTGTGTCCTACCTAACCTTATTTGTTGGTCAGTCATAATATCGGGATATTATGTGATATGTTAATTTGTTTAATTAACCCTTGTTTTATGACAGTATTTGAGAATGGCTGCTGAAAATGTTAACAATGGAGTGAATGCGACCGTGGGGATACCTCTAATCATCAACCAGGATAATGTGATGTCAGGCGAAGAAGGAATTAGAGAAATCCATGTGGTGAGTGAAGAATTGATAGTTGCATCCGAGCTAGTCGCAGATGTAGCAGCTGAGAGTGAGGAAGAAGAAGCACCTGAGGAGAATTTATTAGAGGTATTATATGATCAAGATGTAGAATTGCAAAATCGTGTTCATGAGTTAGAAGAGCAGGCTGAAGAACGGTAGGCGTTCATGCAACAAAAGGATGCAACAATTCAAGCTTGTGTTACCCGATATGTGATGCTTGAACAGAAGCATTCTTTGGCAGAGTATAAGATGATAAAGATAGAATCTGAGCTGAAAGAAGAAAAAACTGAACGAGTGAGAATAAGTGATGCATGGGCAAAAGTCGCACGACACGTGGATATTGTGGAAAGAGATGTCCGATCTAAGAAGGCTAAAATAGATGATATAAATTTTTCTTTTTAGAAAGCAATTGGGAGAACCCAACATCGAGTTTTGAATTATCCTGTACAGAGCGGTCAACCTAAATTCGATATGGATCGAAGATTGATGATTCAGATCATGAATCAGGAGTACGACGAGGCAGTTGAGGGAGGAATATGTCCTATAGAAAAGTATATTCCTACGATAGTGATGACGCCAAATGCTGCCCCAGACAAGTCAAAGCCGGGTAGTTCGAGGGATGGCGGTTGTCATGACTTTCCAATAAATGAGGCACCCAAATGAAGTTATCATGGGAGATGAGCAATGGAAAAATCATGATGATCTGAGAGATAGAATCTGAAATAAAAGCAAGGTATTCTCAACTCTTCGAAATACCAGGTACGTAAATTTCGGGGACGAAATTTCATAAGGAGGGGAGATTGTAAGACCCCAAATTTTATGAAATAAAAGTATTCAATTTTTCTTATAATTATAATTCAGTAAATGGTTAAATTGATAAAAAGTTAAAGTTATGGGTGAAATGTAAAATTTTTTCAAAATAAACAAGTGGTTATAAAATAATCATTGTTGTCGGGAAATATTTGTTGGTCGTGGAATATTCTTTCTGTCGGGGAATATTCGTACGACGGCGCAGCTATTTATGGGCCCATAACGGAAAACGGTCGGATGAAGATAACGACAAAAATTGAGTTTTTATAATTTACGGCGTAGTTGTTACCGTTAACACTGTTGGAATACCCGGTGGTTAAAATACAGTAATACGCGTTATTGCACAGTAGCACATGGTATTGCACAGTATTTTTGAAATTATTGATTCTTACGTAAGTAGGCACTACTGAATAATTGTCATAGTAATTATTGTTTAATATTTTATTTTATTGATTCAATAATTGCTGCGTTGATATTTTATATTATTGTTGTTTCAATAATTGCTGCTGCACATCATCTCCATTATTAGATCAATAATTCATATTATTTGAATAATATTATTAGATAGTATTATTGGCAATGTCTAGAAAGTTCTGTCTAAGGAGAGGTTTGGTCATCTAATTGCGCGCCAATAAGGAGAAATCCTTATTGGAAAGCCCCCTCTTTCCTAGGAACGGCCTGGTTGCCAGTACTGTGATTCTGTAATATTATTTGTGAATAATTAATTATTAATTTATATGATGAGAAAAATATTAATTTTATGCGGATATAGATGGAAAAAAAATTTTAAGTGACAATTGTTGAAAAATGATATTTTATCTTTTCTGATAAAATAATTTATTATTATATTTAATAATATAATAATGGTGATAGTTTTACAATGAATGTGGGATATATGAGTATATGAAGAGGAAGAGTATTTTTGTTATATTAAATGATTAACACATATTTTGTGTGTCGGTGGACCCCATTTCTTAACTGAAATTTAATTATAGCCTGTAAAATCGTCCGTTTATGGTTTTCGGTTAATTTCTGTTTAGAATTTGGAAAAACTTTCTTCTGTAAAGTTGTAGAGAATTGAATTTTCTATAAAAAAAATCGCGAGATTCGAATTTTCTGATAAAAGGACTATTTTCTATGAATTATTGAAGTTTCGGAAAATAAAATAATTTTTATTAAATTATAGGGTGGGACCCACTTTGGTTGATGTTAATAACATGTGGGCTGTTATATTTTTTCAGAATTGGCATGCTTAGATGGATGGCCTTGGATGATTGGTGTGTAGAAAAGAAAATTAATATTTTATTATTTTAGTCTCATTTGGCGTTCTAGCATTTTCCTATAAATAGGTGCTTAAGTTAGAATTGAAAATCACACCAGAAATAAGTTTTTTTTCTCTCTATATTGTCAAGCATATTCTAGTGAGTATTTAGATACTTTCAGAGTTGTTATTCAGTGCAAATTTTTTTCAGCCTTATATCGATCAGAAGTACTGCTCTTTTGAGGTAAGAGATTGTAAGGGATAGTAAGGAATTTTAAAGGTTATTATATTTTTCAGTTCGTACTTCTTCTGACCCTCAAAAATTCTGAAAAAATTTGAAATGATAATTTGATGAGTTTTCTTGATTGTGTCTAAAAATAGCGATTTTTGGATGTATAGATTAAGAGTTGTGAATTTTATGAGAAAATACTATTTTAAAAGTAAACTCTTATAACTCCTTGTGGTTAACTCCAAAATTGATAAAATTATTATTGGGAGTACATGTATATGATAGAAGTATACTCTATAAATTTCAGAATTTTTGGATAAAAGTTGTGAGACCCCAGATTTTATAAATAAATATTTAATTTTCTCGAAATAATTTTTTTTAATATTATGGTGTGAATTTGATATAATATTATAGTTGTGGGTATTATTTATAAATTTTACAAAGTAAGCAAGTTGTTATAAAATATTCGTTTGGTCGGGGAATATTCTTTTTGTCGGAGAATATTCATACGACGGCACAATCATTGGTGACGACGGCACAATCATTGGTGGACCCCACAACAGAAGTATAGTCGTAGTTAGAAAACGACAAAATTATCTTTCTATAAAAATAACGGCTGAGGTGTTACCGTTAAAATCGTTAAAACTGTTGAACTACCCGGTAGTAAAAGTACAGTAATACGCGTGATTGCATAGTAGCACACGGTATTGATTATTGATGCTTACGTGAGAAGTGACTCAGCTATACTCAATTATTACTACAGTAATTGCTGCATCATATCTTTTAAATTATTGTCATAGTATCATCTGTATAATATGTTATATTATTAAATCAATAATTGAGACGTTGTGGTAAGTTTGGTTATTTTTATGGGGGCCATATGTCATCATCTAAGAGTCTCTTCGTCAATAGTAATTACCGTCTTCAATAGTAATTACCGTCGTCAATAGTATTTACCTTGGTCAATAGTAATTACCATCTTCAATAGTAATTACCGTCGTCAATAGTATTTACCTTGGTCAATAGTAATTACCTTCGTCAATAGTATTTACCTTGGTCAATAGTATTTACCTTCGTCAATAGTATTTACCTTGGTCAATAGTATTTACCTTGGTCAATAGTAATTACCTTCGTCAATAGTATTTACCTTGGTCAATAGTAATTACTTTCGTCAATAGTAGTTGTCCCTTCAATATTACCAAGAGTCATTTGACCCTTCGTTAAGACCAAGAGTCATTTGACCCTTCGTTAAGACCAAGAGCCACCCTCAGTTTTTCTATAAATAGAGGCCTAGGGCTTCATTATTTTTCACGAATTCATTCAAGCTATAGAGAGAGAAAGTATAGATAGAATAAGAGAGAGAGAATAAAAGTATTCTGCTACTTCACTTTTCCAATATCCAGTTCTTTTAAGGTAGGAAATATTATTTCTTTTATATTCATGAAGAGAACTTCTGTTATTCCATTCGTTATTATTCTGTTGGAATAACCAGTATACGCGGTCTACCCTATACTTGGTGACATTCTTCTATTATTCTGTTGGAACATCCTGTCTGTGTGTTTTACACCGGACCTGGTTCCGTTTTTATTATTATTCTGTTGGAACATCCTATCTGTGTGTTTTACACCGGACCTGGTTCCGTTATTTATTATACTGTTCTTTATTATTCTGTCGGAATATCCTGTCTGTGCGTTTACGCCGGACTTGGTTCCATTATTTATTATTCTGTCGGAATATCCTGTCTGTGCGTTTACGCCGGACCTGGTTTCATTATTTATTATTCTGTTGGAATAACCTGTCTGCGCGGTCTATCGCATGCATGGTGATTTCTTTTGTTATTCCATTCTTTATTGTACTCAGTTGGTTAAGTTTTGACTTCTATACTCCATGAAATTAGTGGAATATCCTTGATATTTGTGCTTCATCTAGTATCTATTCATGAAAATATTCTCCTGATCATTCTTGAATTTTACTCAATAAAGCTGTATCATGTTGACAATTTGGACGTTGTTAATTCCTGGATAAATTAATTCTTGAACTTGTTTTATTGAATTCTTATATCATTGTCATCATCCTCATGTTTATAAAATGTTGAAAGTCATCTGTGGCCTGTAGTGCATAGATGGACTTGGTATGATTATGACCAGGGATCATTCGGTATAATCATGACCGTAATGTTACAAATGATGTGGTAAAAGTCCTCATTGGCCCGTAGTGCATTGATGGACAGTTGTTGGCATGATCATGACCATTAATGAATACACGAATATCCTTGGCCGTAGTGCAGGGGTGATTCGATGATGTGGATTATTTTATTAAGCTGAGTCTCAGCGATCACAGTGTTGAAAAACTTTTTAAATCATAAAAGATAGTAGAGTTTATTTTCTACTTGACTCTTTTAATGGATTGCTTGTTCCGCTACAGTTAAACTTGATGTCTATTATATTTTATCAGTTTAACATTGTTGAAGGTTAATGATAATTTATTCTGCATTATCTTAGTCATAATATTTCTTACTGGGCTAGTTGAGCTCACCCTTTCTTTCACTGTTCTCTTCAGGAAATGAGAACGTAGCTGGGGCAAGTCGGGGAACGGGGGGATGGTCCGAATGATAGTATTAGTTAGTAGTCCTCACTATTCTATGTAACGGTGTGTTAATAAATGTAATAAGGACTCCTTTTGAGTATGAATACTCTCTAGAAGATAATATTTGTATTCAAACTCACAGTTTATGTTTTGTCGTATTGTACACGACAGTTGTATTAGTAAGTTGTATTTATATTTTGTACCATGTATCTGACGACCCAAGATGGGTGATGTATACCTAATTTTTGGGGCGTCACAGTTGGTATCAGAGCTTAGGGATATGATCCCTGGCTAAGATGTGAGAATAGAACTAGGAGGGGAGAGACGGAGAATTCCTTCGCTAGTATGACCTACCTAAGTTTATTTGTTATTTAATTGGTTGGTCAGAGTATATTGCTAATATGTGACATGTTAATTAACCTTTGTTTGTGGCAGTATCTGAAAATGACATCTGAGAATGTTGAGAATAGCAATGGAGCACAGGAGACCGTTGATTCTCCCCAGATCAATAATCAGGACAATGTGCGACAGGATGGCGATAATCCTCCTGTAAACAACAACACTGATCAATTGACGAATGACGGTACGTTTAGGAGTTTTTTAGAATTCATGCAACATCAGGCGAAGGCGGCTCCTGTTCATAATGCAGGAGGAAACAATGGCAACCCACGGTTGGTCACCGCTAAGCAATTCAAGGAGCTAGGACCACCGGAGTTTTTGGGAAAGCCAGAACCACTTAAGGCGGAGACGTGGTTAAAGCAGATCACCAAGATATTTGATGTCTTGGGATGCTCCGAGGAGCAAAAGGTTCCCTTTGCCACCTTTATGTTGCGTGAAGAGGTAGATTACTGGTGGGAATCTGTAAAACGTACCCAGCCTGACGCACTCAAGATGTCTTGGGAGAAGTTCCAAGAGCTATTCAATGACAAATACTTTCCCGAAAGTGTTTGTCACATGAAGGAGGTGGAATTCATCAAATTGGAGCAGAATAATATGACCGTGTCGCAGTATGAGGCTAAATTTGCTGAGTTGTCCCGGTTTGCGTCCCACTTGGTGGATAATGAAGAGCGAATGACGCGAATGTTTTTGCGAGGTTTAAAACCTGAGATACGTCAATATCTTATTTCTCATAAACTGTGTTTGTATTCAGATGATGTAAATAGGGCTCAGTTAGTGGAGCGCGATAACGAGTCAACGCAACCAAAAGAGAGCAGTCAGAAAAATGATAATACCAGTGACAACAGTCATCGAAGCGGTGACAATAAGCATGGAGGAAATCAACATGCCAGAAATGGTAACCACTTTGGTGGTAATCATGGCCAAAACAATGAGAATGGACATTTCAAGAAGAGAAGGTTCAACAATGACGTGAAGACGTCGGCACCAGCACCCGTTTCAAAGGAAGAAGAACGACCACCGGTCGTATGTTTTAAATGCGGACAGGAGGGACACATCCGTCCAAACTGTACGCAGCAATCCAAAGCGTGTTTTAATTGCGGACGAGAAGGTCACCTAGCTCGATTTTGTCGTATGGTGAAGTCAAGTTCAGCTGGGATAGTGATGCCAAAGGATGTCCCAGACAAGCCAAAGCCGGTAGTTTAAGAGAGAACGTTTTTTTTCGTGACGAGGAACCTGAATAAAATTATCACGGGTATGTTAGTCATAAACTCTTGCGAAGTCTATACCGTGTTAGATACCGGTTCTACTCACTCTTTTATTTCACCTAGTTGTGTTCAATGTTTGAACTTAACTCCGGAGAAGTTAGACTTTGATTTCTCTGTTGAAATTCCGTTGGGAGAAACCTTTGTTACCTCCACTATTTATAAATCTTGTTCAAATCAACACTTTCACGTTACCTGTCAATCTTATCTCTTTGAAAATGCTTGCCTTTGATGTGATTTTAGAAATCGATTGGTTAACTACTCATCATGCTTCTCGTAAGGTGGTTAACTTTCATATTCCTAACCAACTTATTATGCGAATTCAAGTAACCAAACCACTAAAGTCAATCATTTTCATATCAAGCCATAAATAAAGAGCCCCGATCCTTTAGTTATTGACTTTCTTGTGTGGAATGCACCGAAGCCAGACTTTCTGAAGGCAACGTTGTGAATAACGGTGACAAGTTGATAGGTATCAATGTGACGTGTTATCCAAGTCTTGGATGAGGGTCACAGTTTTGAACGATATTTCTATTGTTAATAAAGTTCTTGACGTATTCTTGAAGACTTCTTAGCCTACCCCAGAGCGTAAAATCGAATTTTGTATTGACCCCAGTACAAAACCCATTTCTTAAACCCTCAAATATTTCTTCAACTAAAATGAACGTAACATGCGCCAAAGACGTTGGCTCGAGCTGTTGAAGATGACGACCGTAACATTCAATATCATTGTGGAAGAACGAACGTGGTAACTGACGTGTTGAGTAGAAGATCGTATGTGTTTACGAGGGCGATGTTGTTAAAACAAAGACTCATTTCGTATAACTTACAAATGACGAAGATAGAGTTAAAGACTCGAGGGACCCATATGAAGATAACGAATATACGAGTAAAATCGACTTTAATCGATAACGTTAAGGCCGTTCAAGCTACACACCCGGAGCTGATGAATGTAAAAAGGTTCAAGAGGGCGTTATTCTAGAAGCAAGAATTAACGAAGAGAGAAAATCTAAACCCTCAATTTTATTGGTCCATTTGAAATCCTCGATCGAGTAGGAACTGTGGCTTATATACTCGTTTTACCGCCAAGCATGTCGTGTGTTCATAACGTTTTTTTTTCTTCACGTATCGATGTTACGTAAATATGTGGACGGCCCGAACAACATTATTAATTTAGAACCGGACAAGATAGCGGATGATTTAATGTTTGAGGAGATACGTGTTAAAATCTTGGATAAGAAGGATCATATTCGACGCTCAAAGGTTATACCTCAAGAGTTAGAATTTGAAGTGAAGTCAATGTATCCTCACCTGTTCGGCATACCAGGTATGTACGTAAATTTCGAAGGCGAAATTCCATAAGGAGGGGAGATTGTGAGACCCCAGATTTTATGAATAAATATTTAATTTTCTTGAAATAATTTTTTTTAATATTATGGTGTGGATTTGATATAATATTATAGTTGTGGGTATTATTTATAAATTTTGCAAAGTAAACAAGTTGTTATAAAATATTCGTTTGGTCGGGGAATATTCTTTTTGTCGGAGAATATTCATACGACGGCACAATCATTGGTGGACCCCACAATAGAAGTATAGTCGTAGTTAGAAAACGACAAAATTATCTTTCTATAAAAATAACGGCTGAGGTGTTACCGTTAAAATCGTTAAAACTGTTGAACTACCCGGTAGTAAAAGTACAGTAATACGCGTGGTTGCATAGTAGCACACGGTATTGATTATTGATGCTTACGTGAGAAGTCACTCAGCTATACTCAATTATTACTACAGTAATTGCTGCATCATATCTTTTAAATTATTGTCATAGTATCATCTGTATAATATGTTATATTATTAAATCAATAATTGAGACGTTGTGGTAAGTTTGGTTATTTTTATGGGGGCCATATGTCATCATCTAAGAGTCTCTTCGTCAATAGTAATTACCGTCTTCAATAGTAATTACCGTCGTCAATAGTATTTACCTTGGTCAATAGTAATTACCGTCTTCAATAGTAATTACCGTCGTCAATAGTATTTACCTTGGTCAATAGTAATTACCTTCGTCAATAGTATTTACCTTCGTCAATAGTATTTACCTTGGTCAATAGTATTTACCTTGGTCAATAGTAATTACCTTCGTCAATAGTATTTACCTTGGTCAATAGTAATTACTTTCGTCAATAGTAGTTGTCCCTTCAATATTACCAAGAGTCATTTGACCCTTCGTTAAGACCAAGAGTCATTTGACCCTTCGTTAAGACCAAGAGCCACCCTCAGTTTTTCTATAAATAGAGGCCTAGGGCTTCATTATTTTTCACGAATTCATTCAAGCTATAGAGAGAGAAAGTATAGAGAGAATAAGAGAGAGAGAATAAAAGTATTCTGCTACTTCACTTTTCCAATATCCAGTTCTTTTAAGGTAGGGAATATTATTTCTTTTATATTCATGAAGAGAACTTCTGTTATTCCATTCGTTATTATTCTGTTGGAATAACTAGTATACGCGGTCTACCCTATACTTGGTGACATTCTTCTATTATTCTGTTGGAACATCCTGTCTGTGTGTTTTACACCGGACCTGGTTCCGTTTTTATTATTATTCTGTTGGAACATCCTGTCTGTGTGTTTTACACCGGACCTGGTTCCATTATTTATTATACTGTTCTTTATTATTCTGTCGGAATATCCTGTCTGTGCGTTTACGCCGGACCTGGTTCCATTATTTATTATTCTGTCAGAATATCCTGTCTGTGCGTTTACGCCGGACCTGGTTCTATTATTTATTATTCTGTTGGAATAACCTGTCTGCGCGGTCTATCGCATGCATGGTGATTTCTTTTGTTATTCCATTCTTTATTGTACTCAGTTGGTTAAGTTTTGACTTCTATACTCCATAAAATTAGTGGAATATCCTTGATATTTGCGCTTCATCTAGTATCTATTCATGAAAATATTCTCCTGATCATTCTTGAATTTTACTCAATAAAGCTGTATCATGTTGGCAATTTGAACGTTGTTAATTCCTGGATAAATTAATTCTTGAACTTGTTTTATTGAATTCTTATATCATTGTCATCATCCTCATGTTTATAAAATGTTGAAAGTCATCTGTGGCCTGTAGTGCATAGATGGACTTGGTATGATTATGATCAGGGATCATTCGGTATAATCATGACCGTAATGTTACAAATGATGTGGTAAAAGTCCTCATTGGCCCGTAGTGCATTGATGGACAGTTGTTGGCATGATCATGACCATTAATGAATACACGAATATCCTTGGCCGTAGTGCAGGGGTGATTCGATGATGTGGATTATTTTATTAAGCTGAGTCTCAGCGATCACAGTGTTGAAAAACTTTTTAAATCATAAAAGATAGTAGAGTTTATTTTCTACTTGACTCTTTTAATGGATTGCTTGTTCCGTTACAGTTAAACTTGATGTCTATTATATTTTATCAGTTTAACATTATTGAAGGCTAATGATAATTTATTCTGCATTATCTTAGTCATAATATTTCTTACTGGGCTAGTTGAGCTCACCCTTTCTTTCACTGTTCTCTTCAGGAAATGAGAACGTAGCTGGGACAAGTCGGGGAACGGAGGGATGGTCCGAATGATAGTATTAGTTAGTAGTCCTCACTATTCTATGTAACGGTGTGTTAATAAATGTAATAAGGACTCCTTTTGAGTATGAATACTCTCTAGAAGATAATATTTGTATTCAAACTCACAGTTTATGTTTTGTCGTATTGTACACGACAGTTGTATTAGTAAGTTGTATTTGTATTTTGTACCATGTATCTGACGACCCAAGATGGGTGATGTATACCTAATTTTGGGGGCGTCACAAAAGTACAATTTTTGATAAATGTCTAAATATTCGGCTGATTTGGCCGTATAAAAAATAGTAAATGAGTTTTAAAAATTCTGAAAAAAATATATGTTCAATATGGGACTATATTATGCTAAATTCTAGAAAAGAAATATTTTTGAAACTGATTTGGTATTTTTTATAAAAATAGACTAGTAATGAGTAAATGAATTAAATATGTTATGTGAAGTAAGAAAATTAAAAAATAGGATTTTATGGCTTGAGAATCCTATATGAGGTATATGTAGATTTTTGATGAGGGTTTTGGTTATTGGTAATGAAATCTTATGAGTTTAGAATTTTAGGATGATTAAATGCATTATTTAGTAAAGTGTAAACAATTAAAATAAATTATTTATAAGCTTAAGAAATATTATTCTTTCAATATCATTATACCGAAATATTGGTATGGATTTTATTGTAGAATTTTTATCTTTTTCATGTCGAGTTACTATTCATAAATTACTATTCACGAGTTACTATTCATGAGTTACTATTCACGAGTTACTATTCATGACAATATTGGTTTCTTTTTCTGACCAAATTATAGTTGATTTATGAATACTACTCTTGAGATTAAATCTATATGTTGATTATATTGATTTTATTATCATATAAAACATTTTTATAACCCTAATAATGATATTTTTCTTTGACTTGAGTATAAAGATGGGTAGATTTTTGGTATGATCATGACTATGGGTTCCCTTTGGCCAGTGGTGCAAAGTTGAATAGTTGACTGGTATGATCATGGCCATTGAATTTATAATTGAATATCTTTAGCTTAAGTGCAAAGGTGAATTGATCAACGTGGTTATAATTATTGTTTATATAAATTCTGAAATGATTATATATTTGTTTGAGATATTAATATATTTGGCCTGTAGTGCAAATATGAACCGTTGATGAATATATTTGGCTTGTAGTGCAAATATGAACTGTTGTTGAATATCTTTGGCCTGTAGTGCAAAGATGAACTGGTGATGAATATCTTTGGCCCATAGTGCAAAGATAACCTGTGGTTGAATATCTTTGACCAGTAGTGCAAAGATGAATTGTTGATGAATATCTTTGGCCCGTAGTGCAAAGATGACATGCTGTTGAATATCTTTGGCTAGTAGTGCAAAGATGAACAGGTGTTGAGATGAACATGACCAACTGGTGATACAAATGAATATCTTTGGCCGTAGTGCAAAGATGAAGTTATTAGTATAATTATGAACAGAAAATGTGATTTGGTGTAACCATGATCTTTGATGTTGATAGGTGATGAAAATTATCTTCGTCCTGAATGAGAAGAGAAATTTAGAACTACAATTATGATTATGAGTTATTCATATGATTGTGGACCAGAATTGTTGATTGATGTTACAGGGATAAAACATTGTTGGTGGATTTTTAACATGGAGAAGATAATAGACTTTGTAGTCTATTTGACTCTTCTAATGGATTGCTCGTTCCGCTGTAACTATGGTTGAAATTTTTATCATCTACCATATGTTCTAAATCTCTAATTTATTATTGATGAATGCTATTGATAATTTAATTATCTTTAGTCATGATATTCTTTACTGAGCTAGTTGTGCTCACCCTTTTGCTTCACAATTCCTTTCAGGTAATAAGAGTGTAGCTGGGTCGAGCGGGGGTAACAGGGGAAGAGAACGGTGGTCATCATTTAGTAGTTATATTTGGTGAATCATCTAGGGTGAGGCGAACCCAACGTTGGAAGGGTGTTTTGCCACTATCATACAAGATGTCTAATGACATACAACCTCGTGTCATCATAAGACAGGATTGTGCTCATCCACTTGCTGAGTATATTTACGAGCACTACCTATATAATCTTGGTGTTTGTTTGAAGTATAATTCTCAATTAAAGACAGTGGAGATAATGATAAGTCAAAAGAAGACTCACCATTGGGAAGAATATGATAGTAATCTTCTCGTTTTTCTTTGGGGTATATTGGGTCAACCAAAGATAATTCTGTGGCCATATGATATCTATCACAACCTAGAAGCATGACCTCCCATGTACGAAGGTTTCCTTGAGCACTTTCCAAATATTCTAATTTCTAAAACAGTTTTTGACTATACCTTTATGTAAGGTGTCATTGTGAGGTGCTGTCCACGGTTGGGACATGAGTCACATTTGGTATATATTTGTATCCAAACTCACAGCATATGTGTTGTTGTATTTTGCACAACAATTGTTGTAATAAAGTTGTAGTTGTTTTCTGTACCATGTATTTGGCGACTCAGAATAGGTTAGATGGAATGGACCTATTTTGGGGTTGTCACACCGTGGGTCCCGTTGTCTTGAAGTACGTGCACTCGGGCCAACACATTGTCCGCTCGAACCTTCATAACTTTCAATTCAGGAATCCGATGGAGGCGTGCTATACCTTTACGGAAAGCCCTTAACGAGAGCTACACAATGACATGAGATTTGACCTTTTCCAAATCCGTGAAGATAGATCCACGACCAGATCTTCAAGTCTTCGCAGTCCATCCGTTGAGCCGGCTTGTGTTGTTTTCACTCGAGATTGATCTTATGGTTCTACATAACTTCTTTTGTCGTGATTTAGGCTGAGTTGATATTAAGTTGGCAAAATTACTATTTTTCCTTTTCTAGGTTGGTTCCGGGATTGACGCAGTTGTAGCCGTCTTTTCTAAGGGCTATCTCTGAGATTGGACTGTTGTTCACTTTTGTCAGTCCTCAGGGTTGTCTATGAGGTTGGTTTGATATTTCCCAGGGTTATTTCTGGGGTTAGATTTGATCTCCCGCGGTTTTTGTCGGGGTTGGATTTGATCTCCCAGGGTTGTCTCCGGGGTTTAACTTTTATCTCCCGAGGTTTTTGTCGGGGTTGGATTTGATCTCCCGGAGTTGTCTCTGGGGTTTGACTTGGTCTCCGGGGCTTCAATTTGATCTCTCGAGGTTGTCTCCGGGGCTTGGACTTGATCTCCTGGGATTGTCTTTGGGGTTTGATTTGATCTTCCAGGGTTGTCACTGGGGCTTGATTTGATGATTTTGACTTCCAAGGTTGTCTCTGGAAGATGAAAGACGATTCTGCCCTCCTACATAGTTAGTAACAGGAATGTAAAATTTTGATTGAGTGTCTACAGATGCCCATCTTTATCATGTTTATACAATTTAATGGAATGAACAAGATAAAGATTACTAGACACTTGAAATACGACAAGATTTAAATGATGATATGGAATACAGCGTAATATGATGTTATGGATGTTGGATGTGTTTGGTTTAATTTATTTCCAACTAGATTCTATCACTGACTGCTTCCGTCATTTTTGTTAGGGATGGAATTGTCAATGATGGTCTTTACTGAACCGCCTTGATGTCTACTCGAACGATTTGTTTATAAAGCATTCATCAACGGATCTTTCCCGATGCCACGTTGGGGTTGTTGCCAATGGCTTGAAATGTCCATCAGTGCTATTGAGACTGATTCGACAACAAGTTATGGAGATGTTTTCAAGATCCCTGCTGTGGAGGTTTTCCTATGGCTAAGACCATTGGATTTTGACGTTGAGGTTGTCACCAACGTTCTTGTGCTTTTTGACTTTATTTTCGCCAAAGATGTTCTTCTCTTTTGCGAGTAACTCTCTGGGAATTATTGATGTTTATCCTGATGATAGCTTAGCTTAGTTACCATCATTAGATTTCTCCTGTCATAGCGCTGGGATTGTCATCACCGCCCGGGCTTCCTATCAGGTTGATGCCGATAGCTCCACTAGAGATAAAAAATTTACTGCTTACTTTCACAACATCCTCACAATACTTACTCGAATAGTAGTTTTGTGAAGGTTGATCATCACCGATTTTCCTCGGTGCCTACTTGAACAATAGTTTACAATGATCTGAAAATCACCGAACCTTCGCGGGGCCTTGGCTGAGAATTTGTATAACAAATTCCATCATCGGTCCTCCCCGATGCTACGCTGGAGTTGTCGCGAACGCTTTTCAACATCAGATCTCTGCTCTTCGTTGAAACAGTTTCAATGGCTTACATCACCGGATCTTTCCCGATGCTACGCTGGTGTTATCGCCAACAGTTTACACTGTCAATCATTCTGACCTTCGTTGAAGTAGTTTTCAATGGCTTGCATCACTGGACCATTCCCGATGCTACGCTGGAGTTGTCGCCAACGGTTTACACTGTCAATCATTATGACCTTCGATGAAATAGTTTTCAACGGCTTACATTACCGGACCATTCTGATGCAACGCTGGAGTTGTCACCAACGGTTTGCACTGTTAATCATTCTGACCTTCGTTGAAGTAGTTTTCAACAGCGTACATCACCGGACCATTCCCGATACTTCGTTGAAGAAACTTTCAACGGCTTGCATCACCGGACCATTCCCGATGCTACGCTGGAGTTATCACCAACGGTTTGCATTGTCAATCATTCTGACCTTTATTGAAGTAGTTTTAAACGTCTTGCATCACCGGTTCATTCCCGATGCTACACTGGAGTTGTCGCCAACGATTTGCACTATCAATCATTCTGACCTTCGTTGAAGTAGTTTTCAACGACTTACATCACCAGATCATTCCCGATGCTATACTGGAGTTGTCACCAACGGCTTGAAATGTCGGACATTCAGACCTTTACTAGGGATATCTTTCTGATGAATTATACCCCTGAACAAATCTGGACGTTTTGATGCATCCAAGACCCATAGTTTATGACATCATTGACGCCCCCAAAATTAGGTATACATCACCCATCTTGGGTCGTCAGATACATAGTACAAAATACAAATACAACTTACTAATACAACTGTCGTGTACAATACGACAAAACATAAACTGTGAGTTTGAATACAAATATTATCTTCTAGAGAGTATTCATACTCAAAAGGAGTCCTCATTACATTTATTAACACACCATTACATAGAATAGTGAGGACTACTAACTAATACTATCATTCGGACCATCACTCCGTTTCCCGACTTGCCCCAGCTACGTTCTCATTTCCTGAAGAGAACAGTGAAAGAAAGGGTGAGCTCAACTAGCCCAGTAAGAAATATTATGACTAAGATAATGCAGAATAAATTATCATTAGCCTTCAACAATGTTAAACTGATAAAATATAATAGACATCAAGTTTAACTGCAGCGGAACAAGCAATCCATTAAAAGAGTCAAGTAGAAAATAAACTCTACTATCTTTTATGATTTAAAAGATTTTCCAACACTGTGATCGCTGGGACTCAGCTTAATAAAATAATCCACATCATCGAATCACCCCTGCACTACGGCCAAGGATATTCGTATATTCATTAATGGTCATGATCATGCCAACAACTGTCCATCAATGCACTACGGGCCAATGAGGACTTTTACCACATCATTTGTAACATTACGGTCATGATTATACCGAATAATCCCTGGTCATAATCATACCAAGTCCATCTATGCACTACAAGCCACAGATGACTTTCAACATTTTATAAACATGAGGATGATGACAATGATATAAGAATTCAATAAAACAAGTTCAAGAATTAATTTATCCAGGAATTAACAAAGTCCAAATTGTCAACATGATACAGCTTTGTTGAGTAAAATTCAAGAATGATCAGGAGAATATTTTCATGAAAAGATACTGGATGAAACGCAATTATCAAGGATATTCCACAAATTTCATGGAGTATAGAAGTCAAAACTTAACCAACTGAGTATAATAAAGAATGGAATAACAAAAGAAATCACCATGCATGCGATAGACCGCACAGACAGGTTATTCCAACAGAATAATAAATAATGGAACCAGGTCCGGCGTAAACGCACAGACAGGATATTCCGACAGAATAATAAATAATGGAACCAGGTCCGGCGTAAACGCACAGACAGGATATTCCAACAGAATAATAACAAGACGGAACCAGGTCCGGTGTAAAACACACAGACAGGATGTTCCAACAGAATAATAATAAAGACGGAACCAGGTCCGGTGTAAAACACACAGACAGGATGTTCCAACAGAATAATAATAAAAACGAAACCAGGTCCGGTGTAAAACACACAGACAGGATGTTCCAACAGAATAATAGAAGAATGTCACCAAGTATAGGGTAGATCCGCATATACAGGTTATTCCAACAGAATAATAAGAAATGGAATAACAACAGTTCTCTTCATGAATAAGAAAGAATAACACCCCTTACCGTTTTAAAGACGAGCTGAAATAAGGAAGTAGTTAAGTAGCAGAATACTCTTCTTCTCTCTCTCTATAGTTTCTCTCTCTAGAGTTCAGTGAATTCGTAAGAAATAATGAAGGAATGAGCTGCTATTTATAGAAAAATAGAATGCATAGTAACTAATCCATGAACGGTCCAGATTGATTACTTTAATCTGACGGTCCATATTTAAAGAAAAATCTTTTAAATAAAATATAATATATTCTATTTATAGAATAACTTTAATAAAGTATTCTGTTTTATATAAAAAGATGTTTCTGTTTTATTACGTTAATAATACGAATAAAACAAAACTTCATTATCGCTAAATAATTCATATTATTAACTGACAATAATTGAATCAAACTGAGTGACTTCTCACATAAGCATTAATAATCAATACCGTGTGCTACTATGCAACCACACGTATTACTGTACTTTTACTACCGAGTAGTTCAACAGTAACAATGGTAAAATTTCCGCCGTTATTTTTAATAAAATATTTTTGTCATTTTCTCAATCCGACAATAATTCCGTTGTGGGGTCCACCAATGATTGTGTCGTTGTACGAATATTCTCTATTAAAACGAATATTTCCCGACCAATCGAATATTATATAACAACTTGCGTACTTTGCAAAATTTATAAATATTACCCACAACTATAACATTATATCAAATTAACTCCATAATATTCAAAAATGATATTTATAGAAAATTCATCTTTATTTATAAAAGTTGGGGTCTTACAACCTCCCCTTCTTATGAAATTTTGCCCTCAAAATTAGGGTACGTACCTGGTATGTCGAAGAGGTAAGGATACCTTGATTTCATTTCAGATTCTAACTCCCAAGTCATTTCCTCAACATCGTGGTTTCTCCACAAAACTTTGACTTGAGGTATAACCTTGGAGCGTAGAATATGTTCCTTCTTATCCAAGATTTGAACAGGAACTTCTTCATACGTCAAATCCTCCGCTATTTCGTCCGGTTCTAACTCAATAATGTGGTTCGGGTCTTCCACATATTTGCGTAACATGGATATGTGAAAAACGTTATGAACACGAGACATACTTGGCGGTAAAGCGAGTCTATAAGCCACAGTTCCTACTCGATCGAGGATTAAAAATGGACCGATGAATCGAGGATTGAGCTTTCCTCTCTTTCCAAATCTCGTAACTCCTTTCCATGGAGCAACACGTAAGAACACATGATCTCCTACATCAAATTCCACGTCCTTTCGATGAAGATCAGCATAACTCTTTTGTCGATCTTGTGAGGTTTTTATACGTTGTCGGATCGTTTGAATCTTTTCTGTAGTCATACGTACCAACTCCGGTCCCAACAACGTTGCTTCACCCACCTCATCCCAGCATACTGGAGAACAACATTTTTTCCATACAATGCTTCGAATGGAGCCATGCCAATACTTGCTTGATAACTGTTGTTGTAGGAAAACTCTACCAATGTTAAGAACTTGTCCCAACTTCCCTTGAAGTCAAAGACACAGAGTCTTAATAGATCTTCAAGAGTTTGAATAGTCCTCTCTGATTGTCCGTCCGTCTGAGGATGATATGCTGAACTAAATTGTAAATTCGTGCCCATAGCTTTTTGTAAACTAACCCAAAATCGTGAAGTGAATCTTGGGTCTCGGTCAGAAACTATGGATACTGGCATACCATGCAGTCTTACAATCTCGTTTATGTACATACGAGCAAGACGTTCAAGTGTATAAGTTTCTCGTATCGGTAAGAAATGAGCAGACTTGGTCAATCTATCAACAATGACCCAAATCGCATCAATACCTTGAGAAACCCTAGGAAGACCGGTAACGAAATCCATGGTAATGTGCTCCCACTTCCATTCTGGAATTTCAAGTGGTTGCAATGGACCTTTTGGTACTTGATGCTCCGCTTTGACTCGTTGACAAGTTAGACACCTTGAGATAAACAAAGCTATCTCTCTCTTCATATTGCTCCACCAAAATGTATGACGAAGATCATGATACATTTTGGTACTTCCAGGATGGATTGCAAACGGTGTGTTGTGCGCCTCCATCATGATTTCATACTTTAAATCAGGGTTGTTAGGAACACAAAGTCTGGAGTTGACTCGAAGTATTCCTTCTTCATCGATTCTTGCTTCCGGCATAGCACCTTCTTGCACTTTCTTCCTCATACGCATCAGCTCCAGGTCTGTAGCTTGAGCAGCTTTAACTTTATCGATTAAAGTTAGTTCTACTCGTATATTCGCCATCATCACATGGGTCCCTGGAGTCTTTAACTCTATCTCCATCCTTTGCAAGTCACACAAAATGGGCCTTTGCGTTGTTAATATTGCACTTGTACCCGCATATGATCTTCTACTCAATGCGTCAGCTACCACGTTCGCTTTTCCAGGATGGTATTGAATGGTATGATCATAATCTTTCAACAGTTCAAGCCAACGTCGTTGTCGCATGTTGAGTTCCTTTTGAGTGAAGAAATATTTGAGGCTTTTATGATCCGTAAAGATCTCCACTTTCTCCCCATACAAGTAATGCCTCCAAATTTTAAGTGCAAAGACAACAGCTGCCAACTCTAGATCATGAGTAGGATAATTCCTCTCATATTCCTTGAGTTGTCTTGATGCATAGGCTATGACTTTTCCATGTTGCATGAGAACGCATCCCAACCCTTTGCTCGAAGCATCACTGTAGATGACAAATCCCTCCGAGCCAGATGGTATTGTTAGAACAGGTGCTGAAATGAGTCTCCTCTTGAGTTCTTGAAAACTCTGCTCACATTCTTCGCTCCAACCGAACTTTGTATCTTTCCGAGTCAGCTGAGTTAATGGAGTAGCGATTCGAGAAAATCCTTCCACGAATCTCCGATAATAACCAGCTAAACCAAGAAAGCTACGTACCTCGGTCACTGATTTAGGTTGCTCCCAGCTTTGAATAGCTTCAATCTTTGCCGGGTCAACCGATATTCCACGACTTGATACTACGTGCCCAAGGAATGCTACCTCTTCCAGCCAGAACTCGCATTTCTTCAACTTGGCATAAAGTTTGTATTCACGAAGCTTTTGGAGTACCAACCTCAAGTGTTGCTCATGATCTTCACGGCTTTTGGAATAAACAAGGATGTCATCGATAAAGACGACCACAAAGTGATCCAAATATTCCTTGAATACCCTGTTCATCATATCCATGAAGGCAGCAGGAGCATTAGTCAATCCAAAAGACATAACTAAGAATTCATAATGCCCATACCGAGTTCTGAAGGCAGTCTTTGGAATATCCTCAGTTCTAACCTTCAGCTGATGATATCCAGAACGAAGATCGATCTTTGAAAAGAATTGTGCTCCTTGCAACTGGTCAAACAGGTCATCAATACGTGGCAATGGGTACCTATTTTTGATGGTGACATGATTCAACTCCCGATAATCAATACAAAGTCGCATACTCCCATCTTTCTTCTTCACGAACAGAACAGGAGCACCCCAAGGAGAAGTACTAGGACGAATAAAACCAATGTCTAACAATTCCTGCAGTTGGGTCTTTAACTCCTGAAGTTCAATAGGAGCCATTCGATATGGGGCTTTGGAAATGGGTTTTGTACCGGGTTCAAGGTCGATACAAAATTCAATTTCACGCTCTGGGGGTAGGCCAGGAAGTTCTTCGGGAAATACGTCAGGAAATTTATTAACAACAGAAATATCATTCAAAGCTGACGTATTTTTGTTTAGATCTGTGACATGAGCTAAGAAAGCTTGACATCCGTTTTTCAATAAACGAATAGCTTTATGGCTTGAGATGACAGCGATTGATTTTAATGGTTTGGTTGCTTGAATTCGCATAATAGGTCGATTAGGAATATGAAAGCTAACAACCTTACGAAAACAATCAATTTTTGCATGATGAGTAGTTAACCAATCAATCCCTAGAATCACGTCAAATGCAAGTATTTTTAATGAAATAAGATCGACAGGTAATGTGTGGGTACCAACTTGAACCAAACAAGACTTATAAACCGTGGATGTAATGAAGGTTTCTCCCAATGGAGTTTCAACTGCTAAGTCAAAGTCTAATTTCTCCGGAATCAAATTTAATCGATGAGCGCAAGTAGGAGAAATAAAAGAATGGGTAGAACCGGTATCAAATAAAGTATAAACTTCTTTAGAGTTTATGATAAGCTTACCCGTGATGACCTCATTCGGGTTCTTTTTTCTCTGGGAGTTCACAACAAACGCTCTCCCTTGCACTACCGGTTTCGACTTTTCTGGGACGACCTTTGGTGTCTCCATCTTGGCTGAACTTGTTTTTGGTAAACGATAAAATCGAGCTAAATGACCTTCTCTTCCACAATTATAACATGCTTTAGACGGCATCGCGCAGTTTGGACTGATGTGCCCCTCCCCTCCGCATTTGAAACATATGATAGGTGGTCGTTCTCCTTCCTTAACAACGGGCGCTGGTGCTGACGTCTTTCCATCATTGTTGAATCTCCTCTTCTTGAAATGACCATTCTTATTGTTTTGGCCCTGATTACCACCGAAGTGGTTACCATTTCTGGCCTGTTGATTCCCTCCACGCTTGTTGTCACCGCTTCGATGACTGCTTTCACTGGTATTATCATTTTGTCGGCTGCTCTCTTTTGGTTGCGTTGTCTCGTTATCGCGCTCCACCAACTGAGCCCTATTTACAACATCTGAATACAAACACAATTTATGAGAAACAAGATGTTGACGTATCTCCGGCTTCAAACCTCTTAAAAACATCCGCGTCATTCTTTCTTCATTATCCACCAGGTGGGACGCAAACCGGGATAACTCCGCAAATTTTGCCTCGTACTGCGACACGGTCATATTATTCTGCTCCAATTTGATGAACTCCACCTCCTTCATGTGACGAATACTCTCGGGAAAGTATTTGTCGTTAAACAGCTCTTGGAACCTCTCCCAGGACATCTTCAGTGCGGCAGGTTGAGTACGCTTTATCGATTCCCACCAGTAATCTGCCTCTCCTCGCAGCATAAAGGCGGTAAAGGGAACCTTTTGCTCCTCGGAGCAACCCAAGACATCAAATATCTTGGTGATCTGCTTTATCCATGTTTCAGCTACAAGTGGTTTGGGTTCTCCTTTAAACTCTGGTGGTCCCAGCTCCTTAAACTGTTTAGCGGTGACCGCCTGAGAGTTTCCAGTATTTCCACCTACGTTGTGGATAGGAGCCGCTTTCACCTGTTGTTGCATGAATTGTATAAAACCTCTGAACATTCCATCATTCATCATCTGGTCAGTGTTGTTGTTTGCATGAGGATTGTCACCTTCCTGATGAACATTATCCTGATTATTGATATGTGGTGAATCAATAATCGCCTGTGCTCCATTGCTATTCTCAACATTCTCAGATGCCATTTTCAGATACTGCCACAAAATAAAAGTTAATTGATATGTCATATATTATCCTTATATTATGACCGACCAATTAAATACCATGCAAATAAACTTAGGTAGGTCATACTAGCGAAGGAATTCCCCGTCTCTCCCCTCCTAGTTCTATTCTCACATCTTAGCCAGGGATCATATCCCTAAGCTCTGATACCAACTGTGACGCCCCCAAAAATAGGTATACATCACCCATCTTGGGTCGTCAGATACATAGTACAAAATACAAATACAACTTACTAATACAACTGTCGTGTACAATACGACAAAACATAAACTGTGAGTTTGAATACAAATATTATCTTCTAGAGAGTATTCATACTCAAAAGGAGTCCTCATTACATTTATTAACACACCATTACATAGAATAGTGAGGACTACTAACTAATACTATCATTCGGACCATCACTCCGTTCCCCGACTTGTCCCAGCTACGTTCTCATTTCCTGAAGAGAACAGTGAAAGAAAGGGTGAGCTCAACTAGCCCAGTAAGAAATATTATGACTAAGATAATGCAGAATAAATTATCATTAGCCTTCAACAATGTTAAACTGATAAAATATAATAGACATCAAGTTTAACTGCAGCGGAACAAGCAATCCATTAAAAGAGTCAAGTAGAAAATAAACTCTACTATCTTTTATGATTTAAAAAGTTTTTCAACACTGTGATCGCTGAGACTCAGCTTAATAAAATAATCCACATCATCGAATCACCCCTGCACTACGGCCAAGGATATTCGTGTATTCATTAATGGTCATGATCATGCCAACAACTGTCCATCAATGCACTACGGGCCAATGAGGACTTTTACCACATCATTTGTAACATTACGGTCATGATTATACCGAATAATCCCTGGTCATAATCATACCAAGTCCATCTATGCACTACAGGCCACAGATGACTTTCAACATTTTATAAACATGAGGATGATGACAATGATATAAGAATTCAATAAAACAAGTTCAAGAATTAATTTATCCAAGAATTAACAACGTCCAAATTGTCAACATGATACTGCTTTGTGGAGTAAAATTCAAGAATACTTAGAAGAATATTTTCATGAAAAGATACTGGATGAAACGCAATTATCAAGGATATTCCACAAATTTCATGGAGTATAGAAGTCAAAACTTAACCAACTGAGTATAATAAAGAATGGAATAACAAAAGAAATCACCATGCATGCGATAGACCGCACAGACAGGTTATTCCAACAGAATAATAAATAATGGAACCAGGTCCGGCGTAAACGCACAGACAGGATATTTCGACAGAATAATAAATAATAGAACCAGGTCCGGTGTAAAACACACAGACAGGATGTTCCAACAGAATAATAACAAGACGGAACCAGGTCCGGTGTAAAACACACAGACAGGATGTTCCAACAAAATAATAATAAAGACGGAACCAGGTCCGGTGTAAAACACACAGACATGATGTTCCAACAGAATAATAGAAGAATGTCACCAAGTATAGGGTAGATCCGCGTATACAGGTTATTCCAACAGAATAATAAGAAATGGAATAACAACAGTTCTCTTCATGAATAAGAAAGAATAACACCCCTTACCGTTTTAAAGACGAGCTGAAATAAGGAAGTAGTTAAGTAGCAGAATACTCTTCTTCTCTCTCTCTATAGTTTCTCTCTCTAGAGTTCAGTGAATTCGTAAGAAATAATGAAGGAATGAGCTGCTATTTATAGAAAAATAGAATGCATAGTAACTAATCTATGAACGGTCCAGATTGATTACTTTAATCTGACGGTCCATATTTAAAGAAAAATTTTTTAAATAAAATATAATATATTCTATTTATAGAATAACTTTAATAAAGTATTCTGTTTAATATAAAAAGATGTTTCTGTTTTATTACGTTAATAATACGAATAAAACAAAACGTCATTATCGCTAAATAATTCATATTATTAACTGACAAAAATTGAATCAAACTGAGTGACTTCTCACATAAGCATTAATAATCAATACCGTGTGCTACTATGCAACCACACGTATTACTGTACTTTTACTACCGAGTAGTTCAACAGTAACAATGGTAAAATTTTCGCCGTTATTTTTAATAAAATATTTTTGTCATTTTCTCAATCCGACAATAATTTCGTTGTGGGGTCCACCAATGATTGTGTCGTTGTACGAATATTCCCTGTTAAAACGAATATTCCCCGACCAATCGAATATTATATAATAACTTGCGTACTTTGCAAAATTTATAAATATTACCCACAACTATAACATTATATCAAATTAACTCCATAATATTCAAAAATGATATTTATAGAAAATTCATCTTTATTTATAAAAGTTGGGGTCTTACAACATCGGACTTTCCCGATGTTTTGATAAGGGCTATTTTCAATAACCTCTATCATCATTTTTCTGAACCCCACATCCGGGTTAATACCAATGACCCACGTGTAAATCAAAAGTTTGGTATCTGAATTCAGTGTTTTAGGCCCTTTCCGCTCAATCGCGTAGCACCTTTTTCCCCGATTTGAGTTTTCAGCTTCCGGGAACTCCGTTGCAACTCAAATTTGATCGAGCCAGAGGGGTGGGGACGACCCTGGGTGGCCGCAGGTAGACCCACGGCTCCCATTGGGTATATTTGCTCCCTCCCTTCTCTTTCATAAGTCATTTTCAAGTTGAACACAATAGAGAATCCGAAATTTCCTTTTCAGATCTACTAAGTTTGGACAACTTTTTGCAAAATTCGTCACCGTACAAACATTTTGTACTACTCTGGTAACGTTTACATGTTTTCTTTTAAAGTTTTGACTGTTAAAATGTTTTATTTCATATAGAATGTTTCTAAACACAATGTAGTGAATATGCATGCTCATATGACTTGATAAAAATTATTAAGTGCTCATATTTTACCATGCTGAAAGTATTGATGTGAAAAAAATTAACTTTTGAGACAGTCATTTGACACCCTTTTTTGCTAGTTTATTCATTCTATTTGAGGACAAATGAGCACAAGTTTTCAAATAAAGCACACATGGTAATTTGGCTTCCATGGTGGATTTAATTTTGATGTTCATAATTTTGGGTTGGTGTGCTACTGAATGGCCACCTAGTCATGCCTATATGCATGTGGACAGTCCATTTTATAAAGGAGACTATGGAGGAATTTTTTCACGAGTCTGGGCATTTAATGAACATGCAATTTTAACTTTACTGTTGATGTATGTTAACATAATGCATGTATTAAGACTTAGATTATGCATGAAGCAATGATTTGAATTTAATAAGCTTCAAGTTTAGATCTTACCCTACCCTTTCCGAGGTGATTTGGAGACTTTGTCCAGATTATGGATCAAGACCAGCCAAGTAGCTCTCGTAGGGCTTCTGCAGGTGTGAGGAGGAGAGCTTCTGAGATTCCTCAGCCTCGTCTAGCCTGGCAACATCGCCGCTTGACTGAGTCAGTTATTTTCCCTATCCGCGTTGAGAGGCCAGATGTCGTGGACGAGGAGGAGGATGTTACTATTGTGCTCTTTCATTCCCCGTCGGGAGCTTCCAGCTATTTACGTGACGATTCCAGATCTAATTATTTTTTAGAGCTAAATTCGAGCCCCTCTCTCTAAAATGTTATTTCTCTCTCTAGAATGACCTCTCTCCTTCAAAATGAGCTGGTGATGTCTTCATATAGGCCATGGAGCCAGTCCTAGGTGTACTTGAGGCCATCCGTGGTTCCACCTACGGTTGGGTCCCATGGGTCCCTAGTGTCGAAGTTCTTTCCTTCAGTCTTCTGTACCTTTCAATCCAAGAATAGTTGGAAGATGTGTCAAACTATTCTGGAAAGCTCTTTTCGAGTGCTACAGAATGAGATTGAGTCTGACCATTTCTGGATCTGGGAAGATGAAGTAAAAGCCAAAAAGGTATCTTCCGGCGTCCGATGGTAGTTAGCTGGTTTGTCTTTGGTAGTTCATGGCTCGGGGATTATTGTGGTGGCTTCTTATGATATTATCCTCAGCTTTTGCGATCCTTGCTTGATTCATGTTATGGTTGGAGTGAATTACGCATTTGCCCTTCTGCGGGGTTATTTCTGCAGTGCAATTACGCTTTTGTCCTCCTGCAGGGTTAGTATACGTAAAGAAAAATTTGGAGTGTCTGCATAGCCCAATAAACCCCCTCAGATCTACCGACTACAACAAAAATCAGTTTAATGGAAACTATTTCAATCTCATTTCAAAGTGATCAAACAAGTAGCTTAGCCGCCATCGTCAATTTACCACTCTTCTTTTCTTTGTTTTTTTCTTTTCCGGCGAGTATACAAAGGTATAAGAGAAACCTAATTTCTGAACTAGATTTCATACGAGAGGCTGTAGTTCCGACTTGGTCCACGGTGAGAGAAAGAGCTCATGTACATAAGGTGTAGAACGCCATTTTTTTCAATAAGTTCGCTGTTCGTTTTTTAACGGAGGGAAGATGAAGTTTGGTTTTTAAATTCTTTTGTTTCTTTAAATTAGGTTCTTTTTTTAAAAAACTTTAATTATGTTCTTATAATATTATGGAGTATTAAAATAATTAGTCTGACTTTTTCCTTTTCTTTTCTTCTAGATGAACATTTTATTTTATTTTTAAAAGTTGAGCCGCATATGCTAGTTCATTAGAATATTCCACATCTATATGTCAAATGTTTGCCAAGTAAGCTTTTCTGTTAATATTTTGGACGAAAAATTATAAAATCACTAAGTTGTAATATTTTTGATACTTCGATAACGATAATGTAACAAAAAAAATCAGTAACTAAAAGAAAATCGACTCCTAATACAATGACCAAAATATCAATTAACTCGGCCCACGTCACCGGCCACGTCATTAACACCTATCAACCGTTAGTCTACTCAACACTTCCCGTCAGATTTTTGAACAGAATCATAAATAATGACTATTTTGTAAGTTTTTTCTAGTATAGTAACGCGTTCGTAACAAAAAAAGATTCAATACCCATAATGAAAATCGACTCCTATTACAGTGACCAAAAAGTCAATTAACCATTTTTAATATGTTATTTTACTCTTAGTCAATAATTACCCGAATTCTTAATTCAAAATTTATCGGGTATCACAACTATAGCTTAATTATTACTTTATACTATTTTCGTGATTTAATTCGTCAAATTATATTTTTAACTTTAACTGGGTTGTACAAATTTTATTTAACTTATTTATTCGAAAAAAAATTGTAGTTTACATATTTCTCAACTTCTTAAATTTGTATATTTTCTTACGTTCTTAACTATTCATTTTCGCATTAAATATTTATTTATTTTTCTTTTCTCCTTTGTCTTGTAATTTTCGATGCGCAAACTAAAATTTCTACTTTTTATTTTTTAGGGTTTTCTTTCTAGTTTTTGCTAAAAGTTTACGTTCTCATGCATGATTCTTGATACATTAACATATCATATATTATTTTTGTTATGTTGTGAGCAGAGCCGACCCTGGGCAAGGGCCATCAGGGCAACTGCCCAGGGCCCATATATAGTTGAGAAGGGCCCAAATTTTTTTATAAACTTATGTATTTATGTGTATAAAAAAATAAAATGATAAAAATATTAGCGATATTATGCATTAAAAATGATATGTTAAAAAATATTAAACATGATAGTATAATTGATGATTTTGCATCTAAAAGTGCAACAAGAAGACATTTTAAATGATGTTTTGTAGTTTAGATTTCATTGGGCAAAACTAAAGAATTACCCACTGTAGTTGGTAGGTTTTACTGATTATACCATTGAATTTTTAATTTTTTAAATTACACCACTAAACTAATTATTATTTTAAAATTGGGTCATTCCGTTAAAAAAAAAAAATAAACGAACGTTAATTTTTTATCTACAAAACTAATGAATTACCCAGTGTAGTTGGCACATTTTACTAATTACACCATTAAACTTTTAATTTTTTAAATTATCCCATCAAACTAATTAAAAATAATTATTTTAAATATTTTTAAAAAGTATTATTATTTTAAGTAAAAAATATTAGAAACTTTTTTTTCTTCATAAAATGAGTAGAGTTTCATAAAATATAGATTCAAAAATATTAAAGTGATTTTAAATTAAATTAATGTTTACTTAATTTTTTAACAAAATTGTAAGACCCCAACTTTTATAAATAAAGATGAATTTTCTATAAATATCATTTTTGAATATTATGAAGTTAATTTGATATAATGTTATAGTTGTGGGTAATATTTATAAATTTTGCAAAGTAAGCAAGTTGTTATAAAATATTCGTTTGGTCGGGAAATATTCTTTTTGTCGTGGAATATTCGTACGACGGCACAATCATTGGTGGACCCCACAACGGAATTATTGTCGGATTGAGAAAACGACAAAAATATTTTATTAAAAATAACGGCGGAAATTTTACCATTGTTACTGTTGAACTACTCGGTAGTAAAAGTACAGTAATACGTGTGGTTGCATAGTAGCACACGGTATTGATTATTAATGCTTATGTGAGAAGTCACTCAGTTTGATTCAATTATTGTCAGTTAATAATATGAATTATTTAGCGATAATGACGTTTTGTTTTATTCGTATTATTAACGTAATAAAACAGAAACATCTTTTTATATAAAACAGAATACTTTATTAAAGTTATTCTATAAATAGAATATATTATATTTTATTTAAAAGATTTTTCTTTAAATATGGACCGTCAGATTAAAGTAATCAATCTGGACCGTTCATGGATTAGTTACTATGCATTCTTTTTTCTATAAATAGCAGCTCATTCCTTCATTATTTCTTACGAATTCACTGAACTCTAGAGAGAGAAACTATAGAGAGAGAGAAGAAGAGTATTCTGCTACTTAACTACTTCCTTATTTCAGCTCTTCTTTAAAACGGTAAGGGGTGTTATTCTTTCTTATTCATGAAGAGAACTGTTGTTATTCCATTTCTTATTATTCTGTTGGAATAACCTGTATACGCGGATCTACCCTATACTTGGTGACATTCTTCTATTATTCTGTTGGAACATCCTGTCTGTGTGTTTTACACCGGACCTGGTTCCGTTTTTATTATTATTCTGTTGGAACATCCTGTCTGTGTGTTTTACACCGGACCTGGTTCCGTTTTTATTATTATTCTGTTGGAACATCATGTCTGTGTGTTTTACACCGGACCTGGTTCCATTATTTATTATACTGTTCTTTATTATTCTGTCGAAATATCCTGTCTGTGCGTTTACGCCGGACCTGGTTCCATTATTTATTATTCTGTCGGAATATCCTGTCTGTGCGTTTACGCTGGACCTGGTTCCATTATTTATTATTCTGTTGGAATAACCTGTCTGTGCGGTCTATCGCATGCATGGTGATTTCTTTTGTTATTCCATTCTTTATTGTACTCAGTTGGTTAAGTTTTGACTTCTATACTCCATGAAATTAGTGGAATATCCTTGATATTTGCGCTTCATCTAGTATCTATTCATGAAAATATTCTCCTGATCATTCTTGAATTTTACTCCACAAAGCAGTATCATGTTGACAATTTGGACTTTGTTAATTCCTGGATAAATTAATTCTTGAACTTGTTTTATTGAATTCTTATATCATTGTCATCATCCTCATGTTTATAAAATGTTGAAAGTCATCTGTGGCTTGTAGTGCATAGATGGACTTGGTATGATTATGACCAGGGATTATTCGGTATAATCATGACCGTAATGTTACAAATGATGTGGTAAAAGTCCTCATTGGCCCGTAGTGCATTGATGGACAGTTGTTGGCATGATCATGACCATTAATGAATATACGAATATCCTTGGCCGTAGTGCAGGGGTGATTCGATGATGTGGATTATTTTATTAAGCTGAGTCCCAGCGATCACAGTGTTGGAAAATCTTTTAAATCATAAAAGATAGTAGAGTTTATTTTCTACTTGACTCTTTTAATGGATTGCTTGTTCCGCTGCAGTTAAACTTGATGTCTATTATATTTTATCAGTTTAACATTGTTGAAGGCTAATGATAATTTATTCTGCATTATCTTAGTCATAATATTTCTTACTGGGCTAGTTGAGCTCACCCTTTCTTTCACTGTTCTCTTCAGGAAATGAGAACGTAGCTGGGGCAAGTCGGGAAACGGAGTGATGGTCCGAATGATAGTATTAGTTAGTAGTCCTCACTATTCTATGTAATGGTGTGTTAATAAATGTAATGAGGACTCCTTTTGAGTATGAATACTCTCTAGAAGATAATATTTGTATTCAAACTCACAGTTTATGTTTTGTCGTATTGTACACGACAGTTGTATTAATCAGTTGTATTTGTATTCTGTACTATGTATCTGACGACCCAAGATGGGTGATGTATACCTAATTTTGGGGGAGTCACAGTTGGTATCAGAGCTTAGGGATATGATCCCTGGCTAAGATGTGAGAATAGAACTAGGAGGGGAGAGACGGAAAATTTCTTCGCTAGTATGACCTACCTAAGTTTATTTGCATGGTATTTAATTGGTCGGTCATAGTATAAGGATAATATATGACATATCAATTAACTTTTATTTTGTGGCAGTATCTGAAAATGGCATCTGAGAATGTTGAGAATAGCAATGGAGCACAGGCGATTATTGATTCACCACATATCAATAATCAGGATAATGTTCATCAGGAAGGTGACAATCCTCATGCAAACAACAACACTGACCAGATGATGAATGATGGAATGTTCAGAGGTTTTATGCAATTCATGCAACAACAGGTGAAAGCGGCTCCTGTCCACAACGTAGGTGGAAATACTGGAAACTCTCAGGCGGTCACCGCTAAACAGTTTAAGGAGCTGGGACCACCGGAGTTTAAGGGAGAACCCAAACCACTTGTAGCTGAAACATGGATAAAGCAGATCACCAAGATATTTGATGTCTTGGGTTGCTCCGAGGAGCAAAAGGTTCCCTTTGCCGCCTTTATGTTGCGAGGAGAGGCAGATTACTGGTGGGAATCGATAAAGCGTACTCAACCTGCCGCACTGAAGATGTCTTGGGAGAAGTTCCAAGAGCTGTTTAACGACAAATACTTTCCCGAGAGTATTCGTCACATGAAGGAGGTGGAGTTCATCAAATTGGAGCAGAATAATATGACCGTGTCGCAGTACGAGGCAAAATTTGCGGAGTTATCCCGGTTTGCGTCCCACCTGGTGGATAATGAAGAAAGAATGACGCGGATGTTTTTAAGAGGTTTGAAGCCGGAGATACGTCAACACCTTGTTTCTCATAAACTGTGTTTGTATTCAGATGTTGTAAATAGGGCTCAGTTGGTGGAGCGCGATAACGAGACAACGCAACCAAAAGAGAGCAGCCGGCAAAATGATAATACCAGTGAAAGCAGTCATCGAAGCGGTGACAACAAGCGTGGAGGGAATCAACAGGCCAGAAATGGTAACCACTTCGGTGGTAATCAGGGCCAAAACAATAAGAATGGGCATTTCAAGAAGAGGAGATTCAACAATGATGGAAAGACGTCAGCACCAGCACCTGTCGTTAAGGAAGGAGAACGACCACCTATCATATGTTTCAAATGCGGAGGGGAGGGGCACATCAGTCCAAACTGCGCGATGCCGTCCAAAGCATGTTATAATTGTGGAAGAGAAGGTCATTTAGCCCGATTTTGTCGTTTACCGAAGACAAATTCAGCTAGGATGGAGGCACCAAAGGCCGTCCCAGAAAAGTCAAAACCGGTTGTGCAAGGGAGAGCGTTTGTTGTGAACTCCCAGAGAGCAAGGAACCCGAATGAGGTCATCACGGGTAAGCTTATCATAAACTCTAACGAAGTCTATACTTTATTTGATACCGGTTCTACCCATTCTTTTATTTCTCCTACTTGCGCTCATCGATTAAATTTGATTCCGGAGAAATTAGACTTTGACTTAGCAGTTGAAACTCCATTGGGAGAAACCTTCATTACATCCACGGTTTATAAGTCTTGTTTGGTTCAAGTTGGTACCCACACATTACCTGTCGATCTTATTTCATTAAAAATACTTGCATTTGACGTGATTCTAGGGATTGATTGGTTAACTACTCATCATGCAAAAATTGATTGTTTTCGTAAGGTTGTTAGCTTTCATATTCCTAATCGACCTATTATGCGAATTCAAGCAACCAAACCATTAAAATCAATCGCTGTCATCTCAAGCCATAAAGCTATTCGTTTATTGAAAAACGGATGTCAAGCTTTCTTAGCTCATGTCACAGATCTAAACAAAAATACGTCAGCTTTGAATGATATTTCTGTTGTTAATAAATTTCCTGACGTATTTCCCGAAGAACTTCCTGGCCTACCCCCAGAGCGTGAAATTGAATTTTGTATCGACCTTGAACCCGGTACAAAACCCATTTCCAAAGCCCCATATCGAATGGCTCCTATTGAACTTCAGGAGTTAAAGACCCAACTGCAGGAATTGTTAGACATTGGTTTTATTCGTCCTAGTACTTCTCCTTGGGGTGCTCCTGTTCTATTCGTGAAGAAGAAAGATGGAAGTATGCGACTTTGTATTGATTATCGGGAGTTGAATCATGTCACCATCAAAAATAGGTACCCATTGCCACGTATTGATGACCTGTTTGACCAGTTGCAAGGAGCACAATTCTTTTCAAAGATCGATCTTCGTTCTGGATATCATCAGCTGAAGGTTAGAACTGAGGATATTCCAAAGACTGCCTTCAGAACTCGGTATGGGCATTATGAATTCTTAGTTATGTCTTTTGGATTGACTAATGCTCCTGCTGCCTTCATGGATATGATGAACAGGGTATTCAAGGAATATTTGGATCACTTTGTGGTCGTCTTTATCGATGACATCCTTGTTTATTCCAAAAGCCGTGAAGATCATGAGCAACACTTGAGGCTGGTACTCCAAAAGCTTCGTGAATACAGACTTTATGCCAAGTTGAAGAAATGCGAGTTCTGGCTGGAAGAGGTAGCATTCCTTGGGCACGTAGTATCAAGTCGTGGAATATCGGTTGACCCGGCAAAGATTGAAGCTATTCAAAGCTGGGAGCAACCTAAATCAGTGACCGAGGTACGTAGCTTTCTTGGTTTAGCTGGTTATTATCGGAGATTCGTGGAAGGATTTTCTCGAATCGCTACTCCATTAACTCAGCTGACTCGGAAAGATACAAAGTTTGGTTGGAGCGAAGAATGTGAGCAGAGTTTTCAAGAACTCAAGAGGAGACTCATTTCAGCACCTGTTCTAACAATACCATCTGGCTCGGAGGGATTTGTCATCTACAGTGATGCTTCGAGCAAAGGGTTGGGATGCGTTCTCATGCAACATGGAAAAGTCATAGCCTATGCATCAAGACAACTCAAGGAATATGAGAGGAATTATCCTACTCATGATCTAGAGTTGGCAGCTGTTGTCTTTGCACTTAAAATTTGGAGGCATTACTTGTATGGGGAGAAGGTGGAGATCTTTACGGATCATAAAAGCCTCAAATATTTCTTCACTCAAAAGGAACTCAACATGCGACAACGACGTTGGCTTGAACTGTTGAAAGATTATGATCATACCATTCAATACCATCCTGGAAAAGCGAACGTGGTAGCTGACGCATTGAGTAGAAGATCATATGCGGGTACAAGTGCAATATTAACAACGCAAAGGCCCATTTTGTGTGACTTGCAAAGGATGGAGATAGAGTTAAAGACTCCAGGGACCCATGTGATGATGGCGAATATACGAGTAGAACCGACTTTAATCGATAAAGTTAAAGCTGCTCAAGCTACAGACCTGGAGCTGATGCGTATGAGGAAGAAAGTGCAAGAAGGTGCTATGCCGGAAGCAAGAATCGATGAAGAAGGAATACTTCGAGTCAACTCCAGACTTTGTGTTCCTAACAACCCTGATTTAAAGTATGAAATCATGATGGAGGCGCACAACACACCGTTTGCAATCCATCCTGGAAGTACCAAAATGTATCATGATCTTCGTCATACATTTTGGTGGAGCAATATGAAGAGAGAGATAGCGTTGTTTATCTCAAGGTGTCTAACTTGTCAACGAGTCAAAGCGGAGCATCAAGTACCAAAAGGTCCATTGCAACCACTTGAAATTCCAGAATGGAAGTGGGAGCACATTACCATGGATTTCGTTACCGGTCTTCCTAGGGTTTCTCAAGGTATTGATGCGATTTGGGTCATTGTTGATAGATTGACCAAGTCTGCTCATTTCTTACCGATACGAGAAACTTATACACTTGAACGTCTTGCTCGTATGTACATAAACGAGATTGTAAGACTGCATGGTATGCCAGTATCCATAGTTTCTGACCGAGACCCAAGATTCACTTCACGATTTTGGGTTAGTTTACAAAAAGCTATGGGCACGGATTTACGATTTAGTTCAGCATATCATCCTCAGACGGACGGACAATCAGAGAGGACTATTCAAACTCTTGAAGATCTATTAAGACTCTGTGTCTTTGACTTCAAGGGAAGTTGGGACAAGTTCTTACCATTGGTGGAGTTTTCCTACAACAACAGTTATCAAGCAAGTATTGGCATGGCTCCATTCGAAGCATTGTATGGAAGAAAATGTCGTTCTCCAGTATGCTGGGATGAGGTGGGTGAAGCAACGTTGTTGGGACCGGAGTTGGTACGTATGACTACAGAAAAGATTCAAACGATCCGACAACGTATAAAAACCTCACAAGATCGACAAAAGAGTTATGCTGATCTTCATCGAAAGGACGTGGAATTTGATGTAGGAGATCATGTGTTCTTACGTGTTGCTCCATGGAAAGGAGTTACGAGATTTGGAAAGAGAGGAAAGCTAAATCCTCGATTCATCGGTCCATTTTTAATCCTCGATCGAGTAGGAACTGTGGCTTATAGACTCGCTTTACCGCCAAGTATGTCTCGTGTTCATAACGTTTTTCACATATCCATGTTACGCAAATATGTGGAAGACCCGAACCACATTATTGAGTTAGAACCGGACGAAATAGCGGAGGATTTGACGTATGAAGAAGTTCCTGTTCAAATCTTGGATAAGAAGGAACATATTCTACGCTCCAAGGTTATACCTCAAGTCAAAGTTTTGTGGAGAAACCACGATGTTGAGGAAATGACTTGGGAGTTAGAATCTGAAATGAAATCAAGGTATCCTTATCTCTTCGACATACCAGGTACGTACCCTAATTTCGAGGGCGAAATTTCATAAGAAGGGGAGGTTGTAAGACCCCAACTTTTATAAATAAAGATGAATTTTCTATAAATATCATTTTTGAATATTATGGAGTTAATTTGATATAATGTTATAGTTGTGGGTAATATTTATAAATTTTGCAAAGTAAGCAAGTTGTTATAAAATATTCGTTTGGTCGGGGAATATTCTTTTTGTCGTGGAATATTCGTACGACGGCACAATCATTGGTGGACCCCACAACGGAATTATTGTCGGATTGAGAAAACGACAAAAATATTTTATTAAAAATAACGGCGGAAATTTTACCATTGTTACTGTTGAACTACTCGGTAGTAAAAGTACAGTAATACGTGTGGTTGCATAGTAGCACACGGTATTGATTATTAATGCTTATGTGAGAAGTCACTCAGTTTGATTCAATTATTGTCAGTTAATAATATGAATTATTTAGCGATAATGACGTTTTGTTTTATTCGTATTATTAACGTAATAAAACAGAAACATCTTTTTATATAAAACAGAATACTTTATTAAAGTTATTCTATAAATAGAATATATTATATTTTATTTAAAAGATTTTTCTTTAAATATGGACCGTCAGATTAAAGTAATCAATCTGGACCGTTCATGGATTAGTTACTATGCATTCTATTTTTCTATAAATAGCAGCTCATTCCTTCATTATTTCTTACGAATTCACTGAACTCTAGAGAGAGAAACTATAGAGAGAAACTATAGAGAGAGAGAAGAAGAGTATTCTGCTACTTAACTACTTCCTTATTTCAGCTCGTCTTTAAAACGGTAAGGGATATTATTCTTTCTTATTCAAGAAGAGAATTATTGTTATTCCATTTCTTATTATTCTGTTGGAATAACCTGTATACGCGGATCTACCCTATACTTGGTGACATTCTTCTATTATTCTGTTGGAACATCCTGTCTGTGTGTTTTACACCGGACCTGGTTCCGTTTTTATTATTATTCTGTTGGAACATCCTGTCTGTGTGTTTTACACCGGACCTGGTTCCATTATTTATTATACTGTTCTTTATTATTCTGTCAGAATATCCTGTCTGTGCGTTTACGCCGGACCTGGTTCCATTATTTATTATTCTGTCGGAATATCCTGTCTGTGCGTTTACGCTGGACCTGGTTCCATTATTTATTATTCTGTTGGAATAACCTGTCTGTGCGGTCTATCGCATGCATGGTAATTTCTTTTGTTATTCCATTCTTTATTGTACTCAGTTGGTTAAGTTTTGACTTCTATACTCCATGAAATTAGTGGAATATTCTTGATATTTGCGCTTCATCTAGTATCTATTCATGAAAATATTCTCCTGATCATTCTTGAATTTTACTCAACAAAGCTGTATCATGTTGACAATTTGGACGTTGTTAATTCCTGGATAAATTAATTCTTGAACTTGTTTTATTGAATTCTTATATCATTGTCATCATCCTCATGTTTATAAAATGTTGAAAGTCATCTGTGGCTTGTAGTGCATAGATGGACTTGGTATGATTATGACCAGGGATCATTCGGTATAATCATGACCGTAATGTTACAAATGATGTGGTAAAAGTCCTCATTGGCCCGTAGTGCATTGATGGACAGTTGTTGGCATGATCATGACCATTAATGAATATACGAATATCCTTGGCCGTAGTGCAGGGGTGATTCGATGATGTGGATTATTTTATTAAGCTGAGTCCCAGCGATCACAGTGTTGGAAAATCTTTTAAATCATAAAAGATAGTAGAGTTTATTTTCTACTTGACTCTTTTAATGGATTGCTTGTTCCGCTGCAGTTAAACTTGATGTCTATTATATTTTATCAGTTTAACATTGTTGAAGGCTAATGATAATTTATTCTGCATTATCTTAGTCATAATATTTCTTACTGGGCTAGTTGAGCTCACCCTTTCTTTCACTGTTCTCTTCAGGAAATGAGAACGTAGTTGGGGCAAGTCGGGGAACGGAGTGATGGTCCGAATGATAGTATTAGTTAGTAGTCCTCACTATTCTATGTAATGGTGTGTTAATAAATGTAATGAGGACTCCTTTTGAGTATGAATACTCTCTAGAAGATAATATTTGTATTCAAACTCACAGTTTATGTTTTGTCGTATTGTACACGACAGTTGTATTAATAAGTTGTATTTGTATTTTGTACTATGTATCTGACGACCCAAGATGGGTGATGTATACCTAATTTTGGGGGCGTCACAAAAATGACCCATTCTTAATATTAGATTTATTTAAAAAAAATAAAAATAGAAATTAAAATAAAAAAATAGTAAAAGATAAATAAAAAAACTGATTCAATTTTTTCAAAAAAGAAATTAAAATTTTTTATAAATAAATATTATTTTCAAGAAAAAAATTGGAAAATTCTTCATATTTTAAAAAATGAGTAAAATTTTATAAAACATAGATTCAAAAAAATAAACTTTATTTTCAAAAGGAAAAAAAAGGTTTTTTTTAAAATTAGTAAGGTTTCATAAAACTTTAATTATTTTTAAATCTATATTTTATGAAACTTTACTCATTTTTTTATTTTTTTTAAAGTTTCTAATATTTTTTACTAAAAATAATAATAATTTTTAAAAATATTTAAAATAATCATTTTTAATTAGTTTAATGGGGTAATTTAAAAAATTAAAAGTTCAATGGTGTAATTAGTAAAACTTGTCAACTACTGTGGGTATTTAATTAGTTTTACCGATTTCATTGATATTTTTATTTTGTAGGTACATGTGATGATTCTTTGCTTCGATGACATTTTAAAGTGTTCTTCCTTATCTTTTGTAAATTATTATAATTTTAATAAAAATAATTAGTTGATAATTTATTTTTTTATTCATTTAATTCTTATAAAGGGGCACACTTGAAATTTTTTGCCCTGGGCCTTAGAAAACCCAGGACCGGCTCTGGTTGTGAGGGATATATCAACTTCATATAAAACAATTACATAATAAAAGAATACTTAAAAAACATATCTTCAAATTATTTCTCAACTTCCTCAAATTGTATACCTTTTAAATTTAACTGGAACAACACAACAATGTAATACTGTAATTGAGGTATTATCGAGCCAAGAAATCTCAAAAGGATAAGGAATTATCTCGGGTTGGAGGTTTAATGCATACACAAGTTTGGGTAAAATAATGTTAAAATCATTATCTTTATTTAGAACAATGTTACACAACTTTGACTTGCAATGAATAGAATTGTGGAAAGTAGATTTTGGTTGCTATAACACCCTCTTTCCGAAATAGAAAGAGAGGTTACGCACAAAACATAACTAAACTACAAAACAAATAGAGAGTTTTAGACCGTAAAATGAATATCTCTAATAACTGATAAATGTCACAAAATCAAACCGATAATAAATGTCTAACTGACTCAAATCACAATCTAAGATATTAAACACAACTCAAAATAAACTTATGTATCATAACCTAAACAAAATATTTAAACAATTAAAAGAAGGAAAAAGGGTGTAATTTTGGACAGGTTTATGATGAAAGAGTGTAATTCTGTCAGCACCCCAACTGAGGTTGGCCTCAAACTCTCAAAGGCTGGAGCAGGAAAAAGGGTGTATACAACTATGTTCAACCAAATAGTTGGAAGTCTAATGTATTTAACTTCTACAAGGCTAGACATCATGCATGCTGTCATTTTAATAAGCAGGTACATGGAGAATTCAACTGAAGTTCATCTCTTGGCTGCAAAAAGAATCTTTTGTTACTTGAAAGGGACAACAAATTTTGGAATTCTGTACAAACATGGTGAAAAGTCAAGTCTGCTTGGTATTCAGATACTGATTATGTTGGAGATCTCGATGATTGCAAGAGTACTTTGGGAGCCGTGTTCATGCTAAATTTTAGAGCTGTCAGCTGGTCATAAAAAAAGCAGTAGATAGTAACATTGTCAACTACTGAGGTTGAGTTTGTTGTTGCAGCATTAAGCTCTTGTCAAGCCATTTGGTTACGAAGGTTATTGGAAACTCTAAGCAATCAACAACAAAACTCACCGCTGATATACTATGATAATACATCAACAATAAAGCTTTCAAAAAATCCAATTCTCCATGGGAGAAACAAACATATTGATGTGAGGTATCACTTCTTGCATGACTTATGTAAGGATGAAGTTATTAATTTGGTGTTTTGCAACAGTGAAGAACAGGTTACTGATATTTTAACCAAGCTCTTAAGCCCGTTGCATTTCTGAAGCTTCGAAGCAGACTTAGACTTTGTTCTTCAAGGGATGCTGTTCCAGGAAGGGCAATGAAAAATGTTGCAGTCTGTTAAGATCATATTTCTAAACTATTTTATGAACAAATCAATTTAAGGGAGGATGTTGATATTTACTGTTATTTTCAAATAAGGAGGTACTGAACTATTCAATGGCAGAAGACCTATTATTTCGGAGTGTCTTTTATTTAGGAGTTTGTTCACGATTTAGCTCAGTGTTTACTGCTTTGTTAGCATGTTCTTAGTGGTAGAAGTGATTTAGCTCAATGTTTACTGCTTTGTTAGCGTGTTCCTTAAAATAAGTCTTTTTAGAGTTCTGCACAAATATTAAAAAAATGAGTATAAAATATTAAATATAATATCAATTGTCTATATTATCCTTGTATTGGAAAATTAGTGTTATTTATTGGATAGAGAATAGTAAGAGAACCAAAATTATATTTAATACTTTGAGTAATATTAAAAATTAAGCAATTAATGCTTACTTGAAATCTCAAACAACTAATTATACTATTAAGAGAAATATTTTTCTAAAGGCTTAAATATGAATTAGTACCCTAAACTATAGGCCATATTCCATTTCGGTGATCCACCTTTCAATTTTGTCAATTAGGTTATTAAACTATCAATTTTTTCTAATTACACAAATTGAACACGCCACGTCAGCAATTGCTGACGTGGCTTATTATGTGGGGCCTTAAGGAAGCTTATGTGGCAAAAAAATATTTTTAAATTATTAAATAAGCAACTCTTATTAAACAAAGGGCAAAACAGTCAAAACATAAATTAACATTTCTAATATTCCATTTTCAATTCTATTTTCTCTTTCTCATCTTCTTCACTGCTACTATACTCCGCCACCGTCTTCCTCCAAAATCCAGCGCCCACTAGGCCGCTCCATGCGCACTATCCGGTCCAACCTCTACCAGTCCGACCAGAGCTTCTCCTCCCTCCCCTGTTCGCCGCCACAATCTACCACATCACCACCACAATCTACCACAGCACCACCACCACAATCTACCACAACACCACCACCACCTTCCACAGCACCACCACCACAGTCTTTTCCTCCTCGTCTTTCTTTCTCTTCTCCATAGCATAAACCCATAACCATCATCACTATCATTACACCAACAAAAAGAAAAAAAATTCACCAAATTCTATACCCAGTAAACAAATACATAAAATAAATAAATAAAAAATCATTCATCAAGAACAGGAAAAATCGGATTCCACCCAGAAATCTTTCCAAGAATGCTTGATAGTCATTAATCGAAGGAAGAGAGAAAATCGAATCGGATTCCACCCAGAAATCGAATCAAGAGAGAAAAACATAGTTTCTGCTGAGCAATTAGTGTCCGAAAGCAACAAACAACTCGATTTTCTTCGGCAATCCATTGAAGAACGATTTTCGGTGACAGATCTAGGAGTTTCAAATGGAGACCCAAGAACGGAGATGAAGAGGAGGAGACAGATCTAGGATTTTTGGTGACAAATCTCTCAGCCGCCATCGTCCTCTTCTTTACCACCGCCTCAGTCCCTCCTAACCTCCACCTCCGCCGCCCCCCTCTTCTTTTACCACTGCCTCAGTCCTCTCCTACCTCACCGCCACTGCCCCGACCCCTTCTTCCTCAAGTGTCCTCAGAATGCTCTCAGCCGTCTCCTCCGATACCGCCACCGCCGCCACGCTTCTTCTCTGCCGCCTTCTCTACCAGATCTGGATTTGGATTTATCTGGGTTTCGAGCCATGGGGATATTTTGTAAGACCCCGAATTTTATGAAATAAAAGTATTCAATAATTACTATTTAGTAAAAGGTTAAATTGATAAATGTTAAAGTTAAGGGTGATATATAAATTTTTTTTCAAAATAAATAAGTGGTTATAAAATAATCATTGTTGTCGGGGAATATTCGTTGGTCGTGGAATATTCTTTCTGTCGGGGAATATTTGTACGACGGCGCAGCTATTTGTGGGCCCCATAACGAAAAACGGTCGGATGAAGATAACGACAAAAATTGAGTTTTTATAATTAACGGCGTAGTTGTTACCGTTAACACTGTTGGAATACCCGGTGGTTAAAATACAGTAATACTCGTTATTGCACAGTAGCACACGGTATTGCACAGTATTTTTGAAATTATTGATTCTTACGTAAGAAGGCACTACTGAATAATTGTCACAGTAATTACTGTTTAATATTTTATTTTATTGATTCAATAATTGCTGCGTTGATATTTTATATTATTGTTGTTTCAATAATTGTTGCTGCACAGTATTTCCCATTATCAGATCAATAATTCATATTATTTGAATAATATTATTAGATAACATTATTGGCAATGTCTAGAAAGTTCTGTCTAAGGAGAGGTTTGGTCACCTAATTGCGCGCCAGTAAGAAAAATTCTTATTGGAAAGCCCCCTCTTTCCTGGGAACGGCCTGATTGTCATAAATGTGATTCTGTAATATTATTTGTGAATAATTAATTATTGATTCATATGATAAGGAAATATTTATTTTATGTTGATATAAATGAGGGATATATTTTTGTGGTTAAAAATGAAGGAGTTAATGTTGAGGTATTTTATCTGTATTTTTGTCGGAACGGAGGTATTGAAAATCAAATTAGGGTTTTTGAGATAGTTTGCGAGGGTTATAATTTTTAATCCGACCGTTGGATCGTGGTAATTTTTGGATATGTTATACATATATAAGTTGAGTATATGTCCACAAATTTTGAACCGTTAAAAATAAACGTATGATTTGTTATGAATTTTACGAGATGACTGGTTCAGAAATTGTAGAAGTTGCGGAATTTGTCATTTTGGTAGAAAATTCTAGAATTGGTGGGCCCCACTCTTGGTTGGTGAAGAAATGTGCTGAGATTTTTATTCAAATATGGTGGGTGGGAATAGTAGCAGGTAAAGCCATCAGGTTGCAGGTTAAGTCTGCTTCGGCGTGCTAATATTTTCATATAAATAGAGGGCTAAGTTAGAATTGAAAATCACACCAGAAACATAAGCTTTCTCTCTCTATATTATGAAGCATATTTTGTGAGTATTTAGATACTTTGAGAGTTGCTATTCAGTGCAAGTTTCCTTCGACTTTGCATTTCAGTCAGAAATACTGCACTTTTGAGGTAAAAGATAGTAAGGAATTTTAAGGGTTATTATGTTTTTCAGTTCGTAATTCTTCTGACCTTCAAAAAATTCTAGAAAAATTTAAAATGATATTTTGATGAGTTTTATTGATTGTGTCCAAAAATGGTGATTTTTGGATGTATAGATTAAAAGTTATGAATTTTACGGGGAAAGACTATTTTAAAAGTAACCGCTTATAACTCCTTGTGGTTAACTCCAAAATTGATAAAAATTTTATTGGAAGTATATCTATATAATATCAGTGTACTCTGTAAATTTCGGAATTTTTGGATAAAATTACAATTTATGATAAATTTCTAAATATTCGACTGTTTTGGCCATATGAAAAATAGTAAATGAGTTTTAAAAATTCTGAAAAAAATATATGTTCAATATGGGACTATATTCTGCTAAATCTCAGAAAAGAAATATTTTTGGAACTGATTTGATATTTTTTATGAAAATAGACTAGTTATGAGTAAATGAATTAAATATGTTATGTGAAGTAAGAAAATTGGAAAATAGGATTTTATGGCTTGAGAATCCTATATGAGGTATATACAGATTTTTTATGAGGGTTTTGGTTATTGGTAATGAAATCTTATGAGTTTGACATTTTAGGATGATTAAATGCATTATTTAGTAAAGTGTAAACAATTAAAATAAATTGTTTATAAGCTTAAAAAATATTATTCTTTAAATATCATTATACCGAAATATTGGTATGAATTTTATTGTGTAATTTCTACCTTTTTTATGTCGAGTTACTATTCACGAATTACTATTCACGAGTTACTATTCACGAGTTACTATTCACGACAAAATTGGTTTCTTTTTCTGACTAGATTATAGTTGATTTATGAATATTACTCTTGAGATTAAATCTATATGTTGATCATATTATTTATATTATCATATATAACATTTTTATAACCCTGATGTTGAAATTCTCTTTCACTTGAGTGTAAAGATGGGTAGATTGTTGGTATGATCATGACTATGGGTTCTCTTTGGCCAGTAGTGCAAAGTTGAATTGTTGACTGGTATGATCATGAACATTGAATTTATAACTGAATATCTTTAGCTTAAGTGTAAAGGTGAATTGCTCAACATGGTTATAATTATTGTTTATATAATTCTGAAATGATTATATATTTCTTTGAGATATTAATGTATTTGGCCTATAGTGCAAAGATGAACTGTTGATGAATATCTTTGGTCTGTAGTGCAAAGATGAATTATTGATGAATATCTTTGACCTGTAGTGCGAAGATGAACTGTTGTTGAATATCTTTGGCCCGTAGTGCAAAGATGGTTTGTTGATGAATATCTTTGACCGTAGTGCGAAGATGGATTTATTAGCATGATTATGAACAGGAACTGTGAATTGGTGTAACCATGATCTTTGATGTTTCAGGTAAAGACAAGTGATGAAAATATTCTTCGTCCTGGGTGCGAAGAAATATTTAGAATCACAATTATGATTATGAGTTATTCATATGATTGTGGAAAAGAACTGTTGAGTGATGTTACAGGGATAAAATATTGTTGGTAAATTTTTAACATGGAGAAGATAATAGACTTTATAGTCTATTTGACTCTTCTAATGGATTGCTCGTTCCGCTGCAACTATGGTTGAAATTTTTATCATCTACCATATGTTCTAAATCTCTGATTTATTACTTTTGAAGACTATTGATAATTTATTTATCTTTAGTCATGATATTCTTTACTGGACTAGTTGTGCTCACCCTTCTGTTTCACAATTCCTTTCAGGTAATAAGAGTGTAGCTGGGTCGAGCGGGGGTAACAAGAGAATAGAACAGTGGTCATCTTTTAGTAGTTATATTTGGTGAATAAAATATGGTGAGACGAACCCAAAGTTGGAAGGGTATTTTGTCACAATCATACAAGATGTCTAATGACATACAACCTCGTGTCATCATAATACAGGGTTGTGCTCATCCACTTGCTGAGTATCTTTACGAGCACTACCTATATAATCTTGGTGTTTTCTTGAAGTATAATTTTTAATTAGAGACAGTGGAGATAATGATATGTCAAGAGAAGACTCACCATTGGGAAGAATATGATAGTAAACTTCTTATTTTTCTTTGGGGTCTATTGGGTCAACCAAGGATAATTCTGTGGCCATATGATATCTATCATAACCTAGAAGCATGGCTTCCCATGTACGAAGGTTTCCTTGAGCACTTTCAAAAGATTCTAATTTCTAAAACAGTCTTTGACTATACTTTTATGTAAGATGTCATTGTGAGGTATTGTCCACGGTTGGGACATGAGTCACATTTAGTATATATTTGTATCCAAACTCACAGCATATGTGTTGTTGTATTTTATACGACAATTGTTGTAATAAAGTTGTAGTTGTTTTCTGTACCATGTATTTGGCGACTCAGAATGGGTTGGATGGAATGGACCTATTTTGGGGGCGTTACATATTCTCTACCAGATCTGGATTTGGATTTATCTGATGATGATGATTATTTGGATTTACCAGATCCAAAAGAAGATTTGGATTTCTCTACCAGATCTGGGTTTACGGCTGATTCAATTAGAAAAAAAGAAAAATGATTTGGATTTATGTTTTTTGTTTTTATTTAGTTTTAATGTTTGATATAAAAGTGATTTGACCAATTTGCCCTTAATGTAAACTAAATATGTAAATAGATATTAAAATATATTTTTTTATTTACACATAAGCTTATGTATGGTCTACTCAGATAGCCACGTCAGTAATTGTTGACGTGGTGTGTTCAATTTGTGTAATTGAAAAAAATTGATAGTTTAATAACCTAATTGACAAAATTGAAAGGTGGATCACCGAAGTGGAATATGCACTATAGTTTAGGGTACTAATTCATATTTAAGCCTTTTCTAAAATCACATATATCAAGGAACAGAGGAAGTATTAATTTAGAGAAGGTACATTATAAGGTTTTGAGGGTGTTTTGGTGAGTTCTTGGGAATAAAAAAAAGTATCTACTACATATGTTGATGTTATTAATCATGGGTATAAGGGAGAACTATTTGCGTAATGACATTATATCAAATTATTTACCAATCATAATTGGTTTACACCAAATAAAATTGTCAAGTCCGTAACTTTTTGCTTTAGTTTTGGATAAGCTAACAAAAGACGTACAAGAAGGTGTGCTAGGGTTAGAGCATCTAAGATCAGGATCCTCTTCATTTCAATTTGAAATAAAGAGTCATTATTTATTGTTTAGATTTAAAGTTATTAGATCTAAGGTGTAGAAGTTGCCACCTCATTTAAAAGCAACTAACTTAACTCTAACCACGTCATTTAAAACCCACTAACCTAATTTTAGTCACTCCATTTAAAAGCCAACAACTTAACTCTAGCCATTAATTTAATATAACACTAATATATTAGTGTTATATTAAAATAATAAATAATAATAATAATAATTTGTTAAACAATTTTATTATTATAATAATAATAAAATTAATAATAATAATAATACTAATAAAATTAATAATAATAATTATTATTATTATTAATATTAAAAAAACCAATGACGGACATAACAAAGTGTTCATAATAATAATATATTAACGTTATATTAAATTAATGGCTTGAGTTAGGTTAGTGGCTTTTAAATAAAGTGACTAGAGTTAGGTTAATGAGTTTTAAATGAGGTGGTTAGAGTTAAGTTAGTAACTTTTAAATGAGGTGACAATTTCTAAACGTTAGATCTAATAACTTTAAACCTGAACATTTAAATGGAGACTCTCCATTTCAAATTGAAATGGATCCTGATCCATCTCCAGCAGCCTCTTTAACCACTTTGGGATACTCAAATAGTTGACATAAGAAAAATTATCTCTAACAGTCTCTTCAACCTTAGTCATCAAATCTGCAACTTCATTCTCTCTCTTCAGAATTGGTAAGTTGATCTTGCATCTTCAAAACCTTTATTTTTTTAAAAGAATCAAAATTATATGAAAAAGGCTAAAATATTTATTTTACTTGATAGGTTTGATGTACGACTCATTTTAAAAAATGAATGTTATTAATTATTTCAAATGTTATTAATTATTATTGTTTTAAGTCAAATACTGTATTAATTGAATTGTAAAGACTGATGAAATACAAAATATTAAAATAGCAAATAATATTTTTCAAATTGTCACGTCGGTCAACAAACTTTAATTTGAAAAGTTTTTGAAAAAATTGTCATTAATTCTCCTAGATTTAAACAAATGTCAAATAATTAGGTACGGAAGGAGTAATACCACTACTCCTATTTCATAGTAATAATCGTTTTATCTTCGTGCACATGAATTAAAAAGATCATTTAATACTATTATTTAAGAATTAAAATTTATATGAAATTTCATCACTCTCTCTCCATGGGATGAAAACCATTAACACAAGGGAAAATTTTCTTGGGACAATGAGAGAAGTTAGGGGTAATATAGAAAAAAAAATAATTTATTTTTCTAGAAAGTTGTGAACGACAAATAAATTAGAACAAATTTTTTTCTACTAAAAAGAAATGGGACAATTAATTTTATGTTTTGAACTATCTAACATCAATTTCGTCATTCGTACAATAGTAGGTGCAAACCCGAAAATGGAGGTGCAAACCGGAAAGTGGGGGTGCAAACCGGTTTTAATAGCTGTAATGAGTCGTGGTGAAGCTTCCTGGGTAAGGTGGCACATATTTTATGGAGAAAGAAATTGCATTCAAGGCAGGCGTAAAATGGTTCCTCCTCTGCATCGATAGATTTTACGCACCCATCACATATCAAAAACTTTTGACTCACCTTCATCTCATTCTTATCCTTACTCTGAAGCTGCTGGTTTTCGAAAAGGATTAATGGATGATCCTCATGACTCCAGTGGTAAAGCTCAACTCTAACTGCTTCAATGCGATCGGCTGCTTCTGGTCTAAGACTTTCCACAAATCGGCGTATTTCACGGTCCCTGAATCCGCAAAATCAATTTCATACTGAACACTCAATTAAAACTAGAATAAAAATATGGGGGAGCACCACGTACGTACCTCAAAACCGTAGGTGCATATGTCGCACAATTGATATGTGTAAAAATTGTACATCCAGCACACATGTAAAGCCAATTGCATGGATTCAATCTCTCCTTGCAAATATTGCAATACTGCGAAATAGTACGATACTTGTCTGGAATAGAATAGGAGAGGGTAAGAGGATGACTATGAAAAGTGGGTTCGATAGTGGCGGGTGAAGAAGCACAACTGTTGTGAATCCAAAAGGGGCATACGGTACAATGATAAGATAAGTCCTCTGCTACACGGTCACAAGCATCACAATGAAATATGGCCGGGCGTTGCAGTAAGGTTAAATTGTGGTCATGACTTTGATGGCGAAAACTGCAGTCCTCAAAAGCGCACTCCACTTCAACGTCAAACTCACAAACAGAACAATTGTAGGTGAACCCGCGCGATCTAACGCGACAAATGTTACATATAGATAATTCGCTCTCATATGGCGGAACTGCAAAGAGAGTGAGGGAGTGTTCGGGGTGCATAGGGTGTTTGATTTCTCTTGGCAGTTCTGCACACGTTTTGTGCAGAAAGAATGCGCACGGATCACTCTCACTGCAACTATAATATGCACAGCCGCCTTCTTTGATTATTGGTCTCCAACACGCATCGCAAAAAACTTCCTCGCGACCACTATTATTATCATCGTTATTCTCAATTCCTTCATTCAAGACAAGCAAATGCTTATGGCTAAAATGTTCAATCGCCATTTTTCTCTATTTCCCTATATGATTTTGTGTGTGTGTGTATGAGAGAGAGAGAGAGAGAGTCGCAAGTTTTGATCGTTTGGAACAGCGAGTTCTCAGATATTTGAAGACTTAATCACGGAAAACAATCTTAAAAAATGAAATGGTGGAGTATTTTTATTTACCACTCCCCCCGTTCCTTTTTATTTATCTAATTTTTTTAGATAGTAGTGGAATTTATTCTTTTTTATTTGTTATTTGTAAATTTTTAAAAAAAATATTAATAATTTAATTTATTATATTATTCCTACATTAAATATTAATTAGTTTGTCTTTCATTTTTTCAATGAATTTCGAAAAAGTAATATTAAAATTTTATACTAATTTTAATCAATCAGATAAATAATTAATTATATTTCTTAATAGGAAAAATGTCACATATTAAAATACAAATGGTCGAAGTTGGTCAACTAACGTCCTTAAAAAAAAGATGAAAATAAATTCTATCTTGAATTTAATGTATAATTAGAAAAATTCATACTTAGTTATTTAAAACAGAAAATAAATATAAATTCAATGATTTTTAACGTCATTTTCCCAATGTTAATATTTGTATCTTTTCTTATAACATCAATTTAAAAACGAGCAATTAAAAAGTCCGGAGTCAATGATAGTAGCAACTTGCATTTGATTTTAAACTTTGCAGCTAGCTTCTACATTGGAATAAATGACTGAATTATTGGCGTAGATTCCTCATATGCACGACGACGGAGTAGGACCACATTTTTATGTGTAAACAAATTAATTCCATTTATTACTTGAACCAGCAGCAAAAATAAATTAAAGATAAATGCAAATATGCAATGCTTCTCCCTCTGTTCCATATTAAGTGTCCTTAGAGGTCAAATCCCACATTTTAAGAAAAGTAATTATCCTCCATTGTAAAGTGTAAAATTAAAATCAAATTATTAAATTACCCTTTTTTTTGTTTTTATTTTTTGTAGGAGTAATCACTAAGACTTCATTTGTCATTAACTCCACCATGCAACCTTTGCTCTTCTCCATGAAATTTTTCTAACTTTAACAAAGTCAATTTAATATCCCTCATCATCCGGCAATCCTACCTTCATTCTCCAAAAAAAATAAAGTTTAAATTTACTCTTTTTTAAAAAATTTAAAATTTTAAAATCCTGCCTCTACTTTTGAATTGATTTGTTATTTTTTTATGTTTCCCTCCATTTTTTCATTCTATAAAAGTATAGTATTGTTCATGACATCTCATGAAAAAACATTTCAGTGTAAAATAAATCAATTCATCCGACTTCATTCATAATCAATTCATTAACATAACCTTCAAAATGTTTCTACAATGTAGTGTTGCCACTGTAGACAATGTAATATGCTTGGTGCAACTATGCCACAACGGCTCGTTACCCTCGTCTAACAACTTAAAGAACGCTTTGGCATCAAAATTCATAAGTTAATTTCTCCCTGCCTTGTTCCCAATCAAAATTCAGCCATGCAATATCATGAATCATTTCATTCATACGATAGGTATTACTGTCCATATTGTGTACTTCTGCGATGTCACCATCTATTCTCTGCCTATGTGCCCACTAGTATTCTTCGTAATTTTTCATGAACCAAGAAACAAGTAAATGATAGTTTATCGTGTCTTTATTCATATAATTTACATTCTTACACTTCAAACAAGGGCATCTTATCTTGTTCAGACCATTCACACATTCCGGGTGACTATACGCATAATCCAAAAATACTTGGCAACTAGCTCTAAATTCAGATGGAGCACCTATCTGGGCATTTAACTTTCGTCGACTTATCCAACTACGGTCTGAATACAGGTCTGTGATACCACGATACCTAAAATCACAAAAATTATTGTATTAAATTGTGCCACCTATTTTGACAACATGAACTTATTAATGTATAACATGGTCAGGCTCTCTAAGCATATGACTTGAGCATACTTGTAAGCATATGATTTGAGCATACTTGTAAGCATATGATTAATATTTAAGCATACAAAATAGCTCCAGCCATGCATGTTCAAACCATAATGTAAAGAACGAACATTTAAGCATACAACACAGCTCCAGCCATACATGTTCAAGCCATAATAAAAAGAATGAACAGCTTAACCATATGACTTGAGGGGTGGAAGAGCTTAACAGTTCAACTACAATGCATTAACAGCACTGCGGGGTGAAAGAGCTAGCTCTATATATATGGTTGGGCTCTCCCCCCTGCAGGTCAGTTCTTGGCCCCTACTCAACAGTCTTTAAATGACACAGATAGGGAATATTTGTACTTTACTCAGTGTCAGGATTTGAGATATATGACATCCATAAACAGTCATTTAAATGTCAAACGAGTTTCTAATCTCATAAATACTACTTAGTTCATTATATTTTTTATTTTATTTTATTTCATATTATTTATTTTTTTATAGCAATTTATTTTTTTTATTTTTTATTTAGTATTGAGAAAATAAATAAATACTAATTAGTTAATTATATTATTTTATTTTATTTTACTATACTTTATTTTATTTAATTTTGTATTATTTTATTTAGTATTGAGAAACTAAGTAAATACTATTTAGTTTATTTAGTTCAACTAATTTCTATATTTGAAATACACATGTATAATTTCTATAATAAATTTGGATTCAATAATTCCAGCACATTCATTTCGTTCCTTGATACAACACCCAAGATATACAACACACATTCAACTTCTTGTAAAATTTCTCATAATTCTATCATTTTCCCTCTGTTTTAATTGGGAACTCAAGGCAGTAACCAAATTCATTTTAACAAGTATACTATTGCATCCAACCCCAAAATATGAAAATGAAAATTCAATTGGAAAATGAAGGGATAAACCAAATTCAGTCTAAAAATGTACTATTGAATCCAAACCCCATAATATGCTAATGAAATTTTTGAAACATATAACAATTGAGAAATTGATGTCGTGATTATAGTCAGTATTGGTCCTTCTACAACAATAAAAGCAAGTACTTTCAAGCCCTAGAAAGATCTACTCCCTCAATTCAAGAACTCAAGTTTTTACAAATAAAAAATCGCATGCATAACGACTTGGACGACGACGGCGGCAAAAGTGGCTTCTCCCTCTTCTTCTCCTTTCTTTCCTCTGTTTCTAGTTTGCTCGACTGCCTGGATCTGATTAGATTAAAACGATCATCGACCGCTTTCTGCGACCGCATGCGGTCGCTAAAATTTAATGACTAACATTTATTGGTCGCAACAAGCCTCCCCGCCAACATTTGCGCCAAATTTTTGGAGGAAAATTTATATCAGTGACCGAATATCTGTCGCTAATATCAAGTGCAACGAATACTAATTGCGGTCGCTAATAACGGTCGCTATTAATAGCATTAGCGACCGCATTGGGCGGTCGTAGATACTCTTGGTCGCTGTTGGGCCATTTTCTTGTATTAAAATAGTGAGAATCAAAGTTATATATAGTAAAACCTCTATTTAGGAATAGACTTGGGACCAAACTATTTGTATTCTAATTAAGATGTTATTACAAAATAGAGGTATTGGTACAAAATATTTTCTGAACACCCAAAAAATATCCACTTTAACAAAAATATCAATAAGAACACCCTAATAATTATTATTCAATAAATATTTATGTAAAGTTGTTTGGCACAACGATTTACTCTTTAAAGTTGTTAACACATTTTTGAACTTGCGGGTATGTAATAGCCCTTTAACATAAACACCTTCTTGTTGAATCCAAAACATTTCTAACTTTTCAAACATGTTTAGAGCTTCTTGGCATGAAAACATAAATTATTTAGATTTTCAAACTAGAAAAATGTAGTCTTTTATAGGAAATATAGTCTTTTATAGGAAAATGTAGTCTTTTATAAGAAATATAGCCTTTTATAGGAAAATGTAGTCCTTTATAGGAAATGTAGTCTTTTATAGAAAATGTAATTTTTTAAAATTAATATTGTGTCTATATATATATATATATATATATATATATATATATATATATATATATATATATGAAATTATTACTATATAGAGGTATAGTTCTTAATACGGGACTTAAAAAGTATATAACATATTACAATTTAGAGGTTATTCTTATTTATAACTGGCCCAAATTGGGACCAAATTTTTTTATAATATTGTAGAGGTTATTCTTATATAGAGTATTCCTAAATAGAGGTTTTACTATATAATACTTAGGTTATTATTAGAAACTAAACAATTAATACTTAATTAAAATTAGAAGAAGTATGTGATGGTAAAATAACCTCACTTGATCGAGCCCTCATGGCTCGATGGTAAAAAAACTACTCATAAAATTTTAGGTGTATATCTTGAGATCCATTCTTGCCAAAGGCAAGAATGTTAAAATTTCAGTCGAATACAATAAAAAAATATAACCTCACATGACACTAACAACGTATGGGCTCGGGTCATTATGAATATAAATGTATTATTCCCTCCGTCCCAAATTATCTGCTGTTTTAACAAATAAATTTTGTCCCACAATATCTGCTTTTTCAATATTTCAATGCATTTTTTCCCTTTGTTTTTCAAGTTTGCCCCTTTACCCTAATTAATGATAGTCATTACTCTCATTCATGTCTCTCCTCTTTTCTAAGCATCTTTTCATATTCCAACCAATAAGGATTCATGCACAGAAAATAAAAAAGTCAGCACATAAGGATATTTTAGTATTTTTATCACACATTGATATGTGTGTAAAACTCTAAAAAAACAGATAATTTGGGACGGAAGGAGTATTTACTAATGTTTGACCAAGTCAGTTGTGTAGGGCTTGACTTGGCCAATTCAATTATGTAATTTTAAACTACTTACAAGTAATTATGATTGTACATGTGACTACTGGCTAGCTCCTTAACTATAGGAATAATTGGAATACGGAGACGTTAAAACTGTGTATAAAAGATAATGTGGGAATACATAAAAACTACACAAAAAAGATAACCCATGACTAACCCATCCACTGTTCTACACAAATTCCTTCTACTCAATTTCTTTCAATTTTTATTTAATAAAAGTACACAAAATGTAGTAACAATGTGCAATAATCTGGGGAAGATAAGCTCACTAATAATTTTCTTTCTCAAATAACGGCAAGAATTTTGTTCATCTTTATTTAAGATACAAATAGAAACGACTCCAATGAGCCATCAAAAGAAACACATGAAAGCTAGTACATTCTCTAGCTTCCTGCATTACAACCTCTCCCGGCTGGCACAAGCTATAAAACAATGAAACCAACCTAACCGTGAGATCATCTTACGACTTTGTTTCATTACTAGTTTTTGGCAAATTTCGATATGGAAACTAGTTTTCAAGCTGTTCTGCATCTGAGACCATTTTGTGAGCCTTTCCGTTTTGAGTTATCGTCCCTTCGGATAGTTCTTCTACTACATCCACAGCTGCAACCATTCCGTTACTGACACTAACAACGTATGGGCTCGGGTCAATCGGCGATTCGTGCGGGGAACAGTGTCCCTGAGTTTGTGTCTGCAAAAAATAAGAATGAATAAAATGTGTATACGGAAATGAAAAATATTTCTCCAAGGGTCGAGAACTCGAAATGAGTAAGATGCAAAGTTTAGTTTTCACCATTTGACAACAAATCTGAATCAAACAGACCTTGGTGACTAAATTTCTTTGCTGCAAAGCTTAACCATGAAGATCTCGATTGACTGAATTTGTTTTGTATTTAGTAAAGCAAGACTGTATTTCGATAAACTGAGGATTTAAGTTTCTGCTCAATAAATAACCAAAAAAGACCAGACCTGAACTGAACCATTGAAAATTCCTAGATATCCCAATAGTTTGGTAAATTTTATTGTTTTTGTTTTTACTTTTTTTTTTCTTTTGCAATCATGGGTATCTGAACCTCTTAGAATTTAGTGGCAGAGTCTAGTAACAGCCAAGACTCTGAGCTTAATTGCTAATATATTTATTTAAATAGACAAACAAAGAGTTTGAGATTTTCACCTTCATTTGTTTATGCATAAGAGGACTAGAATGAAGAACGCCAAGGAATTCATTTACCGCTCTCACCCACCTGCAAAAGAAACAGCAAGTGGAAAAGCAGATGAAGCCATGTCACTAGAATAAGCTTTCAATGCGTAACATTTAAATGAACAAAATCTGATTATGCATGGAATTGTGAAAAGAACATAACTCGGTGGACTTCCTAGGTTCTGCCTGATTTTAGACAAAGCGGCTAAAATAAGTTTCAGCTAGCTATTCCCTTTAAATTTTATAATGCTAGTATTAAATAGGAAAAACTTAGAATTCATTTATATAGACAATTTTTAAAAACCGAGTGCGATTTTTGGCAAACCCTAATAAACACAAAAGCCCATATCAACAAAATATATAACATTAAAATATTAAGAGAATGTTCGTATAGGGTACCACAAGCTGGATGCTGTTATTCCCTCAAAATAACCCAGATGTCCACCATGTTTCGTCGTAGCCAGAACAACGTTTTTATTTGCTCTGCGAAGAAAGTTTAGTATTACTAAAATAGTAAAAGAAAGATGAAGATAGAGGAAATGTAAGCGGTTGGCGACTTAAAGTAGAGCAACTTTACCTGCATTCATCCCATGGTATGGCTTCCGCAGGACAAACTGGATCATCCATAGAACTTATACAGAGCAATGGGACTGCCACTCCTTTCACATAAGAAGCACAGCTTGCCCACCTGTAGTAAGTATCCACAGTCTTGAAGAAGAAAAATGTTATCAACAGCACATCGAGGAGAAAAGTAAGGATTTATATGAGGACTAATTATATGACGAATTTGGATTGCGATTAACATGGAACGGTAAGCGATAAGATAGGATATTAATGTGAGTCCTTTTTTTATTCCCTCTCATCCCATGTAAACACATGTCGGTATTTAATATTAGTATAAATTTGTCGTCATATATAGCAACACTCAAAAAGTAATTGCATCAATGGGTGTGTTAATAATTTGTGCGTGCAAAAGAAAAAAAATAGGATTCATACCAGAAAAAAAAAGGGCTTAATACCTCAATTTTTTCGACGACGCAGGTGGCATATTTATCCCAATCCCGAACAGTACGTGTCTTTATTAGCACAACCAAATACAAAACATTAGTCAGTTTGGAAAAGTGGATTTGTGACTACCATCTATGAGATTCTTCTATATTGACACAGTCCTATATATTCATAAAGTTATTAGTTGGAAGCCAACCTTTAAGATGCCTTCCCAGTCAGCATGTTTAGTAAACTGGGCCTGATTTCTGCAATAAGCAGCTATTATTAGATTAGATAAATGAATCCAGCTAATTCTTGCATGAAAATACAAAAACAAAAACATGTAAAATGAAAGTAAAAACAGAGAAGAAAATTAATAATATTAAAATGGCCATATTGAGTTGGATTTGATATTTAAATTTAAGTAAGAAGGTTCTGCAGACATACAAGTGTCCATAAGCTTGAAGACCAATTGCAAGAACTCTGTCATACACCCTTTGCACAAGTTTCCGTGCTATGAATCTGGAACCAATCTGGGAACAGGGGAAAGAGCTTACTAAGAATATTATATTGAACCTATGAGGACAGATTTTAGGATAGAGCTTAGCGGGAAAGGTACATCAGCTACGAATGAATATTTAGCATTGTATACTCCTTCCATCCAGCGAAAGTTGTCGCATTTGTAATTTCAGGTAAATTAATGAAGTCAATTTTAAAAGACCAAAATCCTAGTTTATGAAAATATTGGAATATTACCATTAAGATAATTCAACATAGAAGTTTGTGTTTGTACTCGTAGTAGGTTCCATGAAAGAGCAATAGTATATTGCCATAATATTCCATGAAAGAGTGTATATCATCTAAATGCGAAAATTAAAATCAATTGTGGTAATCTTTGCAGGACAGATGTACTTGTATTTTGCAAGAAAACTACGACAGCATTAGTCATTGGGGGGAGAGAAAAAATATATACGCAACACAAGCAAGGTGACAATAGTGGATCAGGTGTGCTACTTTGTAGCATCGATCCCGTCACCTTGGTACCCTTGGCCTAAAACCTAGACAAAAGGTCCTGGCTCTCCTAAAGAAGAAGGCATTGCAAAGAATCAAGAAACTTCACATCTCTCACTATATGAAAGGCAAAATTGAGAACATCGAAAATATTAGCATTACTTTTGCCCAACGGTCTGAAGGTTGTGATCCTCTCGTACCTCCAAAATATCTTACCATACTTTAAGCAACACTCCAATTATCATTTTGACGAGCTCCAAACTTTTCTGGGTGATGACCATTTGGAACTAATTTTTTCATTAAGAACCACTCTCAAACACGTGCACGCACACAACCAGATAGGTATACCTATTTCAGCTCTAGGCTTTAGTTGTTGAGATACTACTTAATGTACTAACGAAATTTTAAAGAGCCAAACATTTTTTAATTATTTATATCATGTCAGAATCTGAACATAAAGAGTAGTAAAAAGGATTAAAATTTAAGTACTAGTGTACTTTTTTCTTATCACACTGCCTTTTGAAAATATCTAACCTGAAAAGTTGAAACATTGCTTCTAAGACTCATGTGAAGTTAAATTACTAACCAAAAGATCCCACGGAGAGCATACGACAGCAGCACCAGCAATAGGACAATTGTCCCCATCTTCTCCAAGATACTTTCCCTGGTGGCAATAATTTAAAAATAAATAAATAAGAAATATATATTTTACAGTTGAATGACCATAAATATGATTTAAGAATCAACACAAGTAATCACACTGGTATTTAAGTTATGGATGTTATACTGGTATGGATTATGGAACTGTGATTATCAACTAATATCCAATTTAAGCATGATCTAAATACAGATAGATGACACTTACAAAATATAAATATAAATTACGTATAAATAGGTATTCATGAATGGGGGAAAAGATGTCAAAGTAGTGAGAGCTAATTTTTGATGTGTTATTACTGTGTAGTTATCTGAGTCATAAGTTACCATTCTCATTTATGGACAGAGATAAGAGTTAAAATTAGTACTTTAGGTTTTTTCTTTCGATAAGTAAATAAATCTCTTGAAGCAAAAAAAAAAAATGGGGATAACCCAAAGCACAGGAGAACGCAGGTACTTCAGTATAAGAGATTTCAAGAATATAGGAAACTTAAATTATCTTATATCAAAATTGAAATTTTGAGTTACAATCATTCCATTAGGCTGAAACTGAAAGTAGATCAGGTATTGTACCACAATGTTGGCACCAATACTAGTTCCGACAAGAAATAGCGGAGCCTCGGGGTATTCATTCCGGAGATGGTTAATGACGTCTCGTATATCCTTTGTCCTACCAGCGTTATAAAAGTGATCAGACTGCACAGAGAATAAGATGATACCATTATAATTAAATACTGTGAGAAATAACAAATAATTGTAGTCCTAAACAATTTCTTTTTCATTAATAATATGAAAATGAAGCAAAAAATAAAAATAAAAATCCTTAGCTAGAGACCATCATCAGTTATACAGACATGTTACACACATTAGGGGATTAAATTTTACCAAGAACCTAGAATGAAAAGATCAAGGGTGTTTCCGCAACTTGTTAGATATTGTATCATCAAGAAAAGTTCACAGTAAAGCCAGATTGTCGGTGCTAAGCCAATGTTACGTGGATGGCAATTCAATACCGTACGTTAAACGGAAACAGGAGAAGAAAACATCACTTTCCGTAGCACAAAGTACATTAGGGGTAGGTTTCTTCAAGTGCTTAGTTAGTATTAATCCGAAACGTGGTAGGAAAATATAGTTAAACCAGTTAAGTTATTTCTACGCGTAGTGTCACAACATGCACATTTTCAAAGAGGTTATGCATGTCATCACTTACTGGGCCCCATAAGGCACTCATTGGGCTACACATGTTGGCATTCTCTAGAACCTTCTTATGCATATTAGGATTTCTAATAGAGTGTTTTAGATTTACCCATGTGCTGATTATGCTTGTAAATACACAAGAATATTAGAGGATGTTTCTAAATAGTCATCCTAAGCCTCCCCAATAGATTTGATCCTAACCATTGGTTGAATACTAAGGAGTGCCCCTCATCTGTAATCATAATGTAGAGTTATAATCATGCTTGTGCAATAGGAAATATAAAAATTGGATAACCAAATTTGGTGATTTGGAATGAAGGTATATCATGTGTTAGAATTTGAAAAACATAGAATTACAAAACTCCACTGATTTCAATCTTCTTCACTCTCTCAAGTTCATGATGACGAATCTTTACAACTAAAAATTAAATCACTCACAGTGAATGAAACGCCGCCCATTCCTCGGTGATTGCATACCACAACATTCCATCCAAGTTTTGCCGTATTGAAAGCAAGAAACTTTATATACTGCAATACATTTGGCAAAATAACCAGACAACATTACTCTATTATACAGAAAAAACTAGAAGATTAAACTATTAGTTCGAAGGGCTTTAAAAAGTAGTATATGTTTTATCACTCTTATTCACGTCAAAATTCCAACTTTCATGTTGAGGAGCATACAAAGGTGGATCATACTACACAAACGAACTAGAATGCAAGTGCACTAAGATAATAGGGAGAACCAATGCAAGAGGAAGACTCAAATTCAGGACCTAGAGCTCTTAAGACATGTTAACAACTTCTATAAAAGCTCAAGTTTTAAAAAAAAATAGCATAATATGTAACATGTTCTAATAAATATCATTCTAACTTAATAGCCACAAAAGTATTATTCCATTTTGAATTTTTTACAGCATTTTGAAATATACAAATTCACGAAATATGCATTTCGAACTTCAAAAACTTTATCTTTTATTATATCAAAATTTTAGGTTTCTTTCATAATTAGCTAAAAATCCTTGAAATATATGACTCCCGCAGCCTTATTGCAAGCAGCAAATGAGAAGGAGTTCAACATTAGCAGCGTAGTCATGGGCTAATAAATGTAAAAAACTCTATAAGAAGCAGCTTTAGAACACCAACAAAAGCACTTCAAACAATTTACATAAAATAGGTCTATATGTTTCAGTTTTACAACTTACAGCAGCAGAAGAATCACTAGTTAATCCAGGCACCACTATCACAATTGGGGTCGTATCGTTCTTTGAAATAACATTAACATTATTCTTGCCGGCAGAACTTCCTAAGACTGCAGAGTAAATGGAAATATGAATAAATAGACTTGAGAAAACAACTCCTTTACACAAGTATTTTTATGTAGATATATGTTTTCTTTATTTTTGATAATATTATTCAAATATAATAAAGAATAGTCCTACAATGAAATTTCTTCAGCAGGGTCACCTCAGATGAATAAATGGGGGTTAACAAGAAAGCAAACCAAAAATATTGCCTAAATTACAAATAACTAAATTAAAGATCAGTTTACCAAGTAAGCATTATGTAGAAAATTATAAGCAAAAGACAGACATTAACAAGAAAAGGTATGCATGATGTTTATATTATAAAAATAGAGACTAATTATAGGAGTCCCGTCCCCCAATTGACATGTCATGATTACATTAGGTGCTCAATAATTTCTTTATTGCACCAATATAACCATGATACATCAATTTGGGATCCCAAATTTGGTAGCTAATTTGGAACCCCTAGATGTATACAATGCACACCCATACACACACATATATATATAGATACATGTATACTGTAAGCTACACGGACTTCATCAATTGGAGGGTTGACAAGACAGTTTGATTCTGAAAGGGAAGAGAAGCCGCAAGTACACCTAAAATACAGGAGGAGAAAAAGAAGAGATGCCACAAGGATGAGAGTATACTAATTCATAAGACCATATCTTCAGAGGATAATAATCGAAAAACAATGGCATGATGTAAAAGGAAGACATGGAGTTTAGCTAACCAGGCTCACACAATGAAATTTTGTGTCAAAATTGGTGTAAAATCAGGCAGATCAAATTAGATTTTAAGAGCAATAATAATTACAAAATGAATCTCTCTAGTTTCTATGAATGTGCGTGGTTGCATCTATATATGCCTTAATGAGTCACAAAATTTATGTCAAAAGTTTTGCAGTACCATCTGAACTCATTAGCCAATCCAGAGCAAAAGTTCCACCATCGGATGAACGAAATAGTTCTCTGAAATAACATACACAGGTATTGTTAGAAAAGAAACGTCAAGTTTTATGTAAACTTTGTAAAAGAATTTAGTAATGACACCAATCAATTACATTAATATATATAAAAGAGTGTGTGTGTGTGTGTACAGATAGATAGATACCAAGGGAGGCAGAGAGAGAGAGATGCATGAGAAGAAAGAAACGAATGAAGTTCATAGAAAACAAATATCAGAGATTAGACCGAACCTATATATAGCAATCCCCAAGAGATGGGAATAATTCAGTTCAAAATAAGAAGAAATTACAGGTATCGAAACTTATTGAACCACCAATAACTATAACTAATTTAATTTGCAAGTAGTTAGTTCTTGGAGGTCCTCCTTCATAACAAAAACCAATATAAAAATAATTTTAAACCAAACAATCGGATCAGCAACTAAAGCAATTAGAGGGCTGAGAATAAGACAAACTAGCGTTGATTGATTTATCTCGAAACTTTTATTTGAATCTTCCCTGAGTTATAAAAAGAGCATGAACGTCATGGAAAGAATTATAAGCACAAGTTGGCATTATAGATGCAAAACCTTCTGCTCAAAGCATCAGCCACATGAACAATGTACCAGAATGGAAAAAAAAAACTATTACTGATAGCTTCTCACTATAGTGCTAAGGATCCAGTTTTTTATAGGGAGAATCCTTTAGTTATTCCCCCAATCATAATTGATTTTCACATTTGGTCCCCTTAGTATTTTTTTCACGTACTTCATCCTCAAACTTTATAATTTTTGCACATTTTGTTTTTTTCGTAAGTCAGTTTTCTGTATCTAAGATCCCCTATAAGTTGCTTCACCGACAATCCAAATCAAACAAAGTCCAACACTAATCTGTTTATTCAATATGTCTAAGGCATACCTTCACTTAATGACAGAATCAAGCAGCCTTCCGGAGCAGCATCAATACACAACAACATAGTCACCATAATGTAAGTTAACTACTACATGCTAAAGAAAATAGTCTCCATTGAATGAAACAATATTCTCTCTAATTTTGTGAAGATTTTAATTTTTTTCAATTTTCACTTTTGCTTTTCATGGAAGTTAAAAAGATTCCCAAATCTCAGAAAAGTAAGGCCATCCTTAATATTTTCTAAAGTTATGAAAGGGAGGATATAGCCCTATCCAACAAATTTGAAGGTTCAAACAATCAAAAATCGCCAGGCAACCAACATTATACTATGACCCACGTTAATTTCTAATTTCTCACATTGTGTTACAGCTATTTGCTCCTTCCAAGTAGTAACGTAGTTTCATTAGTTTGCAAAAAAAGTATCACACTACCTAAAGATAGGTTGTAAGTAACCAACATACTATATGAGACTTATTCAAATTTTTTTTAACTAATAAAATATATACAAAGACAAGGAGACCAAGATGTGGTGCCATTCTAGTACGCGCGGCATCAAAAGGCAGGAGGATACAAAAAGGACAACCTGCAGCAAGAGTCCCCTATAAAGCCTTATGAGAGTTCTTCATAAGTAAGCAAGAAGTTTCTTTTTATAGCATCAAGATAAAACCTATTAAAAATCAAGACAATGATGTCCTTCAGTTTGAACATAGTACATTGCAAAATAAGATGTTTAAACAGTCCCAATTATTAACGTTTATCCTTTTTACACTCCTCTTTTGTAGCTCCAAATTATACCGACTTCTCATAATAAACTGGTCTACACCAATACTGTAATTAGAAAGTATAAATACAAATATATACCATAAATGCCAAATAAATAATAAAACACTTAGTCCTATATAAGCACAAATTTATGATATGAATTACCTTTTGTAGCTAAAAGAAGGAGGCTTCCCAACAAACTCCAAAAGTGTAGTTTGAAAGTGCGGGCTTGCAAGCCATGGTGTTGCAAAGTACCTGCTCAGTCAAAACCAAAACAGCAAAAGAAAACCAATAGCCTCGTAAATAAGCCATTTGCGAACACCTAAGACATTTCCCAAGTAATAAAAATTAATAGTGATAAGGTTAGTGTTATATGGCACTCTAAAACAACTTATGGCACTCCAATTTAAATCCAATAATAATAATCATACACTTCCTTGTAATTCTATTCCAAGCATAACTACATCTCTATTTTTTTCCCCTTAATCTATTTCTGATTATTTATTTCCTATAATCTTTTCTCAGCTAAGTTTTTAAGAAGTAACAGAATTAACCATTTCAGGTACCTTGTTTTAAAAAAATTGAAAGAAAACATATATTGTTGTTTCCTTTAAGCTTTAGTTCATAATAGGCTACTATTTGTTGATAATCTCATTTGTTTAAAGAAAATTCCATGAAAGGTTCAAATAAATTTTGATAAAAAGAAAGATAATATATTAATATGTACGAGCAAGGATCAAGTGCATACCCCTTATCTTACTCACCCGTGCTCACCCCCTTTTAGGCGACTGTTTCGGTCATACAACCGTCGTCTATACTTTTAGCGACGCTATATGTTGTCCGTCGCTAAAAGTATAAACGACGATTGTATGACCAAAACCATCGCCTAAAGGGGGGTGAACACGGGTGAGCAAGATAAGGGGTATGCACTTGATCCGGACCGTAATATGTATTACCTCAAACCATAATCTAATACAAATGTAAGAACAGAGAAGTGAAAACCGCACTACATTATTGCTATAAGAGATGGAAGGTGCAGGCAGCTCTATTTGGATTCTAATCCAAATAGAGCTCCTACCACCTTTCAAAGATTTACTAAAAATAATAATCCTCTAATTAGTTATCTCATTTCTCAACGTATATCCATTATAAATATCATTACCGCATGTATGTATTACATAATCGGACAAATTCGCAAGGCTGATAATGCTTCTGTTTCACTTCTCTCTCTTTGAATTTTTTTACATCAATCAGGTACATTAAGTACCTCATTATAGTAATTAAAAACATACCCCTCAATTTATCTTACTTAAGTAATCAATGTTTTTCTAATTCAGGATAGCCTTTCGATTTGCGCTTTCATCAATGCTCATATCTAGTTTTGATAAAAATTTATCATCACACAAAAATTATCTTACTACACCAAACAAATTATTAGAATATAAAAATTTTGAAAATAGTTTAGTTTTATGTCCTACTTAAGATAACCTATTCAAATTTACCAAGGGAATGAAGGCAAAGATTACACCAACTCCAATCATTATACATTTATGAATCTACCATTAGATTTCTTTGACAATGAGTAATTGAGTATAATATATTCAAAGAGGTACGTACCAAGGGTGCACAAACATACTAAAGAAAAGGAGAACCTTGTGTCACTATGTCTTTCTACATCTTTTTTTTTCTTTCTTAAGTATTACTCCTTCCGTCTCACAAAAAAGAGTCGCATTTGACTTTGATCTTAGTTAACTAGTGAAATCCTAAAATTCAAATTGTGATGTGAATTTAATTTTATTATCGAAACAACAATTTTGTTCTTAGTAACACTTTTAAGGTACTAGTTTAAATATGAACTTGCATTAACCAAAATTAAACAAAGAGTCATGTTATGTCGATAAAAAATGTTGATGTATGTGAATATATGGGATAGATAGGGAATTAAGGAGGAAACCAGACACTATTATTCTATCTTATCTCTTAGAGTTCCACGTTAGTCGGAATCCAACTTCGTCGTGCATGTATATCATTTTTCGCGTTGATTTTGAATTTTAGGATTACATAAATTAAGTAGGGTAAAAAATTAAATGAGTCTTATTGTGAGACGGAGGGAGTGTAAGACGACGGTTTTATATATGACGGACCTAATCGCTGCCCGGTCCGTCGCTAAAAGGAAGGTATGCAAGGTATGTTAAATACCGGATCTTAAGCTCACCACTTATAGCGACGACAAACATATAGCGACGGTTCTATATATAGCGACGAATCGAATCGTCGCCCGGTCCGTCGCTAAAGAGGGGTGAGCAAGGTATGTTAGATAAGGGGTGAGTTTAAGATCCGGACCGTGTATATATATATATATATATATATATATATATATATATATATATATATATTGTGACAAACTTTTATACTAGTTTGCAAAAATTAATAGAGAAATTGTTCCTTTATTTACCAATATAAACTTATAAATTGAAAAGGAAATTATTTCAAGAAATACATATAAATACACTTCCTCCTTACCACAAAAAAAGTCCACTATCAATCAATAAGTAATATATCAATAAGTAATATAAGATAACAGTCTTCTCGAATTTATCATTATAACACTTTTAGGTTAAGAACTTACTTATGACTGAAGGACAAAATAATTTTGTCATATAAAAAATATCTAAAATACACAATTCAAATATAAAATATTATATAAAATCTATTTTACCCCCAAAAAGTACCTTCACTTCAAAGAAAAAGATAAAATCTTTAATTCACTTATGTGAGGTCCATTATGAGAAAAAAATAAAAACTTATTTATACTCTCCCCTACTTTTTTTTCTTAACTTGCGTAAAAATTATACTTAAAACATGTTTTATACGACCGACGGATATTTAATTTATGTGTATACTTGGAATAAAAATATATTCTTAATATTCCCGAATTAAGAATATATTCTGCAAATGGGACAATTTTTTTTGGAACCAATATGGCTATGGAGAGTATATACATGAACTAAATCTGGCAGAATTATACCTGCCATGAAGAATCCGACACTTGGATACCACAGTCTCATAAAGCTCCGACCCGGAATCGTATGTAAGTTTCACCGCACTCCCCCCAGGGAAAAAATCTTCAATAAAATGAAACTCCAAGAAATTGTACACCAAAACCACAAATACACAAAAAAAACCCAACAAATAATGGGAAATGGGTATCAAAGTGGCGGCCTTAAAGAGGAGTTTGTAGCCATTAATCGGCGATACTTCAATGGATTCCGCACAATCCTCCATTGAAGAAAGGAAATTGAAAAATAAGAACAGTAATTTGGGGTTTTGTTGGGGAAAGTGAAAGAATTGGATTAAAGGTATTGGGTGGGAGTTTTATATTGAGGATTTGGAGTATTAAAAAGAAAAAATTCTGCATATTTTTTAGTCAAATTGATTTGGTGGACTATTTTATTTTGGAGAGAGAAAGTGGGATTTGTGAAATAGAGTAAAATTATTTAGAGTGAGATGGAATGGAGTGCTGATGTTTTGGTGAAAGGGAAGAGAAGGAGAGTCAAGAGTGGCGAGCGGGTGATTGAAAAAGAAATTAAAAATAAAAATTGGTAGTCAGTGGAGCCTGGCGGGCGCTGAGCATGGTGGACTCACTGCAAGCATATTATTGACTAATAAGTTATTTTGCAGTTTGATCTGATGATGTCACGTGTCTGTTGCAAGGGTGTATTTCTTGTTTCAAGAATGATACTGCCGCATAAAAAAGACTCACATAATATTCACATATATCTCCGCCTGACATGTGAGATCCACAAATATACGTGTGTGTATGTAAAGATTATGTAAGTCACCATTACGTGATAGTAACATTATTTTTCTTGTTTTAACGGATCGGTTCGGGTGAAATTAGCATCAAATTTTCTCTAGTAAGTTATATAATTTTTTATTGTATAGATTATAAAAAATATTCCAACTTTATGGGTATATGGCAAGAACTGTATAGAAATACAAGTATATATACAACTTGTATTAAAAACTATATTCCAAACATTACACCTAAAGCACATATTTATAGTACTAGTAGACTCCTTTTATGCACATAAGGTTAGCACAAGAGTGCTTTACTTTCTCATTAAGTCCACAGATTGCTCCTCTTCCAGTGCCTTTGGGTCCCTACCTTGCACTATAAAATCCTACACACAAAGTCATAAATCAATAGTAGTAAATTACATATTTATATATACAATGTTACATGTATATAATTTATAAATGGTATATTCAAAATGCTTATATATATTTTTTTCTTAAATATGATATATAATTTACAGCTCTCATCATGAGAATGAGTAAAAGTTAATTAAAGTTTATATTTGTTTAGTTGTTGCTACTGTTAAAATTGATATGAATCATATTCTAGCATAAGTGGATGAAGGGATATTTCATTTTTTTAATGCTAGTTTTTTTTGATAATGATCATAACAATGAAGAAGAGTATATATATAAGAAATAGAGAGTTGGATATTCAAAAGTGGGAGGAAGAAGACAGAATGGTTATTAATATCTTAAATGGGTGCTCTTGGAATTTATATGTATTATGAGGGTTTTATTTGTAAGGAACAATATTGAAATTTTTCAAGAACTGGATACATGTTGATAATGGAGATACTAAATGGTCATGAATCAAAATTTTCATTTAAATAAAAATACCTTTTTAAGAATTTTGTGGTGATCTTAAAAATCATTATGGATTGAAACCTACACGTGATATCATTGTGGAAGAACAAGTAGGCATGATCTTGATGACTTTAGTACATGGGGCTAGAAATAGATAATACAAAAGACTTTTCAACATTCGGGAGATACAATCAATAGGCAGTTTCATATGGTGTTCAATGCAGTCTTACAACTTTCTACAAACATTATTAGATCGGATGTTAATTATAATAACGGAGCACAATATCATGTGCCGCAGAACAACCGATGTCTTTCATTTTTTGAGGTATAAATGTTTCTTTTTCTCTTAATTAAAGCGTATATTAATTATACATGTTGTATGAAGGTTTTCTTTTCTATATTTTATTATAATTGTATTGGAGTAATTGATGGTACACATAAAATTTCGACTTCCAAAAGGGCAAGAAATTTCATACATCGGGAGAAAATGCATTCCTACACAAAACATAATGGATGTTTGTGATTTTAACATACGTTTTATATTTGTATGGCCTGGATAGGAGGGTAATGCTCATGACACTCGTATATTCACACAAGCACTTATACGAGAATAGCTCAAATTCCGCACCCAACTAGTGGTATGATCTCATATTTTTATATTTTATTTGTTTAATTTTATATAACAAATTTTATTGATTAAATTAGCTTATTGTGTTTTCTTTATAGATAAATATTCGGTACCTCATTATAAATGGGAATGGGATTGATATGGATATATACTTGTAATCAAAGAATAGATTGAATAAAATTCAAGAACTTGCTTGTACAAAATTTAGAAAGTTATAGATAGAATATTTACTTACAAAGATCCATTGCATAAATTGCATAAAGTAAATGCAAAGGTTAAGATGCTTGCTCAATAAAAAGTAAGATTTAGATACTTGCCTTGACTGTGAGCTATTGATAAAAATTCTGCTCAACTTCCTTTCACAGATCCTATACAATCATATTCACACATACAAACATATTAGCCATATAGCCACATCATATAGTTTGTATGTTTATATATTACATAATCACAGTAGCCATGTTTTTACTTTTGAGAAACCTTTATATATTTTTCAAATACCTCATCATTTTACTACAATAACCATTTTTCTCTTTAATAGAGTTTGATATAATCTCAGTTCATGAATTCCACATACTTTTAGTTTATAATCCTTTTGTAATTTAATACATGAGAATTACATACTTCTTATGCATAACTCAAGCACACATGGTGAATACGCGATTCATTTTGTGTGTTGGCGTAGTTATAACTTGTATAGGTAGATCATAGATTTATTTCTTATAAACTAATGCATTAAAACTAGCATGCCTCAACCCAACGTCAAAACTGCCCCTTTGATGCCACGCCAACAGGCAAGCTTTGCTTGGCCCTGTGGGGCTCAGCTGGGCTTGGTGTGGCCTCGCTTGGCCCTGCATCCCCAAACATAGCCTAACAGCCCTTAACTTACTATGCCCCTCCTTGCAAATTCTATCTTTTACATTACCCATCTAATTGAGTTGTGGTTTTGCTATATATTCATATTGCTTATTTAGGAGTTGGACATTAAACTCTATGGGTAAACTATTAAACTACGCCATAAAGCCAAAAATGGTTGGCCCAAAGCTGCTATAGCAGCTCTCTACTGCTACCTACTGCAGTCATTTAGGCAGCAGTACCTGCTCCCTATCTTGCGTACTTTCATCTCCTTATTTACTAATTCGGTTGCAAAGGACTTTTGGTAATTGGAAATGATATAACCACCTATTAGAATAACCCATAAACTACAGAGAAAACATAATCTACATGAACCAAAATGTTTGCCAAAACAGCCTCTGCTGTTGCGAATTGAAGACTGCTGCCAATGGCAGCAGCTCCTTTCTCTTGGCTTCCATGTCTCTAATTTTTATCTTACAATCCAATCACTTTAATATGCTAAATTTTTGGAGACAATATAGTTAATATACTCATTTATTTATAAAAAATACTAAGTTATTTGAACAACTTAGCTTTGTCAACTGAGAGCTCAAAAAGAGCCCCCAGCCCAAACAACCCGCCGCTATTGTTGCTGCCGTAGGCAGTAGCCCTGCACCTATTATGGCCAATTCTCTATTTTCCTACTTCTAATTCATATGATGGTTTACAACCATTTTTAAATATGTGGTACCTAGCATATGAGAGTATTTTTAAAAATTATAAAGCCTCCCTTTCAGACTCATTAAGCTGCCCAACACAGCGCTCAAAAATGGCTCCACATGATACTAATTTTAACCTTTTGTTTTAGCTCAAAATTGTTTTTCGTTTTAATCTAACACGCCCAAACTCTTTAATTATCATTATATGTAATATATAAATCTATCCCAAGCCGTCGGAAATAACTTTTATTTTATTTTTTAAAAGTATTTTTTTTCTTTTTTCTTGTTTTCATATTGCCATATGTAGTCATCAAATGTAACAAACATTAGAGAGATTTCCGTAGATCGATGAATAAGAAACTTCCAAAGAAGAAAACAACACCACCTGAATGGAGTGGAGTTAAAACTAGAAACTAGGCATGAGAAAAAGACATTGATAGCAGTACTACTTCATTATAGTGAGAAGAACACTTTAATCATTCTAGAATAAGTTGGATTAACTCAAACTTTTAAGGAAAAAAATTTATAATTTTTTTTTATAAAAAATCTATTGCAACTTTGAAATAATAAACCAGATATGTCTATTTGGAAATCTAAGAACATACAACCTAAAACTAATGCACGATAGCTTTTAGCTTTCATGTCCTAAGAACAATTAATATAGATCAAGTTTCATCACTCACTCCGCTTGAAAGTGGGTACAATAATCAAATACTACAACATTATATTGTAGTCGTTGCATGCAGAGAGTACGAAGCTTATCACTGAAAAAGCCTACTTCTAATTGACTAGCCACTTATACTTGATAATTGTCAGTCCAACCCTCCAATGCGCATCCTCTACAAGCTCTACATTGTTGATAACAAAAATTACTACAAAAAATCAGTTCCTATAATCTCCAATGAATGGCAGACTTCAACATTAATAGAGAGAATAAACAATAATCAGGTCCAAGAGGAATGATAGAAATGAAAGAATCTTCCAAAACAAAATAAAAACATCCAAAGGCCTTGAATTTAATAATATTGCAAGCATATAGGGATCAACAAACTGTAGACGATAGATCCATGCAAAGAAAGAGAACATAAGTACGTACTTGAACACAATAACTACAATAAATGCACAGAGAAACGTCTGAAAGCAAAATCAATAAGTTCAAAATATCCATCTACAAAATATTAGCTCTATTAATAAGAAAGAAACATAGCAAGACATGAAATAACTCAAAAACTTAAGGCAATACATATATAACTCGTCATCCGCTACTAAATAGTAGCGGACGTAACCTGTCGTCCACTACTAATAGTAGCGGACTCGAATTTTTCAGTTCTAATCTCGGTCGTTGGTTCTTGTATTGGACGCAAATGATGATATTTGTCTATTTTTTATTTATAGCAAATACTTGTTACGGGTCATTCTCCATATATATATATATAAGTATGATGTGGCATAAGAACTTGAGAAAAGAGAAAAATGAGAATTGTCCGTTGTTAAGGTTATATATATAATCAGGGCAAAATACAAATGTGACCACTGAACGAACCCCTTTCTGTAAAAAAAATTTGAATATTGAACACTCCCTTTTCTATAAAAAAAATTGAATATTAAACCCTCAGCTGCCGGTGTACTTTTACCAAATTAATTCCCAAAATCATGTTCCCTTGATTTGGGGCGGCCAGTGTACTTTTACCAAATTAATTTCCAAACAAAATACTAGACCATTCGAGTACCTTAGGCTTAGTTATTAAATTACCTAAAGAAAAAATTATAGGGCTAATACACTTCTATTACACTTCAGCTCTCAGTCATGAAGAATTCAAAAAAGTAGCAGCAGCAGCCGCCTAATCTTCTTCTTCTACTTGCTCCACCAAAACTAGAAAAACACACAAAAAACTTATCATCATCATCCTCCTCATCAAACCCCTTCTCAAAGTGTTTGATGATCCATCAAGAAAACCCAGAGCAAACAAACAGAGGAAACTCACTGCAACCATCTGTGTTAGCCTCTTCCTCTAATCACTCCTCTTTTTCCACCATAACTAATCAAACAGAGAAAACCCATCAAACCCCTCTTGTAAATTTTTTGAAATTCACAACCAAACTCGATAATTCAAAGCCCACTGTTCTTGTTCCAAGTGAGAAATGCAATGAATCAAGAAAAAGAAAGGAACCCGGGATGGAAGAAATCAATGCGGGGTTGAGTTTGTATGATCAATCTTGGTTTGGTATCAAGAAAAATTCTCAAAACAAGAAAACCAAGATTCTTGATCCCACTGCTTACATTGGTCCAAAGAAATCCCCTAAAGATATTAGAATGGCCAAAAAGCTGAGGAGTTTCAGAGTTCATAGCCATGAAGAAGAAGACGTGGAGAAGATTATGGGTGTTTCGACGAAATTAGAATTGTTTGGTGATCCTTGGAAAATAAGGAAAGTTCTGACAACAAGTGACTGCAATCATCTGTGCAGGCTTATGTTGGCTAAAGATTTGGTGCAGAAGAACATCACAGATGTCTGGAATCATGTTGGGTGTACGGATGATCAGGGATGCTCAAATTTTTTTGATTTTTTTGGTTTTTTATCGAACCGGTTGATACCGGTACCGGTTTTTTTCGGTACTGGTTTTTCGGTATTTTAACACTTTTCAGTACCGGTAGCGGTAATGACTTTTTTGAATTCGGTAAAAACTGAAATATCGAAATTTAATAATTTAATAATTAATAATTAATAGTTAATGTTTTGTAATTTTATATATTAAATAATTTTTTTTATATATTAATAATTTCTATATAATAGTAGTTTTATTAATTTTTTTATATATATTAATAATGTTTTGTAGTTTTATTATATATTTTAATTATTATTAATAGTTAATGATTTCTTAGTTTTTTAAAAAAATATTAATATATAAAAAAAATTTATTTATTTTTTATTAATAATTATATATATTACCATGCGATATAACCGAAAACCGAACCGAAAAAATTGGTACCGATACCGGTAATTCGGTTCTTGCTTTTTTGATAATTTCGAATTAGTACCGGTTCAGTATTTTCGGTACCGGTTCGATTTTTTACCGATGAGCACCCCTACGTATGATGTTACGAAAATCAGGACCGATGGGGTTGCTGTTAAGGTATTGGACTATGATAGGGAAAAGGAGTATAAGTTGAAATTAAAGAATCTTCGTTCGAGTGACAACTATGTGTTTATTCACAACTGGAGCTCCAAGTTTATTAAGGGGAGGAGGCTCAAGAGGGGCAATGAGGTTGGGATGTATTGGAGCAATATGCATTGGAGATTAGTTTTCTCTATTCTTGCTCGCGCTCCTGCCGCTTAGATTTGTTTGAGAGGTGTTATTTACCACTGTAATTGTGTGTTATTTGTGTGTTTGAAATGAGTTTTGGCTCTTGTCAGTACAATTAGTTGTTACTAAATGGTACTGCCTTAATAGATATAGCTGGCTCTTGTGCATTTTAGAAATAGCAATTCATTAGTGTTTATGCATATCATATTTGCTTATAGGTTGTAGAAGACACCATCCAAGTATATGGTCCATGAGGAGAGGACTGATTATCATTTTTTTAGGTTTTGTTTCTTTTTGTCGACCTTATATTAAGGTTCAGTTTCTTTCCTTAACATTATGCATATACAAATCTATGTTCTGTAACCGAGAAATACATGGAAAAATTGTTTTGTACCCATTTGCGAATAAGTAAAAACATTAGAAGTTGCTCATCTGTTGTCATTGTAACCGAAAATTTGAAGATATTGTGTTATTTTATACCGTCTTCAAAATAAGACTTTGTTTTTGGAATTTTTGTAATAGTGATAATGTTAGCTTAAGGCACGAGTGATAGGACTACTGATGGAAATAAGATGCCTTTTATACGAATCTATAGTAAAAGTTTCTTATTTGCATGTTGCATTTATCTGATTGGACTTAAATCTGATAATGTATACCCAAATCTAGTCATGTATTCACCACATGAATTCATATATGGAGTAGTAGACAGGAATATGATATATATTACGAATGTTAATGCCAGTAATGTGAATAACTATTTATGGTAATTTTTTTGAAGAGTTGTGTAATAAGTGGGGCCCTCATATAATTCTTACCAATTATATGTATTGATAAATTTCACAATTATAAATCGACATAAATTTATTGCAATACATAATACAAAAACTCTATGTGGACATGAAAATTAAACATGAAAATTAGACATGAGTGTATTTGAATTTCACTTATTTATATTTTTACCCCAATGGTGGCTCAAAATACAAATAAATAAAATTCAAATACACTCATGTCCAATTTTCATGCCTAATTTCCATGTCCACCTAGAAGAGCTCTACATAATATGACTCTTATTAATATATTGTGCATTTATAGGAGAAAATATACAAGAAGTAGGTTATATAGGTTTTTATTTTCGCACTCTTTCAGAACATAAATATTGTTAAGAGCCCCCTGGTGCAAAAATAAAAAAGTTCAATAAGATAATATTCTCTCTGTTTCAAATTTAGAGATATATCAAATTTAGAGATATATTTGTATAACTACGAGTTTTAAGAATACTTTTATTTTCTCAAATATAACTTAGTATTAGTTAGGAATTCAGTTGTAGTGATTTGATATTGAAAATGAAAGTAAAAAAGTGATGACAAATTAAGTAGATCATGCTATTTTATAGTCTTAATAGAAATATATCTCTAATTTTGAAACGGACTAAAAATAAAAATATATATCCAATTCTAGAAAGGAATAAGTACGTTTTTTAGTGTTCTTTACACTACTATACAACAATTAGAAAGTAATTACAAGATTAGTGCATCCACAAAATAATTACAAAAAGAGTGCAACACAATAACCCCACTTCTATCCGAAACCGAATCATCCAACCATTGATTAACCCTTTTAAGTTGCCCAAGAAGACATGCAGTTTGCGAGTCTCCTTCTCCTTTCCGCAATCCAAATCCATCGTTTAGATATGCATGCAAATAATTTAAGAACCATGATCTCGATAGTAAGAGCAGTTTTTCAGCTAAACTGGTTGCCTACGATAATCCATTTCCTGTGGACTACCATTCCTTTTTAGTGGTTGTTTTCTTTGTGGTTGGAAGATGTTGCCTTGAATTATATGGCGACGTCTTCAATCTTGAACCTGATATAGGAGCTTCTTGGTTTCTAGGTCTTCGCTTCTTATCAGCTGAATTGTTCTCCACCTCAGCTTTTTTTGAAGAAGTTTCTAGGACAACATAATGGCATTTCTCACCATTTATGTAAGACCCAACTTTTATGAATAAAGATTAAATTTTCTATAAATGTTATTTTGAATAATAAGGTGTGAATTTGATATAATGTTATAGTTATGGGTAATATTTATAAATTTTGCAAAGTAAGCAAGTTGTCATAAAATATTCGTTTGGTCGAGGAATATTTGTTTTATCAGAAAATATTCGTATGATGACACAATCATTGGTGAACCCCACAATGAAATTACTGTCGGAGTTAGAAAACGACAGAAATAACTTTTTTATAAAAATAACGACAAAATTTTTACCGTTAACTGTTGAAATACTCGGTGAAAAATACAGTAATACGCGTGGTTGCATAGTAGCATACAGTATTGTACAGTATCTTTGATTATTGATGCTTACGTGAGAAGTCACTCAGTTTTATTCCATTATTACCACAGTAATTGCTGTATAGTATCTCACATTATTGATTCAATTATTGTCACAGTATCATCTGCACAATATTTTATATTATTAAATCAATAATTGAGACGACAAAGTTATTCATATTATTATTTGCATTATTAATGATGTCTAGAAAGTTCTGTCGAGGTAAGTGATTTGGTCACCTAATTGCGTGTCAATAAGGAGAAGTCCTTATCGGAAAGCTCACTTTTTTCTGGGAATGATCTTGTTGTTAATATTACGAGTTATAATATTAATGATGAATGAATGTTGTTAAAAATGTGTTTTGAGAAACTAAGTGAATTGAGATAAATAGAGGAGTTTTTATTGAAGTATTTGTTGTAAATATTTTTGCTTATTACATGGACCCTCACTTACCCATTTTTCAAAATTATTGGTAGAAACTTATCTCAATTTTGTTATATATATATATATACAAAAAAATTTGTCACGGGGGAGATAATATATATATATATATATATATATATATATATATTATAAGTTTTGGTTTTTTATATAAAATAGAATATATTATATTTTATTATGCATAGTACTGCATAGTGTTGCATAGTAAAATCAAAATTTTCTAAAAGTTTCAATTGATTGCGCCCGTGAATTTTTCCTACTGTGCGTCTGCGATTTTTTAAATTCAAATAGTATCATGCCATTCTCCTATAAATAGAATACTTAATTTAGAAATAAAAATCACACCAGAATCAGAGAATTCTTCTTCTATAATATTGAGCGTATTTCTTTTTAGTTTAAGAAAGCTTTGAGCGTAGAAAACAGTGCAAGTTTTCTTCAAGAATATATCATCGCCCTACCAGTCAGGAATACTCTCCTTTTAAGGTAAGGGGTATTATTTATTTTATACTCGCTTACGATATTATTTTTCGTATTCGTAAGAAATTTTATTTTCGTTCAATATTCGTAAGGAATATTATTTTCGTTCAATATTCGTAAGGAATATTATTTTCGTTCAATATTCGTAAGGAATATTATTTTCGTTCAACAGCTGTAAAGGATATTTATTTTTGATCAATATTCGTAAAAAATAATATTTGCTTCCATACTCTGTAGTATGTAAGTAATATTATTTCGTTTTATATTTTTAATTCTACACTTATGTTGATAAGCATTGCTTCTATACTCCTTGAAATTAGTATAATATACTTGAAATTTGTGTTTCATCTAGTATCGTTTCACAAGAATATTTTTCTGGACATTCTTGTTAAATTTTAAGCTTTTTATGCCGGAGAACTATTTATGGGTACTATTCATACATACGTCACTATTTATATATACGGTACTATTCATACATACGGTACTATTTATAGGATACTATTCACGAAGTACTATTCACGGGGTACTATTCACTCGGGTACTATTCACTCGGGGTACTATTCATGATAAAAATTAATTTCTTTTCTGTCCAAGTTACTTTTTGATACATGAATATTATTCTTGAATTTTACTCCACAAAGAAGTTATCATGTTGACAATTTAGACATTTTTAAACTCTGGATAAATTAAAAGTCTTTAATATTTATCCTTAATTTCGTTTGATTGATACTTATATCATTGTCATCATCCTCATGCTTATATTGTGATGAAAGTCATCTTTGGCCCGTAGTGCATAGATGGACTATTGATTGGTATGATTATGACTATGTATCGGTATAATCATGACTTGTAATATTACAAATGATGTAATAAAAGTCCTCATTGGCCTGTAGTGCATTGATGGACAGTTGTTGGTATGATCATAACCATGAGTTCTCTTCGGCCAAGTGTGCAAAGATGAATTATTGTTTGGCATGATAATGACCATTGGTGATAATAACGAATATCCTTAGCCCGTAGTGCATGGATAATTTGTGGATGTGATACTAATGAATATCATTGGCCCGAAGTGCATGGATAATTCAGTGATGTGGATTATTTATTGAGCTGTGCTACAGCGATAAAATATTGATTATGAACTTTTAAATCATAGAAGATAGTAGATATCATGCTCTACTTGACTCTTCTAATGGATTGCTTATTCCGCTGCAGTTGTTGATCTAAAACTTGTTGTTTATTGTATTCTTTTAGTTTTTATGCTGTTGAAGACTAACGCTAATTTATTCTGCATTATCTTAGTCATAATATTTTTTACTGGGCTAGTTGAGCTCACCATTTGCTTTCATTGTTCTCTTCAAGAAATGAGAATATAGATGGGACTAGTCGGAGAATGGAGTGATGGTCCAAGATGGTAGCTATAGTAGTCCTCACTATTCTATAAAATAGTGTGATAATAATTGTAATGAGGACTCCATTTGAGTTTGGATATTGTCTACGAGACAATATTCGTATTAAAACTCTCAGCTACGGTTTGTCGTATTGTATAAATGAAGTTTGTATTTAAGTTCTGTATCATGTATTTGGCGACTCAGAATGGGTGATGTATACCTATTTTCGGGGCGTCACAATTTAAGTTTCCCCTCTTATCTTCCTTGGTAAACAAACCAAATTTTAAAAGGTTGGTCCCTACAGCAGCTTGAACCCAAGAAGTGGCATTCTTGTCCATGAATTTTTTACACATTCACACTTGGACACTGTTTTGAACCCAAGAAAACAAATATATGTAATACTTGATAACTGTTTTAAAATTTTTTTTATGACTATTTGGTTACCACAAAAATTAAAATGGTTATCTTTGTATGAAGGTTTGGCTACTAACTGTACCCTATTCAAAATAATTTTATTTTAAAAAGGTTATTTATAAGTAATCAGCAGCTACATAAATGTGAACTCATACATGATATTTCGGATACCATCTGCACATGTTGAAGAAAACAAATCCAGGTAACACTTGGAAACTGTTCTTAATTTTTTTATAATTAATTGGTAATCTAATAAAACTGAATTGGTTACCTTTGTATGAAAGTTTGACTACCAACTGCACTATAGAAAAAAATGTACTTATGACGACTATTACAGAACCCAATAAAACTGTTAATGGTTGCATATGTTGAAGAAAATAAATCCAGTTAACACTTGGAAATTGTTCTTAAATTTTTTATAATTAATTGGTAACTCAATAAAACTGAATTGGTTATCTTTATATGAAGGTTTGGCTACCAACTGCACTATAAAAAAAATGTATCGACGGCGACCATTGCAGAAACCAATAAAACTGTTCATGGTTGCACATGTTGAAGAAAATAAATTCATGTAACACTTGAAAACTGTTCTTAAATTTTTTATAACTAATTGGTAACTAATTAAATAAAACTGAATTGATTATCTTTGTATGAATGTTTGGCTACCAACTGCGCTATGAAAAAAAATGTACCGATGACGAGTGCAGACGAGCGCCGACAAAAAACGGAGCGGACAGCGGCAGTGGCAGCGCCGACAGAACTATAGTAGACGAGGGGGATCGTATATTCGTATTGGAATACATACTAGGCGACATGTCTAAACGACGGACATGTCATCCAAAGACATTGGCGTAAAAAGTGAGGGACTTGGCTACGTCCTTTACGTACACCACTGTGTATGTGAATGCTGATTTTAGGCTCGTTGATCACGCCATGCATAGATGATACTAGTAGATAGATCTCTCTCTCTCCTAATTAATTTTACACCAAGTTATTTCAACCGGTGGGTGATGCATGTAATAGCCAGTATTAGGAATTGGTTTCTTAAGATCGCTGAGTGAGTGGCATGGCGTATATATATATATATATATATATATATATATATATATATATATATATATATATATATAACTTGATATATATGGATGGTGAATATATATACTAGTACTAGTGTATCTATCTATCTTACACGTGCCCGTCGTGCATGTCTACGTAGCTTAGATTGCTTCGGTATTAAAGGGATATCAAATGCATTAATTTTATAAATAAAATATTAAAAATGTATTAATTCTGTAAATATTTTTTAAATACACTTTTATTGCAATTTTTTTTAAAAATGTACTAGAAAATGTAAATAACTCTTTTTTTATCAAGTTCATAACATATTTTGATCTCCACATCTCCTTGTTAGAAAATGAGCTATAGTTAGAGGCTTAAAGTTTTGTTGCTAAATAACTTTATATTTTGGTCTAACTCAAACTTATTTTAAAAAGCTCTTTTGAAAAAATAATACTTTAAGGTTGGCGTGTGAATTGACCAATTTATTTCTATAATAATTTGATAAAATAGTGAAAATTTGAGATTCTTGAATTTATATTCTATACCATATAGGGTTAAAATTCTAATTCAAATCAGTCCACCAAATCCAAATCTAAATCACCCGCTTTCTATATTTTTTTGGTGGAGCTTTTCTATGCGGGCATAAAAATTGGACATGAGT